>JARWLC010000003.1:7500000-7847500 GCA_033318265.1 Phyllotis vaccarum | reverse complement strand
CCTCCCTCCCTCCCTTCCTTCTTTCCTTCCTTCCTCCCTCCCTCCCCCTCTCCCCCCCCTCCCCCCTCTCTCTTTCTTTCTTTCAAACACTAGGTAGTCTTGATTCCAGAAGGTCCTTCTAGGAGTTGGCTGCCGTTTAGTGGTGAACAAGGGAGGCATCCTAGCGTCATTTGTATAATTTAACACCAAATTTAGTGTTCGATACCAAATCTATGGCCTGGATGGAGAGAAGCTCAGTCAACTGTGCATCCTCATCCTACAAAAGCTGCCCAGACGGCAGTAGCAACTCACTTCAAGACTGTGAGAAGGTATTTCAGAGATAGCCTCTCTACATCTCACCTTACCTACTCCTTCATTCTTTTCCATCTTGAAATAAATAGCAGCATTAGTTTGGTTGCTTATTTCAGAATCTGACTGGATAACTTATTGAGAACCTGTCTCAAAAGTGAAAGAACTTTCCTAGTGTGAACAAGGTCCTGGGCTCAATCTTAGATAACAACGCCCATCCTCAAATAAAAAAACAGGAGATCATACTGATTTTTTACTTCCAAACATTATGATAACCTTTCTTATTGAAGTAAAAAACTAAAAATTTAATATTCTAGCCTGGAAATGCTGTGGACCAAATGGGTGTGTAGTTCTGTCATTTTGTTGTAGTTGTCACATTTTCAGAGCAGTCTTTTCTGTGTAAAAATGTTACCTATTTCCTTTGCCTCTAGTCAAGGAAAAATCAACCATATATTAAGTATTATGCCCTGTACTAGATTGCCCTGTCTAGTATTTTTTCTCAGTAAACATATCTACACATTTATAAAGAAGGGGACAGAGGCTTAAGGGAGGAATAAGGAATGATGCTGAACTCACATAGGTCATCTCCATGGCTAACCTAGAAAGTGAGTATGAATATGTCATGTGTCAAAGAGAATGAATCTTTAGAAAATCCTAATCTTTTAGCAATCTGATAGGCATTTTCTCAATCCTGTAGTGGTTATTATTAAAATAAAATATCTTAAGAACTCAGTTGCAGCAACATTAGTGATTTCATTAGTGGTTGAGATTAGTATGTTTGGTGCAACCTGTATGCTCAGTTAACAGAAATACATTGAACACATAACTACTCGCATAGTGTAGGTGCTCCAAACATATAGGGCAACAATTCCAGTTTGGGAGATCATTTCTAATGTATATAAATGTAAGTGGTCATATAAATTGACTGAACCTTGTAAGATATGAGTAACTCTTGCTGGATTTTTTTGGGGGGTGGGGTGGAGTTTTTGTTTGTTCGCTTGTTTTTTGAGGGTAATATTCCTATGAATGTATTGCTTTCTGAGCACTGATATGCTGTGAACATTCCCACTCTAGTTTTTTTGACTTGTGAATTGTAGATGAAAAGACAAATTTTGTGAGCAGGAGAGGTAACTCAGTGCTTAATAACACATGTTGCTCTTGCAAAAGACATGGGTCCAAATCCTACATGGTGGCCATCCATAACTCCAGATCCTCAGTTCTAGGGGATCTGGTGTCCTTTGTGGGGACCAACCACCCAAGTAGTGCACTACATACATGCAAGCAGAACACTCATACACATTAAAATAAATAAATCAAAAATGAAAGCTTCTTCACTCAAATAAGCAGAATGCATTACTCAATGGCTTGTATCTTTTATATTACAGAATATGTTGCAGGGATAGCTAGCCTTTGTAAGCTTTTCAAGCTTGCTTCATCTTTAATCTTCATGAGATTTATTGATTATATGTGTGGATGACACTGGTGTGTAAGTAACTATGGAGGTCAGAGGGTGATCCCTGAGAGCTGCAGTCATAGGCCACTGTGAACTACCTGACTTAAATACTGAGCCATCTCTCCAGCCCCACCCTTTCATTGTGTTGAACATCTTGAAGGATTAGTAATCTGCCTGAAATAAGTAAGATGTGGTAGAAATTGCTCAGGTGTAAATGGCCATAGTGACTCATTACAAGTAACCTAGTCAGCCGGAAGAAGGGAGGGGAGGGGGAAGGTAGTGATGAAGCGGGGAGGGACCTATTTAGAACCAACCATGGGCGAAAAACAAAAACTTACCGTATCTTCACTGAGTGGCTTGTAGGGACCTAACTGCAGACATTTTGTAGCTAACCTGTGCAAACCAAAACAGAGTAGCTGGTAAAGAAATGAAACATTAAAATCTTACTGCAGGATTTAGAAACCTGTATACTGAAGCAGGCATGGTAACTTGGGAAATGGGGGGAAGGAGGATCCAGGTCCAGCCTAGGCAACATGACATCGTGTTCCATAAAGAAAAAGAAAACTCCATGTTCTATATGTGGTAGTACATGCCTGTAAGTTCAAGCACCCTCAGAAGGCTCAGGTAAGAAGATTGAGATATCAAAGCCAGCCTGGACTGTGGAGTGACATTTTGTTTCAGAAACAAAACAGCAAATTCAAAACAAAATAAAAAAAACCATATCTCCAATGTATGCTCCAGGGTGACTGGAGGTAAGTGGGAATATAAATGGGATAGGGACATAGGGACACTAAATGTTGATCATTCTTGAATTTGAATAATGATATGTGAATTTATTACAGCATTCTACTTTTGTATGTATATAATTTTATCAGCTTTAAAAAGAGTAACAATTTCTCTCTTTAGTTGTTCATGTTTTTATATTCTGGTGGAGATAGGAATCACACCCCGGGTCGTTATTTTATTCATTTTTATTTTATTTTTTTTTTTATTTTTTGGATTTTTGAGACAGGGTCTTTCTGTGTAGCTTTGGCTGGTCCTGTAGATCACACTGGCCTCACAGAGATCCACCTGATTAAAGGTGTTCATCAACACCTCCCAGTGTCTTATACATAGTAGGTGAGTGCTTGAGCACTAGCAAATCTGTCCAAATACATGCACATATATATGTGCACATATACCAAGACATGCATATGGAGGCTAGAAAACACCTGTCAAGGGTTCGTTCTCTTCTTCTACTATATGGGTTCTGGGAATTAAACTCAAGTTGTCAACTTGGGTGGAAAGTACCTTTACCTGCCGAGTCATCTTGCCATCTTGGCAGTAGCCATCTTGAAAGCAAATAAACACAACTTTGTTTCCTCTGACATTATATTGCTAATTTACAGAGAAAGTAATGAAGTCACTTTTTTCAGTTACTGATTGTGTTCTAAGCAGCATTGTAATAAGCTGTTTACAGGCACTTCTCATGGAAATTCCAGCAGCTTTATAGGTAGACACCTGGCAGGAAGTAATGAAAAGGACAATATTAGAAAAAGATACAAAGTGCATGTTATAATTTGTATGTAAAAAGTTTCAAAGAAATCAGTGCAGCCTGCTAGCAAGGCTGAGACAGGAGGACCAGTCGAGCCCAGGAGTTCAAGGCCAACTTTGAGAACATAGTGAGATTCCCGAACTTTAAAATGCCAAAACAATTAAACACAAAGCATAATTATCTCCTATAAATAAATGCATGTGATAGTATAGTTTATATCACAATGTCATCAAAGTTTGTTTAGTCCCTTAGTCATCTATATTTTTAGAGAGTTAGTGACTTTTATCAGTGATGTCATATCAGGCAACATTATACATATTTTTAGTCTTCACTAACTTACAAGTGTAAACTTTCTGAGTGGAATTGCTAGATTATATAGATGGTGCTAAATTTTAGGTCTTTCATACATAAATAACCTCAGTTGTATAATGTAGGAGTATCCACTTTTTAACCTCCTTACTAAGCCTTAATCATTTAGTTTTTTGTAACTTTTTCTAAGATGGTCAAGATGTCATCTGCCTCCCAGGTCCTGAGACTACAGACATACCACCATACTCAGCATCCTTGGTTAGTCTTACGTAGTTGTTTTTGTTTTTTGTTTTTTAGTGAAATAAGAATTTGAGAAACGATTGAAGGAAGAGGTATAGCACTTTTCTCTATATAGGCAATAAGAAATATTCCTACTGCAGATGTAGCTCAGTTGGAGAATGCTTACCTGGCATGTGTAAAGTCCTAGGTTTGATCCCCAGAACCACATAAAACTTGGCATGGTACCATGGAAATCCCAGGTAGAAGCAGGAAGATTAGAGGTTCAATGTCATCCTCAACTATAATTTAAGGCCAGCCCTGAGACACATGAACCCTTGTCTCAAATAAATAAATAAACGAACGAACGAACAAACAAACAAACAAAAAGCTAGAGAGATGGCTTAGTAGTTTAGAACAGTGGTTGCTCTTCCAGAGAATTTGGGTACAATTCCCAGTACCTAGACAACAACTCAAAACCACCTTTAACTCCTTGGCAAAGCATGCATGTGGTGGACAGACTTGCAGACAGGCAAAACACCCACACACATATACACACGAAGGCAAGTATAGTGGTGCAGGTCTTTAATCCCAGCACTCAGGATGCAGAGGTAGGTAGATCTCTCTGAGTTTAAGGCCAGCCTGGTCTACACAATGAACTTCAAGACAGATTAAAAAAAAAAAAAAAAACCCGCGAGGAGGAAAGAAAGGCCCTTTGCTGCATAATGCTGCTTAAGGCCTTCTCTATTACCCTGTGAGATGGCTTCTCTACACTGCTCCATCAGTTTATAGATATCTACAGAAACAAACTGAACTATATGTTTTGTTCTCTATTTTGCATGTTTGATCCAGAGTCTTTGTTTTGGGAATAAACTTAAATAGTATTTTGAAAAGTCTATGATTTATAGCAAACAAAACATTATAAGCTGAAATTTATTTATTTATTTATTTGGCTTTTCTCACTCTAGATGAGGAACTTTTTCCTTATCTGTTTCACAAATGGCTTTCTCCACTGACTTTCTCTTTTTATGTTTTACTTATTTTATATGAGAGGTGCACATGCTTCAGTGTAGATGTGGAAGTCAGAGGGCACCTAGTAGACATCAGTTCTGTATCGCTACATGGGTACTGAGACCTAAACTCTAGTCATCTGACTTGGTGCAAGGTAGCTTCAGACCAAGTTGTCTTGTTGCTTATAACAATTTTATTGTATATGAGTTTCTTCATGAGCTTTTTTTGTTGCTCTTAATATTTTTGTGCTTTTCTACCTTTATGAGTCCTTTGTAAACTCAGGAATTTTTATCACCTTGATTTACTCCAGTACTTTCAGATTATATCAGTTATTGTTTAATATATAAATCTAATTTTTCCGGTGAAAGATGTGTGTGTATGTGTGTGTGTGTGTTTAGATTTATTTATTCCATGTGAATGAATATTTTGCCTGTATGTATGTACCTCTGCCTGTTGCCCATGGAAGTCAGAAGAGGATATTAGGTACTTAGAACTAGCACTACAAATGATCCACCTTGTGGGTGCTACGAACCAAACCTAGGTCCTTTGTGAGAGCACCAAAAGCTCTTAACCTCTGAGCCATGTCTCCAACCCTGGGAACTCTGTTTTTATCTGTGTCTTTGGTAGGTTAAATATCAAGGTATTATTCTTTTTGGTTCTAGGCTAGTAATTCTCACTTTGGTATTCATTAAAACCATGTTGTCAAATCCAATTAAAACATCGGTTTCTGAGCCTCACACGAGTGTTCTTCACTGTGAGAAGGAGAGACTAAAATTGTATTTCTAATACATTCTTAGGCCATGCTAATGTTACAGGTTTCACATATTGAGAAAAACTGCTTTTAGGGCCTTGATAACTGCTGAAATTGTACCTACAAGGCAAAGATTTTGGACTGGCTAAGAATAAAGGTTCCAGGGATACTAGGAAAACTTAGAAGAAGATTGATTGATTAGTAGTTACTGGTTCTTTTTATTTTTTTAAGATTTAATTATTTATTATGTAGCAGTGTTCTGCTTGCATGTATGCCAGAAGAGGACACAAGATCTCATTATAGATGGTTGTGACTCACCATGTAGTTGCTGACAATTGAATTCAGGTCCTCTGGAAGAGTAGCCAGTGCTCTTCTGAGCCATCTTTCCAGCCCCTGTAGTTACCAATTCTGACTAACTTTTGAATACAGAAAATACCACCTGAGAGCTCACATACCTCTTTTTTCCAAGTAACTTTCTGAGGTCTAGAAAAAGAAATTATCCTCAGATTGCTATGAACATATTTCTGCTGAATAGTATATGAAGAGTAACAGGTTTGGGTAGTCTCTTTTTCTAAAAGAATTCTGATCCCTACAGCAAACACTTAGTGCTTATTCTGTATTTAATGCTGGTGCTCTTTTAAGGCTTTACATTATTTCATTTAAAGTTCCCTGAAGTCATGGAATAATGTTCAGGCAGGATGGCATGGCTAGGTGTGGGAGACTCAAATCCTGGCAATCTAAATGTAAAGCATGTGCTCAGAAGTGCATGGTTAGACAAACAGTAACTTGATGATTTCAGTTCTTGAGACCTTGACAGTTTTATTACCTCTGGAAGCTTAGTTTCTCACCAGGAGTTTAGGAATCATTAATCTAGTTTGAGGAAAATAATCTGATCTTTCAAAATTATTCTTTAAAACAGTACAAAGAAATAAGAGTTAATATGAGTTGAGTTTATCTCTGACTTTCTCTCTGGTTGAGTGTCTTCAAATATTAAAAATTTCTGAGTATCTTGAATATGAATCTTTGGAGAATAAACTTGATTTAAAAACAAAAACAAACCATTGAGAAGTCTCCAAGAAGCGTTCTTAGGATGATCTGTATCATTTTAGAAGTGTGTTTCAAAGACAAAAATCTAAGAGTATTGGTAGTGTAACATCTAAGGGACAGAAACCCTGTATCCTGGACTCTTAATTTCTGCAAGCAAGACACCCTGTAGAAAACAAATAATTACACTTGTGGTAAACTGATGTGGATAACGGATAGATGGAACCTGAAAGTCAGCTCAGTAAGCAGCCCAGCTCCTTACCTGTGAAAACTGCCCATATGTATGCACATAAATAATCCCTGGCTCCAGTGAGTAAGTGCTGTACAAGCATGAGGACCTGAGTTTGGATCCCAGGGTCACACAAAGCTGGAAATGGCAGTGTATGAATTTGTAATCCTGTGCTGGGCATGGGACAGAGACAAAAGAATTCCTGCTGCTAGTTGGCCAGACAGTCTAGCCAATCAGAGAAGCTCCCAGTTTGGTGACAAATTATCTCAAAAAGATAAGGTGGAGAACAGTTGGGGAAGACACCAAACATCAACCTTTGGCCTACACACACATGCACAGACACAAACATATGAACACATATAAATTGGTGAAATTGGTGGTGCGCACACCTGTAATTCTAGTACTTGGGAGGCCAAGCAGGATTAGGCAAATTCCTTGCCTGTCTGAGCTATAAATCTCCCTTCCTCCCTCCTTCCCTTCCTCTCCACCCTCCCTTCCCTCCCCCCATACTCCACATACTGAAACCTTTCAAGATGAATGTGTTGACAAACACCTATAATTCTGGCACTCAGGAAGTATGATGAGTTAAGTCTATCAAGCCTATTAGTTGCTGCCCAACCTGAGATAGGTCCTAGGGACCTGAATAGCAGGAGGGAACTGACATTTGCAGGTTGTCCTCTGACATACACTTTTGTATTGTGGCATGCATAAAACATAAACCACCCCCCCCCCCAGACAAACAGACAAAAGGGATTTAAGAAACAAACAGACCAGTGTGGTTCACACCTTTATTCACAGTGTTGGCTGGTGCATCTGTTAGTTCAAGGCCAGCCTGGTCTACATAGCAAGTTCTAGGCCTGCTGGTCTTACATAGTGATTCTTTGTCTCAAAAGCAAAACAACAATGGAATTGGTAAGAGAAAGGTATATTATCATTAGAGTGGAACTGTGGATGTAAACTTTCTGTCCCAGTTCTTTCTACCCTATCATCTTTTTTATGAAAATATTTTACTTAATAATTTTAGAGATATACAATTACATTTAGAAACATACTTTGCTATATGATTTACAATCAAATCTACATTTGAATGCACTAATGTGCTACACATGTGAAAGGACAGTGTAGAGATAGAAAATATTTCATCTCCCCCATGTCTTCCCAAAGGCTACTGGCTCCTTTCTCACTCTCTATCCCAGCCAGCTGCTGATTGAATTAGAACTATTATTAGAACTAGATAGATTTTCTTGTTCCTACAATTTTACATAAGTGGAATCTTTTCTCGAAGGATAAATTTTTAGGGTCATGTAGCCTGGGCTAATCTCAATGGCATTGATGTTAAACTCTTAATTTCCCTGTCAGTACCTCCAAGTACTGGGATTATAGATGAAAATCTCCACGCCCAGCTATAAACCAAATGCAGTTGCTTATATTTTATGATCTTTTTGATCAACTTAATGTATATGAAATTCACTCGTGCTATTATTTTTTTTCCAGTGGTGCACACTCCTTTTTGTTGATAAACAACATTCCATTTTAAGACTATATCACACTTTATCCATTCATTTAATGGTAGACATTGAGCTATTTTTGTTTTGTTATAATAAATAAAAGATGCTATGAAATTTTGTAAGGCTTCATTGATAGTATATATTTTCCTTTTTTTAAATTTTTTTTTTGTTGGAATGGCACAGTAACAAGTTCTCACACATTGGTCCATGGCCAAATGTCCTAGAACTCATTAGTAGCCCCAGTTGATACTGAGCTCCCTGCTATCTTATCTTAGCCTCCTGAGTGCTGGGATTATAGATCTGTGCTTCTACATTTGTCTTATCTTATTTCCTTCAGGTAAATACCTAGAATAATTGCTTAGCCATATGTATCTTAGCTTTATGAGTCATAATTTTACATTCCCAATAGAAGTGTTTGAAAGCTCAGTGGCTCTATATCCTTGACAATACTTGGCCTTTCTTTTTTTCCCTCCCTCCCTCCCTCCCTCCCTCCCTCCCTCCCTCCCTCCTCTTCCCCTTCCCCCTCTTTTTCTCTTTTATTTATTTTATTTGTATGCCTGTTTTGCCTGTATGTATATATGGGTACCATGGACATAAGATCCCCTAGAACTGGAGTTACAGAGGCTTTGAATGGCCATGTGGGTACTGGGATTTGAACCTCAGTCCTATGTAAGAGTAACCAGTGCTTTTAACCATTGAACAATCTCTAGCCCCAACCTGGTTTTTCTTAATTATATCTTTTGCTTTGTTTTGATTTGATTTGATAGTTTCCATATGCAGCCTAGGCTTGCTCAGAACTGGAAATTCTTCTACCTCAGCCTCCTGAGTGCTATAATTATAAGCTTATACACGAGGCCCAACTATAGTGAGAAGTTTGCCGGCCCTTCTGAACCAGCCTAGCCCCAAGGGCTGACCTGCAGTTCCACAGCTGCTTAGTCCTAAATAATCACACAAAGACTTAGAAACTGTTTAGCCTATGGTTCAGGCTCATTATCAACTACCTCTTACAACTTAACTCATTTTTATTAATCTATGTGTTACCACATGCTTCCAAAGCTTTACCTGTGTCCATTACATCTTGCTTCCTTGAGCAGCAGCCTGCAGCTTCTCTCTCTGACTCTCTTCTTCTTCTTCTTCTTCTTCTTCCTCCTCCTCCTCCTCCTCCTCCTCCTCCTTCATCATCATCATCATCTCCACTTGGGTTTCACACCTGCCTTTAGCTGCCTTGCCATAGGCCAAATAGCCTCTTTATTAACAAATGGCAATAAAGATTATTCACAATGTACAGAAAGCCATCCCACTGTTTAATCAAAAAGGAAGTTTTCAATTTTAACATAGCAAAGTTATATATAACATCAAGCAAGATATTAAGCAAGTGTACTTATATATTGTATATATAATAAAAAATGTCTAGAATATCAGAGGACAGAGCCATGGGTTTTTTGTTTTTGTTTGTTTGTTTGGTTTTTTTAGGTGAGGGTGGGGTGGGATGGGGGGTTGTTCTGTTTGTTTGTTTTTGAGACAGGGCTTTTTTCCTGTTTAACAGTCCTGGCTGTCCTGGAAATTGCTTTGTAGACCAGGCTGGCCTCAAACTCACAGAGATCTACCTAACTCTGCCTCCCAAATGCTGAGACTAATGTGTGCCACCATTGCCTGGCTTACCTACAATATCTAGTCTATTTGTATTTAGCAAAAATTAAGGAAAATATTCTATCATCTACCTTACTCTTGTGAGTCCAATGTTTCATATCTAATTTACCCTTTATTATAACTAAGGAAAACTATAATTATAACTGTCTAATCTTCAACTTCATCAAAGACCACAGGATATAATATTATCTAAGTAAACAGGAAGTGTAGTGCAAGCAACCTCCAAATTCTAGAAATGACAGGTATCTGCCTATCTGGACAGTCACCCAAAGTTCCTTTGTAATGTTGGGGCATCTGTCTTCAGCCTATAGGCCTAGAGTCTCTGGCAGACATTTTAGCGAAGCAGGAAATTTGCAGGATTGTTCTGTTCATCTTGGCAAGGTTTGTCAGTTGCTTCTCCTTGTGTTCTGTAGAATGTCTGACAGTTTTCTCTGTGAAACGGGAACCTGAAGGACTGACATCTTGGCTTGTTCTGGCAAAGTTTCAGGGGTCATTTTCCTAGGGGTTCTGCATGTCCAGTTTATACAACATACTCTCAAGCAGTTGAAGCAAGAAAAGTTTCTTATCCTGTGGCTAACTTTTGCCACAAAGAAAGTAATCTCCATATAGAGTTTCTTTGAGGTCCATCATCCTCTTGAAGTAGATTGGTACTGCCAGGGGAAGACATGTCTCACTATCCAGAAAAGTCTAAGTTCTTAAAATATTTAATGCCATATTCTGTAGGTCTTTGAAATGTTTGAAGATTACCTATCTTACTGAAATATATCTTTATATATTTAAAAAATCTAACTAGCATGACTATAAATTTTGTTATCATAGATGATTGACTATTAATCTGCATTTCTTATTATACATTACAATTTTAAAGTAATTGCATAAACATAATATCTTAAACAAGAAATATAATATAGTGCAATAAAATTAACCTTAAATTTGTATCAATAAACCAAAATCCATACCAGTGTAACAGTTGTTTGTTGGATCAAAGTAGATTAAATAGTCTTTTTTTTTTTTAACCATCTCTATGTCATACCCCCCTTTTTCCCCTAGAAAGAGATGACCATCAACCATTTATAATGGAAACAAACATTTATAAACAATATTTTGGGAATTTGGACATAGCTTTCCATATTTCCTGATGATTGGGGGCACTGGCAATCTTATGGGGATCTTTAAAACATTCAAAATCATGGTTAAATCTTGGCTATAATAGTCTGTGAGGCTGCATCATCTCAGCCAGTTTCCTTCAGGTGGTCTTGGTTGATAAAACCATATTAGCCTGGAAGCAATCCATGGGTTCTCATCTTCTGTGGAAACAAAAGAAGAATGTCTTTTCCAAAGCAACATATCCTTAGACCCAAATTTCAAAGTCAAGATACCTTTAAAATATATGTGTTGGTTTAACTTAGCAGCCTTTGCAATCAAATGTCTTTCTGCAGTTATCTCATTAACAGTTAAAAAAATAAAACACAATAAGAGACATAATTTAGACTCTGTATTTTCCATCTTTACGTGGTTTATTTTTATTACTCTTATTTTTTAAGGGCTTTCTATACTCTTTTTCTTTTCTCTTACAAACCTACCTATTTTTTTAAACACAATGTAACCCATTTAGAGGGTTTTTTTTTTTTTCTATCTGAATCTTTTATTTTTTAACTAGGAGAGTTTTTAAGTTTCTAAACTGTGTGGCTAGGACTGAATTGCTGCTGACTACTGCTTCAGCCCACTGGGCTTTTCAACATGACAGAGGAGATGGAGTGAGTCACGCTCACCTCCTGCTCCAACCCTGCAAGCAGTGGCTGGGAGAGGTCTCCTAGTACCTCAGCCCGTGAGAGAGACCGGATAGCAACCATGCAGTGTGCACTTTATTTCATGGCGACTGGCGGCTGGCTATATCTCACAGGCAGCTGCCAGGATTCTCTGTGCTTCTGCTATATAAAGCTGTGAGACAAGGATGCCCAGTATGGCTCCATTTCTATGCTGCATTCAGAATCTTTAAAAAAAAAGTTTTCATTGCCCAAAGGTAGGTGCCATTTATAGTCAGAAGTTTCTGGCCTGGCCTAATCCCAAGGTCCAGATCTGTCTGCAGCTGCTTAGTCCCAAATAATCACACAAAGCCTTATATTAATTACAAGCTGTTTGGCCTATGGCTTAGGCTCATTACCAACTAGCTCTTATAACTTAACTCAACCCTTTCTTACTAATCTGTGTATTGCTGAATGACTCCATGGCTTTACCTGTGTCCCATTACATCTTGCTTACTCCAAGGCAGCCTGAAGCTTCCTGACTTCGCCCTTCTCCTTTATCTCCACTTGGATTTCCCGCCTGCCTCCAAGCTGACTTGCCATAGGCCAAAACAGTTCCTTTATTAACAAATGCCAATAAAGCACATTTACAGCTCACAGAAAGACATCCTATATCACCTAACTACCACTTACTGTTTCTGATTTTTATCATTTTTCTCCATGCTATTAAGTGATAAGTAGTATCTCATCTTGGTGAAGATTTTTGTTGTTTTTACATTTTATTTTAAGGGTGGTATGAGTGTTACAGAATGCATATGGAGGTTGGTTTTCCATCCACCATGTGGACAGAAATTCAGATTGTTATCTAACCAGTACTGAGCCACCATGAAGGCCATTCATCATCTTAGCTTTGATTAGCATTTCTTACATTAAGGGTGAGTATATATTTATCATTTTATTGACAGTTAACACTACAAATTCTCCTCAATTTATAATGGAGTTATGCCCCAATTAATTCATTATAAGTTAGAAATACTCTAAGCCAAACACATTTGATATACTTAAAATACCATAATCATAGCAATTCTGCACACTGAAGACTACCAGTTACTTTATCCTTGGCTGGGGAAAAGATCAAAATTTAAAATTTGAAATACAGTTTCTGCTGAATATATCTTGTTCTCATACTATCGTAATGTCAGAAAAATTCTTTTTGAGACAGGGTTTCTCTGTGTAAGAGCTCTGACTGTTCTGGAACTTGATTTGTAGACCAGACTGGCCTTGAACTCCCAGAGATCCACCTGTCTCTGCCTCCTGAGTGCTGGGATTAAAGACGTGGGCTACCACATAATTCTTAATCGAGTCATTGCAAGTTAAGGACTTGGGAATTTTTCAGATCCAGGGACAGGTTTCTAAGTGCTGAGATTATAGGCCATCGTCACCAGGTCGAGATTGCATAGCTTTTGTTTTAAAAAGTATATCAACTTTTTTTCTCTTCATCATTGTTTTTAAATTTTCTAATTTCTGGGGCTAGAAAGATGGCTCAATGGTTAAAAACAGTTGTTGCTCTTAGAAAGGACATGGGTTCAGATCCCAGTACCCACATCAAGGGACCCAGAGCTACCTGTTACTCTATCTAGAGGATCTGACACTCCCTTCTGGTCTCTGTGGTCAGTTGTACATATGGTACACATACAGATGAACAAGTATACACACATAAACACTTTTTAACTTTATGACTTTTTTACTGGAAATAGAATTTTTGACTGAAGTTTTAGGTTTTTTTTTCCCCCTTTCTGCACACTTTTAGGATGTGATTGTATTGTCATCTAACTTCCACTGTTTTTTTCATAAGGAGTTAGTAGTTAGGCTTATGACCCTCTTTGTAATATTTCATTTTGGCTCCTTTGGGTGTTTTGTTTGTTTTTATGTGTGCGTGTGTATGTGAATATGTACATCTGTGAGTTGGGGCTAGAACACCAACCTCAGGTTTTCTCACTTTCAGTCTGGAACTCGCCAGTTAGGCCAGAATATCTGGCCTGCAAGGACCTTCCTGTTCCTGCCTTCCCAGGGCTGGAGTTAAAACACATATGGCATTTTTACATCAGCCCTGGCTTTGGAGCTCAGATCTTCACATTTGCAAAGCAAACATTCTGTTGACTAAATTGTCAACCAATCTCCGAGGTTTTTCTTTTTAATGTCAGTTTTTAGAAGTTTGATACATCAGAAGGATTTATTTTGAGTTTTTTACTGAACTTTTTTTACTCGGTCTCTTAGACTCATAGGCTGCTGTTTGTTCATCCGATTTGGATATTTGGATATATATCTTTTAGATATTCTTTTTTTTCCTGTGCCATTCTCCCCTTTTAGAATTTTATGTGTATATATGTTAAGGCTCTAGGTATGATTCCATAGGTTGGTAAGGCTTCTATTTTCTTCAAATCCATTAACTTTTCCCTGCCCTTCCCTTTTTTCCTGTCTTCTCCTTCTTCTTTCTCCTCACTGTTTTATTTGCTGGGTTTCATTTTTTCTCTTTGGTTTTATTGTTGTTTTTAAAGGATCTTACAGTATAGCAGTGGCTTTGCTGGAACTCATGCTCTAGACCAGGCTGGCCAGAACTGGAGATTTTTATATAGGCAGATCTGTCTGCTTCCTCTCTGACTACTTGGGTTTTCAGCCATGCTTCTTTCTCAATACACCTATTACTTTTGCTATTTGTTTGATTTTGTTTCTCTAGGAAAAAGACAGCTTATGTTATACCTGGACTTCCATTAGAATTTTTAATCTAAAGTGGGGACTGCCATTTTTAATTTTTGCGTATATTTCATTATAGTCATTGTCTAGAACAAAGGCTTTTAGAGTTTGATGTCTTTGTGGGCCAGGGTGTGTATGTGTGTGTGTTAGTTACCATTATCATTAGTGACCAAAAACATTAATCTTTAGCTGTCAAAGACAAAATTCAAATGTTTTTAAACTACCAGTTAACTCAGAAATCATAAATGAAATAATGTACAAGCTTTATTTGTAGTAATGTTTATCTAGCAATACTTTTTTTCACATGCTCTTCCCCAACTAAAGAGAAAAATGAAAAACTGTTCTTAATTCTAGAGTGCAAAGAAAACGTGGTTTACATATGTGCAGCAAAAAAGCTTTGGAAGGTTTGAATTGCACAATGAATGTTGTAGGTTGAGCAATTACTTAAGGCATGGGGGGGTCCTCCTTTAAAAAAAAGTTTTTATTACATTTATTTATTTGGTGGGGGAAGGGACATTTGCCACAGCATGATGTGAAGATCAGAGGACAGCTTGTAAGAGTCTTTTGCCTCCTTCCATCATGTGGATCTAGAGATCAAACTCAGGTCAGCAGGGTTGGTGGTGATCAGATCTACCCTCAGAGGCTTCTCCCTGGCCTGGAATGTCTTTTGCTCTTGTGAAATTAGGGAACTCTAATGCTGCCAGAATAGGGGATTTCCTTTGATTTCTTACATGCCATTTCCTTTTCCACTTTTTTTCACTGTTTGTCTTTTCATTATTTTCTTGGAGTCTCCTCATTTGTTTTTCCTCCTAGTCTTTCTTTAAAGCATCAATGTGCCTGCCCATAGTTTGACTTGAAATGGGCAGAGTTGAGTCCCCTTGTGGCATGGGAGTTTGTGGGGAAGCTGCTGCTTACAAATGCGTGCTCCTCTGAGTGTTTGAAATGTGGGTTACTAATCAGCCCTGCATTCCCTGATGTCCTAGTGCTAGAATTTTGCAGATTTTATAATGAGTGTTCTGAGGGGTTTTGCTTTTAATATTGGTCAACACCTCCTGATGAAGATCAGCTGCAGAATTTGCTGGAAAGTAAAGCCAGACTCTAAACTCGAAGTATGGATGCCAACAAGTGAGACTCAGACAAGACTTGTTTCAGCAAAATTGAATGTTCTTGTTTCTCCCTGTGCTCCAGGCTGCTCTGTCACACTTTATACTTCTTAAGCTTCTGATCCTTTCCACTCACCTGTGCTGGGGACACTGGGATCTGTCCCTCCACATCTCTATTCTGTTCCCGAGGAACAAGAGAGGTAGTCCGGTCAGGCTGCCAAAAAAGCATAAGTTAGGGATGTGGAGTTCATAGCTGCGTGGATGAGTGTTTGTGGGGCAGAGAACTTTTAATGGAAAACATTTGTGTTGCATCAAAAACAGCAAGGCTTGGTTGGAGTCTGTCTGTCAGTCTGTTCCCCACCAGCCCTAACACTGTTCTCCTGGGAGGCTCAGGCACACTGTTTCTTATGCTCTTTGCTGTTTCCTAATCTTGCCAGAGTTTTTGTCATGGTGGCCCCACTTGTATTTTGGAGTGAGTCTACAAGGGTAGTGACTAATGGCTTTGAAGGTACTCAAGCACACATATGAGCAATGGGACCCTTTGTGGATCTAGCCTGAAGAGGGAAGGGTGTCCAACACATACAGTAAGGACTATAGATATTTTTTGGGTCCTAATTTTACTGCTAGCAAAGCACAAACCAGAAGAAAGCAAGCTTGCTGTTCAGGCTTGCCATTTCATTTGTAAATGTTTGTGAGAGATACACCTGGGTGCCCAAGCTTGCATCTGACAGGCTGATGTCTGTCAGGTTGTTTGGCAGATCCCCTTTGGGAAATGCAGAAGAGAAAGTGCTAATTTCCCTGAGGATAGTGTCACTCCAAGATATGAGAAGACATGTAACTTGAGCTTTCCCAACTTGAGCCCCCATCACCCCCACACCAGTTCCTCTGAAATTCACATTTGTTCATCATTGACGGGGGAAGGGGGACCTCTGACAAATAAAAGAGCAGCAGCTTAACTCACAGTTTTCTGGGTCCCCAAGAAGGTACTTTACCAATGTGGTTTTCACATCTTCAGGTTTTTGGCTGGTAAGTAAGATTGAGCAGACATGTTCCTTCCCCTGATAACAATACATTCAGATGCAGGATCAGGAGCATATAGATTAAAACCAGACGGTGAATGATTAATACTTTTGCTTATAGAGGTAGACATGGCAGCTTCCTCCATTTAAATGAAAAAGCCCTTTCTCTACATTTACATGTGAGCAAGTGTTTAGGCAACATGCTTGTGCTCTTAAAGGTGTGTGCTGAGTTTCTACACTAGTTACAGTTTCTAAGTATTCTTTCCTTCCTCTTGAAGAACCAAGAATTACTAGAGGAGTTATGTTGTGAGACAGAGGTGTAGCAGTCAGCCATTAAGTGGGACTATGTTCTTCATCTCAAACCATAGCTCTCTCAGCTCTCTAGTACTGACTGCTCTAAACACACCTTTATTTGTAGAGGTTACTTTGTTCCCATGCTTGTATGACCTCGCTGTAAATAGTATATTTTTCTTTCAAGCTGTTGATTTAGGAGTGCTTTTCCCCATTGTTTCATGAGATAGTGATATTAAACTTTAATGCTAGTTACATATATAACCAGATGTGGTGGTGCCTATCTGTGATCCTATCACTTGGTATGTGGAGGCAGTAGGATCAGTTCCAGATTGGCTTCTGCTACATAGTAAGTTTGAAACTAGCCTGAATTACATGAGACCTTGTTGAACAAAAAATTGTTTGACTTGAGAGAAAAGAAAAAGGCTGTCATTACACAGCTTTATGTTTTTAACTTCATTTCCTAAAAACAGGGTATTTCTTCAAGAATACCTTAAATTATTGCTTAGCAGGTATTTGTTTACTAAACATATATTTGAAGATTTGTTTTTATTAGGTTCTATACACATTAACCCATTCAGGCCCAGGCCCCTCACTTCCCTAGTGATCTCAGCTTGCGTGAATTGCTGTTTGCAGAAGCAGAACCTGCTGCTCAGAAGAAACAGGAAATGAAAGAGGCAGAAGACTGGGACTTAGTGCATTTTAATCTATTTGATGAAGGTTGTTTTTTCTCTGTAACAACTAAAATTTAGGAGCATAAAGTTCCCTTTATTTTAATAGGAAGTGGATCCATTTTACTGTCATCTCTATTCTCAAGGTGCGGCTCTGTCACACTAATTATATCTCCAAGTGTTCTCCATCCTCAGAGTGGAGGCATATTCATATCTTCTAGTTTATCCCTTTCCCCAGAGACCAAGATTCACAGTTATGGGGTTTCATTTTGTTCTTCTTCCAATTTATTTTTTTAAATTTTGTATTTTAATACTGTGTGTGTTCACATGCAAGTGCACAAATACCATAGTATGAATGTGGATATCAAAATACAACTTCCAGGAGTCAGTCAGTTCTTTCCTTTCCCGATGAGTTTTGAGGATCAAACCTTGGGGTCCTCAGGATCCCACATCAAGTGCTTTCATCTGCCAAGCTATCCTGTTATCTCTGATTTACAGTGTGACAAACACCTATAGTCGTGTAAGTATCACAGCGTGAATAGCAAGTGTTTTACCTCCAAAACTCCCTCACACACAGCCCTGTTCCTACCTCCAGTCCCTAGGCAACTTTTCATCTGTTTTTTGTCTCTTGTTACTCTGCCTTTTCTAGAATGTCACTAAACAAAATCAGAATAATATACAACTTTTGAGTCTGGCTTTTTTCATATGATATAATGCATTTGGGATTCATCTATGTTGCTACCTTTATTACTCTTCCTGTTGTTATTGTCAAGCTTTGTATGGCTATACCACAGTTGGTTTATCCATTGACCAGTTAGTGAATATCTGAGCTGTTGCAGTGTTTGCTAATCATGGATAGAACAACTGTAAGTTTTTATGAAGAGGTTTTTATGTGGATTTGTCTTCATTTCCCTTGAGTGAATACCTAGCAATGGAATTGGGTGGTTAGTGTAAGTGGTAACTGTTAAACTCCTTTCCAGAGTGACTGTACCATTCTACATCTCCACATCAGTGTGAGTCTGCATCCTTATCAGGATTTGGTACAGCTAGATTGTTGGATTGTTTTGTTTTGTTTTTCTTCAAATCATTGTGATAGGTATCTTATTCATGGTTTTAATTTGCATTTCTCTCCTGGCTAAGGATGTAGAACATTGTTTCATATGTTTATTTGCTGTTTGTATGCCTTTTTTGCTGGTTACATCTTTTTCCAATTTTAAAAATAGATGTTGGTGGTTTGTCTTAGTGACACACACCTGTAATCTCAGTACTTAAGAGGTAGAGGAAAGACGATCAGGGTTTTGTTTACTAAGTATTTATGTAGCTGAGGCTGACTGGGAACTTATATGTAGCCAAGGATGATCTTGAATTTCTGATCCTTTTGCCTCTACTTCCCAAGTGCTGTGGATCACATCCAGAACTTCCTGCATGCCATGCAAGTGTTCTACAAACCGGCTACAAACCCAGCCCTCTTACTGAGTCTTAAAATGTCTTTATATATTCTGGATAAAGGTCAGATAAATATGTATTGTAAATATTTTCTCTCATGCTATGGCACGACCTTCAGAGACTGGACTAAATGCTAAGTAAGACCTGGAGGCTCCAGCCTCTCGGTAGAAGAAAGTGATGAGACCGGTTGAGACCTGAGTCAGCAGAAATGTGCAAAGTGCACCCCTTTTGAAGGTGTTTATTTTAAATTTGCAAAGGGGGAAGGCAGAATAGAGATCGAATTCTGCAGATAAATGTCTGAAGCTTTCTTCAACTACTTCTTATTACCTGTCCTTGTTACCTCTGTTGTTGATTCTGGGCTTTATCTTGAACTTGGCTTGGTTGCCATCAACTCCAGACCCACTGAGGCCTTGATAGTTCTAGAAAACAGAATGAGCAGGTTTATTGTATGAGTATATCCCAGGATGAAATTATTTATGATTGTAATCACTCCTAACTCCTATAGTGATAACTTCCATGCAGCCACCAGCTTGAAGAGCTGGACTCAGAACCAAGCATGGACAGAGCTTAGTCAGGGCTCTGCAGCATGGGCTTTTGCAGGGGAACAAATGGCAACAGTAGACACACACTGAATCTGGATGGGATATTTACCATGGATCTTTTCATGTTCCTTGGAATTCTTTCCACAGAGCAGCCCACCTAGGTACAGTATAGAAAACTTTTTCTGACCATTGGGCAAAAGTAAAGAGAAGATGCTCTGTGGAATTTTGTTACTTTCGTGTTTGGCCAGGCTAGTCTCAAACTCAAGATCTTCCCATTTTCTCATTTTAGCTTCCTGGGGATTACAGGTGTGTGCCCTCACTCCAGGTGAATACTGTTACTTTTTCAATGCTGGTCCCTGTTGAGGAATTTTTCTCAAACAGATACTTGCCTCAGACTAAACATTAGCAGAATTTCTTTGCCTTTCTCTGTATGGTGTGGATCACTGACATTGCCTGCTGTTTAAGAGACCTGTGCAAGTACTGGAGGACTGTCCCTTTATCCACGGTAATGTTGTCTGGTCAAGGCTCTCTGGCATCTGACCCCAATAGAAAAGTTGAATACAGAGAAGAATTTCTGACCCTTTACTAATCTGAGTTATTTTAAATGCTTTTTACTAAACAAAGTATCAGCTTTTAGGCAACTCTGAGCTTTCTTTATCTTGTTTTGAAGGTACAATTTTCTCTTTTTACTAAGAACAAATTCAATTGAAAAAAAAATCCTACAATGTGGAGTAATCACCTTGGTTTTAAAACAGGGAGGGTTAAAAACAAGTTCTATAGTAAATCCACAAGTGTGGAATCTAAGGGAAATGCTCCCATCTGGAAAACCCTACCAGAGGTGCCTTGGCTGGTTTGTGGAGCAGTGCAGATTGAGGAGGGAAAAACAAAAGAACTGCAGTCTTGAAGGATGACAGGCTCATTAATTGATGTCCGTTTCAGCTGGTGCTGTGCCAGTTTATGTTGGCTTCAGTCCAGCGTTCCTGTAATTTGGGAGCCAGGTGTGAAGCATTTTTGTTCCATCTTGTTCCCTAGCATCTACAGAAGCCTTACACATCTCACTTGAGGGAGCAGCCTTCTGTAGGAAACACATGTACAGGTAAAAGTAGAAGGCAAATGTCACAGATGGGTTATAGATATTAAAAGAAATCTTCCATACTCGAGTGAGATCTGGGCTTAAGAGTCAAAGGAAACAGTATTAAGATGGCTTCAGAATAATTAGACCAATCATTTTTAATCTTTTAGAGGTGTGTGTGTGTGCGTTTGTGTGTTCATTCTCTTGTTCTGTGCCACATGCATGGGGGTGCACACAGATTCCAGAAGAGGGCATCATCAGATCCCCTGGAGCTGGACTTAGATGCAGTTTTGAGTCTCCTGATATGGAAGCTGGAAATGGAGTTTGGGTCCTCTGCAAAAGCAGTATGTATTCTTAACCTCTTAGTCTTCAGCCACCCTCCTCTTCTATTTATTTATTTTTTATTGTTAAAAACATGTCTTCTTAGACATCCAGGAAAACATCTTTCATACAGCATATAAAGTACAATATAAGGAATGGTTCGAGATAGCTTTCAGAATTGTGGCTGATCCCTTCCACCATGGGATTTAAAGACTACAGTAACATAAGCAGCTGAGAGATTAACTACCAGCCCTGAGTGGAGGATAGTGGGGCTTTTAAAAATTTTTCTTCCTTTTTCTCTTTCTCTCGTTGTTGTGTGTATGTGTTAGTGCTCACACTCATGCGTGTATGCAGAGGTCAGAAGTTAACAAATATGCTCTTCAAGATCTCTCAGTGGGACCTGAGGCTACGCTGCCTCCTGGCCAATGAGCTCCAGAAATCTGCCTATCTACCTCCCCAGTGTGGCAAGCTCTGTGTAAACCAAGCCATCTCTATGTTCTCATAAATATATAAATATCTAGAGATAAGAATGAGTACAGTAGAAATTATTAAGCAATATTCATCCAACACTTTGATTCTTCCCAAGATGTAATCTATGTCTTTTCTAGCCTTCAAACTAAACATTAAAGAGCAGAGACTTTGCGCCAGGTGAAGTGGTACACAACTTTAGCTCCAGCACTCAGGAGGCAGAAAGCAGGTCTATATCTATGTGTTTAAGGCTGATCTTGTCTACATAAGTTCCACAGTGAGGCCCTTTCTCAAATAAGAAAGAGGGAGTGGGAGGGGGCCAGGCAGAGGCAGTTCTTTCATTGGAGACAAAAGCAAGACTGGGTTGTCTGTGAGAACATTAAAATGTGGTGGATATAGTGCTCAATGTTGGCCTTTAATGTTTCACCACTGGCTTATTTTTTTTATATGGCCATTTTTTGGTCTTCCAGAGTAAGAGCTCTGTTTCCTGTTGAGTTCCTATAGCCTGACAACAAAAGGAGCCCTTTATGGCTCCTCCCTCTACCTCTGGGTCTTACATAGACTGAGCTAACTTTTGGCACTGAGATTCAGACCACAGTATCCAGGAGATCCACAAGCCTACCTAGGTTATTTCTTCAAATATTCCAGGCCCACACGGAAGCCTTTGTTTAGTGATAGCCTGTTTGTTTGTTTGTTTGTTTTGTTTTTTAATATCAAAGCTGTGAAGTACCTTTACCAGGTGGTTCAAGAGCTAAGGGCCTAGGAAAAAAAAAAAAGTTTCCTCTAAATTATTATTCTAATTCTTCTTCTTTCTTTCTTTTATTTATTTATTTTGAGATAGTATCTCATTATATAACCTTGGTTGGTCTGGAATTTACTATCTAGATCAGGCTGGCCTCAAACTCATAGAGATCCTCTTGCCTCTGGCTCTTTAGTACTGAGATTAAATGCACATGCCACCACATCTGGCTAGTCTAGTTCTTCAAAGTATGTTCTTTTTTTATTTTATTTTATTATGGCAAAACATATATAACATTAACTCAGCATCTTAACTTTTTACAGTGCACATTTCTGTGGCATTAAGTACATTCACTTTATTATACAGTCATCACCATCATCCATCTCCAGGACCTTTTCATCTTCTCCAGTTACATCTATGTACCCATTCCTCACTCCCTCAGCTCCTGCCCTTGGGAATTGCCATTCTATTTTCCCTTTTCTTGAATCTGACTATGCTATGAACCCTCTATTTTTCTTTTTGTGAGTGACTTATTTTGCTTAGTATAATGTCTTTAGGGTTAATTCTTATTGTGAAACATGTCACAATTTCTTTCCTTTTTAACACTGAATATTTCATTGTAGGTATGTATAACACTTTGTTTAGCTATTCATCTGTTGATTGATACAGGTTAAGATTTATTTACTTTATTTTTATGTATTGACTCCTTTGCCTACATGTATATATGTGACCCGCATGTGTGTCTGGTGTCCATGGAGATCAAGAATTAAGGATGATTGTGAGCTGTAATGCGGGTGCTGGGAACTGATCCTAGGTCCACTGCAAGAGCAACAAGTGCTCTTAATGTTGCGCCATCTCTTAAGCCATGTTTGTTTATATTTTGATTTTGTTTGATAGTACTTCACTAATAAATGTGAAGTGATTCTAGTGTCTCCTGTTGTTATGTTTGTCTGTGTATGTGCCGCCTTTGGTTTTGTTATTGTTGTTGTTTTGAGAAAGTCTCTCTCACTGTGTAGCCCTGGCTATCCTAGAACTCTGCTATGTAGAGCAAGCTGACCTCAAACTCACAGAGATCTTCCTGCCTCACCTTCCAAGTATAGGACTGAAGGAGTGCACCACCACACCCAGATCATGGTAGTTCTAATTTTTTATAGCTACTGACCTTAACATCTTTTCATACATTTATTTATTACATATGTTTTTTGTGTTTCCTGGGAAATAACAGGACCTAGCACGTGGTAAATAAATGCTCTCCTACCAAGCTATAACCCTAGCCCTTGTTCAATACATTTGAGACTAGAGAGATGGCTCAGCAGTTAGGAGCAATTACTCTTCTTACCGAGAGCCAGTTGTTCTCAGCACCCAGGTAAGATGGCTTACAGCTGCCTGTAACCCCAGCTCTAGAGGATCTGACACCCTCTTCTGACCTCTTTAGGCAGCTGCATAGTCATGCACATGAACACACACACACACAGATGCAGAAAGTGAGGATCTACACTGATCCAAACTTCAATGTGAGTCTGCCCTCTGTAACTCACAGTGTCCACATAAATGCCAAGTTGAGCTCAGAATGGATGGTGAGGCATGAGATTTCCTACACACACACACACACACAAAATTTAAATGAAAATAAATCTTGTTTTTTTGTCTTTGTTTGTTTTGAGACAGGGTTTCTCTGTGTATCCCTGGCTGTCCTGGAACTAGCTCTGTAGACCAGGCTGGCCTTGAACTCATAGAGATCTGCCTGCGTTTCTGCCTCCTGAGTGTTGGGATTAAAGGTGTGTGCCACCACCACCACCACCACCACCACCACCACCACCACCACCACCACCACCACCACCACCACCACCACCACCACCACCACCACCACCACCACCACCACAACAACAACAACAACAACACCACTTGACTAAAATAAAATAAATCCTAAAAAAAAAAACAACAAAAAAAAAACCAAAAAACTATTTCTGCTTTCTCATCGTATTGTCCTTGGAGTATCTGAGAATTTTTCCCCTTCTGAGGTAAAGTGCAAATATGGTTTTCAGTCTACCTCTGCTATAGGCAACTTGTGTGGCTTTGAACAATTCCTATAACCTCCCTGGATTTCTTTATCTTTTTCAATAAAACAAGAAAAGCTCTAATGGTCCTACCCAACTCAGATATCTCTCTGTACAGATAAAAGGAGATCAGGCTTTTGAAAATACCTTGTAAACATTTATGAAAATGCTATATAGATAATATCATTCTGGCCCTTTAAGTCCGCTGTTGGTAGGATACTTTATCAGACCTGAAGTCAAGGCTTCTTTGGTAGGTGAGGGGAGCAAAGCACAGCTGATCTACTTCTTCCTATCTTTTTATCTCCCAGCATAGGGTTGTCTCCTCTGAACTCAGTCAAAGTTCAAATCCCTGGCATGTTTTTCCCCTGCAGTATGACCACAAAGTCAGAGCAGCGTTGTTTAGAGGTGTATATGGTATGGACTTGCACATGAAGTGAATATTTTATACTTACTGTATGATAGGCACTGTGCTCATGCTTTTCACACACAGGATTTCACTGACGTATAACTTTGTTGGTTTGGAACTGTCTACTTCCACACACATTGTTTTTCTTAGTCATATAATTTAGACTCATTGTGCTGTTGTTTCTTTGCATCAGAAAGAAAAATATTTAGAGAAGGAGAGAGGATGTAAATGACTAAATGATATGAAACACAGTAAAGATTTTTTGAGCACCATTCACCTCAGGAACAGATTCAGAAAGTGAGGATCTACACTGATCCAAACTTCAATGTGAGTCTGCCCTCTGTAACTCACAGTGTCCACATAAATGCCAAGTTGAGCTCAGAATGGATGGTGAGGCATGAGATTTCCTCCATATGTTTGCTGGTCTAAAGTATGTACCTTCATTTTCCTTTGGAAATTTTTGAAAGAAGATCAGGACTTCAGTAAGACTTTTCATAGGGATTTTAGTTCTTTCTCACATCAAACATAATGGGCTGGGGGCTGTTTTATTTGTTTTATTTTGGGTTGTTTATTGTTATGTTTTGCTTTTTGAGTTTTTGAGACAGTCTCATATAGGCCACATTGGTTGGCCTTTTATAAGCTGATGAATAACTTGAGCTCCTAGTCCTTCTGAATCTACTTAACAAGTACTTGGATTGCCAGCTACACCATCATACCTAGCTCAGCAGTATTCCCAGTGCAGCTTGGTTTTCCAAACTATTTCATGTACATGGCCCAGTTTTGGAAATAGAGACGTGCCGTTAGGTAAACTTAGGTGCTGTCACCAAAGGAGAAAGCAGGTTTTTTTCCTTTGCATTTTATTTATTTAAACATTATTTTAAATTTTTATGTGCGTATGAAAGGGGAGGTGTATATTGGGGTCAGAGGATGACTTTCAGGAAACAGTTCTCTCCTTCTTGTTGAGGCCAAGAGTCCTTGTTAATGAGCAGCATAGTCCAGACGAACTGAGCTATGAAAGTGTAGGTTTCCCTGCCTCTTCCTCCCACTGTACCATATGAACTGGGGTGATAGCACCAGAGCTCAGTTAGTGCCTTTGCCTCTGAGTCATCTCCCACCCCCTTCTTCTGTATCATAATTCCTTCGCTTTACTGGGTTAGTTTGAAGCAGGATGCTGATTTTTGGAAAACTATAAAGGTCTTTTACTGACCTTCTGAATTTTTCTTAAAGTTTATTTATGGAAACACATTTGGGTACCCTCCATTCTTCTTGGCTCATGGTGGTAGTAATAATAATAGTAATAAAAATAACTGTGAAATTATGTCTCCACTATGTTCCACCTTCAGTCTTAAGCACTTTGATGACTTTTTTTCTCTGCTTTTCTAGTTTGTTTTCAGACAGGATCTTACCGTAGCCTAAACTGGCCTCAAACTCATGAATCCTCTGCCTTAGCCTCTTGAGTTCTAGGCTTACAAGCATGTGCCACAAAGGTTCGCTTTCTTTTTTATCGTTGGTGCTGGGGCCTCATAATGCTGAGTGCATAGTTTGCTCTACTACTGAACTATGTATACCCTTAGCCCCAGATTGTTTCCTTTATCTTCACAATTGCCTGGAAAGATGTCACATCAGTCTCTCCATTTATAGAATGAATAAACTAAAGCTTACAGGGTGACTTGTGAAAATTATACTTCTACTAAGGAGCAGTAGAATATAATAAATACCTGTCTATCTAATCCACAATCTGTAATCTAATTCTCCCAGGTTTTTCTACTGTTGTTTGATTGGAGTTTGAGGTGTTTTGTGTGTGTGTGTGGGGGGGGTGTTTGTTTTATTTTGGTTTTTTGAGACAGGGTCTCACTTGTAGCTTTGACTGTCCGCAAACTCATTATGTAGACCAGGCTATCTTAGAATTCACAGAGATCCACTCCCCTCTGCCTCTGAGTGCTAGGATTAAAGGTCTGGGCCACCACACCCTACTCTAATTCCTGACTTCTACATGAGAAGTTTAAGATACAAAACCTTAATGGTGTCTTCCTTCCATCTTTGCTGCTAGGATAGGACTAGATGCTTTGAAGGGCCTCCCTATTAACATAACTCAAATGCTGCCTGTAACTTCATGCTTCCTGAACTGACATAACAAAAATCTACAGATTTTGTTCTGTTTGTTTTCTTAAGACAAAAGTAGACTTGAGATTCATGTTTAGCCCAGGCTGGGTTTGACCTCATGATAATTCTCTTACTTCAAATTCTGGAGTGCTGGGATTAGAGGAGTGAGCCACCAATCCAGCTTTAGATCCTAAGAACTAAATGAGAAAAGATTCTTGTACATTACTCAGTGCTCAAGTGAGCTGGCATTTGCTGGTAATTTCTGTCAAATTCTGGGAACCTGAAGCTTTCACTTGAAAAGCTTTCTTGGGATGAGAAGAACAGGTGAAAGCATGGGAGTCGCCTTAAGAGGATCCATATTAGAAGTCCTAGATCTTCACGGAGAGAGCAGAGGGATAAGCTCATTGAGAGAGTTAGTGATCATGAACTAATCCTCAGGTGGGTTCTGAGTCCCAGTAGAGCCTGTTTACTCTGAAGAACTCTAATCACATAGTTGAGGTGTCCTCTAACTAGTATCCCAGATTAGAAGAAGCAAAGAAAAATCTTCTCTACAGGAAATAGAACTTTATATCAGGCCACAAAGAATTTTCGTAGATAAGAGACATAGAAGTTAACCATACTCTTGAATATGCTGAGAGAAAATGCCTGTGGTTCCCAGCAAATCTATCCTTTAAAGCAAAGGTAGCAAGAGAAACAGATCTTTGTGTTTACACAAAGACTTACACATAAGCATTAATGCTGATCATTTTCATTTTGCAATTTTATTTATGATTTGTGTGTGTGTGCATGTAGTCCTTTTGGAAGTCAGAGGACACTTTTAAGCAGTTTTCTCTTCCTACCGTGTTTTGAAGTGAGGTCTTTCTTGTCTCTGCCCTACTTTGTATTCTGGGCTAGCTAGGCCAGGAGCTTCCTAGGTGACTTTCCTGTCTCTACATTCTGTCACCCATAGGGCGATGCATGCAGTTGTATCTAGACTCCAAAAATCAAACTCAGGTTGTCAGGCTTGCACAGCAAGCATTTTTACCTACTGAGCATCTTACCTGTCACTACCCTTGTTCTTTATTATCACATTTATTAATTTAGCATATATGAATGTGGAGGTCAGAGGAAAAGCTTTCTTGAATTGGTTGTCTACATCTATCTCTGGATTTTGGTGATTGAACTCGGCTTGGCAGCAGGCAGCCTTACTCTCTGAGCCAGCTTGTTTATTTTTTTTTAAATTTTTATAAATTACATTTATTTATTTTTTTGTATAGGTGTTGATGTGCATGCCTCAGTGTGTCTGTGTGAAGTCTGAAGACAACTTATAAGAGTCAGTTCTTAGCTTCTACCATGTAACTGATTTATTGAGATATAATTTTCAGCCCTTAAGGTTCATCCTTTTGTATACTACATGACACACTACAGCTTCCATGGCAATATTGATTTTTTTTTTCTTTTTGGGGAGTAGAAGATGGATATGGAGGGATGGGGAGATGAGTGGGATTGGGGTGTGCAGTGTGAAATTCACAAAGAATAAAAAATTTTTAAAAAATTTAACCTTGGAGGGGCACATACTTTAAGTCCCAGTACTTGGGAGACAAAGGCAGGTGGATCTCTTGAGTTCAAGACCAGCCTGATCTATGGAGCTCTTTCCAGGACAGCCAGGGCCGTTACAATGAAACCCTGTCTTGGGATGGAGGTGTGGGGTGTTTAATTCTATTCTGTTGTTGATAATCCATGGTGTGGAAATTTCATGTCTTGATTATCATCAGTTAATAGACTTTGAGTTATTTTTACTCTTTGGCTATAATTAATAATGTTGTGAACATTTAATTATAAGTGTTTTTGTGTGTAGACATAGTTTCATTTTTCTTGGGTACACACCTAAAAGTCAAATTGTTTGGTTATATGAAAACTTTGTGTTTAACTTCCAAACTAGACTGTTTCCCAAAGCAGCTGTGAAATTTTATATTTTCATTAGCAATAACTATGTAGAGTTAAATTTTTTTCATATCTTCACCATCACTTGTCATATACCCTTTTGATTCTTGCTGTACATGTGCAAATGAACTGATATGTCTCATTGTGTGTTTTAATGAGATTTATTTTTCATGTTTTGCCTACATGTATGTCTATGTACCATATATATGTAGTGCCTTTGAAGACCAAATGGGCAGAAAACCAAAGTGGATGACAGATCCACCAGAAGTGAAGTTAAAGATGATTGTGAACTGTTGTTAACATTCTGGGAACTAACCTGGATCTGCAAGAGTAACAAGTGTTCTTAACCAGTTGAGCCACCTCTCCAGCCCCTCATTGTTTTTATTTTATTTTATGTGTGGATGTTTTACCTGCATGTATGTCTACACCATATGCATGCCTCTACCTGTGGAGGCTAGAAGAGGACATCATATTACATGAAACTAGAGTTATAGACAGTTGTAAACCATGATGTAGGTTCTGGGAATTGAATCCAAGTCCTCTGGAACTACTGATCCATTTCTCTGACCACCTTCATCTGTTGTGATTTTGATTTGCATTTCTCAACAATTAATAATCAGTGTTTTCATGTGCTTACTGGTTTATTTTTTGGAGATGAAATGTCTCTGAAGTCCTGGCTATTTTGGAACCAGATATAGATAAAGGGAGGGAAGGGTGGGTGGATGGACAGACAGACAGACAGACAGACAGACAGACAGACAGATAGATTGATCAGGCTAGCCTTTACCTACCTGCCTTTGTCTCCCTAGTGCCCTAGTGCTGGGGAGCATTAAAGGTATGCGCCACCATGCCTGGCTCTTTCCTAGCTATATCTTCATTAGAGAATTGTCTTTTCATTATAGTTTACTTGTTATGTTTCTTGTTAGCATGATTATATTATGGTTTATTATGACTTCTTCAGAATGTATATAATGCACCATGATCATCTTTACTCTTATTATCTTTTCTTGTCTCTTCCTATTCCTGCTGATCCCCTTTCTCTTATAGTTTTTATCCCTTCTATTTTTTTTATTTGAGTGTTTTTGTTTCATTTTGTTAAGACAGGGTTTCGAGTATGTATCCTTGACTGTCCTGGAACTCACTATGTAGACCTGGCTGGCCTGAAACACAGAGATCCACCTGCATCTGCCTTCTGAGTTCTAGGATTTAAGGTGTGTACCACCACATCTAGCATCATGTTCTGGTGAGGAGATTGTTTGATTTTTTTTTAGTGATGCAATGAGTTTGTTTAGGGTTGCTTATTAGGAGAATAGATGAGAGATTATTTACAGGAGCATGGGCATCTTACCACTGAGGAAAATGTTTCTCTTTCTCACGTTAACCATTAACTGTTACAAGTTCCCAGAAGAAGTTACCAGATGCTGACAGATAATCACAGCAGCTGTCTGCCCAAAAGACAGCATTCTTCAGTACTGTATCCTTTCCTCCAGACACACACACACACACTCATTCTCTCTCTCTCTTCTGAGTCTCTGTGAAATGTATGTGATGACACTTTCCTGGTTCCATGTTGGGCACCAGATGTAGGTGGAAGTTTTTTTAAAATATATCAATTTAAGATTAATATTTATTAATATATAAGCTAACACGGTATAGGTAACAGCTTATATAGGGCCTGATAGACTGGATTATTTATGTGATGGATGATGGATGCTGAACCTGTCTCTTCAGCAGTCAGAAACTAAAAACGGGGCCTTTTAAGATCTTAGTAGCCCCTTTTGAATGGGGTTGGTTATTTTTTCTTTAGGAGTCTGGAACTTTGGATAAGCATCTTTGGACCTCATTAGCTGACCATTTACTAGTCACTCTTGACACTTTGACCAGATAATCTATAAACATAAGCATAATAGTCTAGAAGGCAATTTGGTGGGCAGATTATATCTATTTAACAAAATAATAATGGCTCTCCCCATTGAGTCTTAGGACTTTCCCTGCCGTGGGCTTTGACTGGGTCTACATACCAGCTTTAAATTCCCTCCTGTAAAGTAGATCTTAACATCCAATCAGAGAGCTATTGTTCACCCCAGAATAAAATTAAAATTGTTGCATCAGTGGGCACTTGTCTGGCTGATACTTTATTGTGCAGGATCCACAGCTGATTAAGACAGTTGAGGACAGTTGGACAGGTGGCATACTGCCTTCTGGTACTGAGGGCTAGCCATTGGGGAGGAAGCTTGTAACCTCTGTCCCATGAACAGAGTGTGTGGCATCTTCAGCATTAGGTCCCACCGTCTAGGTCTGTGGACAGCCAACAGCACTGGCAATTGCATGAATTGCATGCATCGTTTAGAGGCCTCCCTGTTTGCTTCTTTGTTTGTAGCTTCTTCTTGTTGTTATTTTATAAGGTCAAAAGTCTGACTGGGCCCAGACTTGAAATTTTCCCGCTTCAGCCTTCCAAGGATTGTAGGCATAAATTACCACACCCAGATGAAGTTGTAAACTTGATAAAGTCCATTTAATCTCTTTTTCTTTTGTAACTTGTGCTTTTGTCTTCTGAAGGTATTTTTAAACAAAGCAGGAAGATTTATCCTTACCATCCTGGGCTGGGGTTAGTTTAAATTATAGAATGTTTGTGTATCATTTAAATCTTTCTCTAGGTTCAATCACTCATACTAGAGAAAATATCTTACTTAGAGGAAGTTTCTTCTACCCCAAAAACACATTTTAAGGAGACTATACCATTACAAAGGAAATAGTACACTGTGATTATAATTATAAAATTGGGTTCAGTGCATTGGCAGAGTTGAGAGGCCTGTTATTCTCCTAATAGGCAGTGGTCCTTCAGAGTCTGAGGTAGCTCTCTTATTTAGCTCATTCCCAGTGTCATGAGACAGTCACTTATGGTCAAGCTCCTTTTCAACCACACACAAACTACTTTCTTCCAATTCCCACTGCTTCAGGAAGGTTTGCTCAAAATCACAGTCTATTTTTATATACCTGATACACCTTAGTATACTTAAAATACTTAAAGTTCTCCTGATCTTCTCTCTTTTTTTTTTTCCTCAACTAAACATTCATTTTTGTAATCAGATTGTATGTGTGTGTGGAGGGTGCGTGCATGTATGTTATGACACAGGATGTGAGAGCTGCTTGTCTCCTGCCTCTATGTGGTTCAGGAATTTAACTCATCATCAGGCATAGCTGTGATTAACTCTACCTACTGAGGCTTCTTGATAGTCCTTTAGTTTCTTTAGGCTAGGTCATCTAATGCCTTCAGATGTCTCTACTATGTTCCCCTGGCTGTCCTAGAACTCACTCTGTAGACTGGCCTCAAACTCATAGATCCACCTGCCTCTGTTCTCTGGAGTTCTGAGATCAAAGGTGTGTGGCTTTAGCATGTGCTCAGATTTTTTGTTTTTTTTCTAAGACTTATTTATTATGTATCAATGTTCTGTCTGCCTGTGTGCCTGCGCACCAGAAGAGGGCAACAGATCTCATTATAGATGGTTGTGAGCCACTGTCTGGTTGCTGGGAATTGAACCCGGGACCTCTGGAAGAGCAGCCAGTGCTCTTAACCTCTGAACCATCTCTCCAGGCCTCACAAAAACAGTATTTAACATTTCAATTCTAGATCACTCTCTTGGCCCGATTCACAGTTCCTCTGTATCTCTGGTTTTTCATGGTGTGCCACCAGTAGCATCAGTGTCAGATTCCCCTGAAAACTTACTCTGTTTTAAACTCTATCACTCCCCTATGAATCAGAAAGTCTGGGACCTGGAGCCCAAGCCTTCTGGTCTAACAAACTCCTCTGATGACTTAGTGTACTGACACTTGGAACTAGATTCTAGTTCTTCAAGCCTTCGGCTAAAAGTCATATTAAGGCACAGAATGACATGCATGGGTTTTACTTGAAGTCAGTTGCTAACAAACCAACTTCATACTATAAAATAACAACGATGTGAGTACAGAGAACTTTCAAAAAAATGAAGTGTCAGGCCAGTGAGATGACGACTCAGCAGGTAAAGGTACTTACCAACAACTCTGATGACATGAATTTGATCCCCAGGACTCCACATGATTGAAGAAGAGAGCCTATTCATAAAAGCTGTCTCCTGGCCTCTCCAAGGATGCTTGACACATATCCATACATACACAAATAGGTGGGTGGTAGTTAGGTAGGTGGGTAGGTGGGTAGATAGATGGATAGATAGATAGATAGATAGATAGATAGATAGATAGATAGATAGATAGATAGATAGAGAGATAGATAGGCAGGCAGGCAGGCAGGCAGGCAGGCAGGCAGGCAGGCAGGCAGGCAGGCAGGCAGGCAGGCATTGCCCTACAGTGTTGGAATTAGAACCTTGATTGATTCCCAGTCTGGTATGCTTCCCATGTATCGGATGTTTGTGAAATTAGCTCTACAGGGTTTTTGTTTGTGTGTCTCCCAGAAGAGAAAAACCTGCTTCTTTTGCATGTGTCCCCTCCCTCTTTTGAGTGGAGGCCACCCCACCTCTTTCACTAGCTTGTGTTACTAGCTGCTTCTTTTGTCACTCACTTTCAACAGTACCTTAAGAACATGGCCTCCTTTTTCAGGCTTAGCAGACATCCTGGGTGTAGCTATCTTCTTTAGTATGATTTCTGTCCTACTCTGCTGGAAACCTAGAAGAGAAGTTGGCTTGCTTTTTCACTGGCCTTGAGCCAGATGTCATAACTTCAGGCAGTGCCACGCTACATATCTCTAGCAGTTTGAAATGGAGAACAGAGTTAGAGATAAGATCAGCAGCTTTAGGTGATGGCATTGTTTCAAATAAACCATGCATGACCCAAAGCTTCCACTTCAAATGGGGAATGAAATTGCTTCATCCTTTGACAGCTTGCTCCATGAAAGAAATTTATCTTCACTTAATTGCTTTAGATCCCAGAAGGCTACATACAGTAATTTCTAGGAGATAATTACATCAAATTTTAAAAATATGTGTCTGTGGATGTGAATATGCAACTGCAATGGGCAGAGAGGCTGGAGAGCACCAAAGGTCCTGCTGAACTTGCTCTAGGCTTCTGTTCTCATTCTGGGAATCCCCTTGGGTCCTGGAACACTTACTCCCAGAATTTGCTAGTTGAGATGATGGGCCAGTGGTACAGCCTTGTGTGGCTAGGGTTAAAGCATCTGGTCTACTACTCTTATAGTGGGGTAGCGTTTTGCTCAGACTCCTGAAGTAGTGAGGGGTCAGGGTGCCTGACTTCTGGCTGCATGTCTTCATCTAGTCCGGCTAGGCACAGTTTTCCTGCAGTGGACCAGAGCCACTGGGGGTTCCAGTTAGTGACAGCTGAAAACCAGCAAACTTGTTGATTTTAAAACATGACTATTTAGATGTCATGAATAAACTTCCTGTAGATGGGGAAGCTCCCTAATGTAGGCATGTTTGAATTTCTAGTTCTTGTCTCTTTGTCCCTTAGATTTAAAGCATCTAAACTTTCATTCTGTTGTTTTATTCATCTCAACCACTACCAGCCTTTCCTTGTCTTAGTCTCTTCTGAAATCCCATGAGTTTTATCTCCTGTATTTGGCTGTTGTGGTAGAACATCTTTACCAAGAGTGAGCAGAGCTCCCTGAGACTTGGAATTGACATCCTGCGTGTCTGGTGTAGTGGGCTGCTCAAGAGAGCATGTAAGAAGCAACGAAGTGTAGCTGAACAACATAGTTTACAGACATTCCTATAGACATTGGAGAGCTGACTTGGAGACAAAGGATTTTTTAATGTTTTCCATTAAAATCAGTGAATACCCAAGCCAATGTGCTGTACCAAAATTCATCCAAGTGATCATACACCACCAGAGACACTGTAAAGCTTAAGACGTGTTCTGATAGAGTCTATCCAAATTCAGTCCCTTGGCGTCCTAAGCTTACAGGGCTTGGTTCTTTAAGGTGCCATTTAGTCCCTCCCTTCTCAATCTTGCTGGGTCACACAAGCTGCATGGCTCACTCAGGGAGGGGAAGGGACCACAATGATGCCTTTCTTTTTCAACTCTTACCCAGCTGTACCGAGTAAGCTATTTGCATTTGAAAAGGTCATACTAATATGCCTTTGAGTAAAATCTGCAGCAAGTGCTGTCACATCGTCTCTTTTAGTAACATCAAAGTATTTTGAAGGAATTACACTTTCATTCACATATAAAATATGAGCACCTAGATGATGTTTGGTCATGGTGTTTTGTTCTAGGTGTGTCTTATGACCTTTGACCTTTGACCCTTGCCCTCATCTGAAGTAGTTTTTATTTTGCCCACCAGTCTGCAAGTCTGAGAGTAGAAAACTAAAAGAAGTTGCCCAACCAGAATTGTGGCATATGCTAGTAATCTCAGTACTTGGGAGGTAGAAGCAGTTCAAGGTCAGCCTCAAAGCTTTTAAGATCCTTTATCAAAAAGCCAAAAGTGTTAGGGATAGTGTTTAATGCCCACTCCTGAGTTCAATACACAGATTTTAGTTTAATGGCCTGGGTTGTCTAAGCATATGAAACAGAACAGTGAATTGTCCATCATGTGTCCTTCCTGGGATTTGGCTAGCACTGCTGAGAAGTAACAGCAAATCACCTTCTTCATTATTTTAACAAACTTCCTCAGCTTCATCATAAACCTACTAGTTTATCTAATTTATGGGGTGCTTATTTTATTGGTGTGTGTGTGTGTGAGAGGGGGGGGGAGGGGGGGAGGGAGGGAGGGAGGGAGAGAGAGTCTCACTACAGAGCCCAAGGTAATTTAGAACTTAAGATCCTCCTGCCTCAGCCTCCTAACTTTCAATTACAATGTTTACAGGTATATGTGAGCACTCCAGACTGGGTTGCTCATTTAAACAGCTTTATTTTCTCTTCCTTGAAGCTCCCATTATCGTTTAACATGATTCAAATTATTTGTTTTAGATTTGATCTCCCAGATGCAGAACATGCCTGATTCCCCTCTTATTTAATTTCAAAGACATACAAAATTTATATTGGATATATAGTACTTTATCCAAAAGGATAACACTGAATTATCCTTTGTAGTATTCAACTATAAAGTAATCCCAGCATTTGGGAGGCAGGAGATCATCCTCATTTACATAGCAAATTTGTAAGCAGCCAAAGATGATGCTGGCCTTTTCAAGAATTAAATCATCTCTAGTACATTTTTCGGTGTGGTCCATTAATTCTGTTATACTGGTTCTTTTTTTTAAAAGGGGTGTTAAGCATATGTATGTCTGTTCCCTTCAAAAGAAGTGCTGTATCAGATTCTAAACAAGGAAAATTAACTTCAGGATTTAGGGTCATATAATAGGCAAGAAAGAAGCATTTTGGCTTAGAATATTGAGAAGAGATAGATAAGAATAAAGACATACATATAACTTGCTTCTCTTTCTTTTTGGTTTTTCAAGAGAGAGTTTCACTATGTAGCCCTGGCTGTCCTGTACTCACTTTGTAGACCAGACTGGCTTGATTGAACTCAGGGACCCACCTGCCTCTGCCTCCCAAATGCTGGGGCTAACGGCATGTATCACCACTGTCCTGCTTGCTTCTCTTTCTTAAATCTTACTCTGTTGCTGACTATGAGTAACCAATAATAACTACTAACCACTTTTGTTTGTTTAAAATTAGTTGTTCTGGGAGTGTAGCACAGTAAAATAACACCTGCCTGATGAGCATAAGGGAAGCTGGGCATGGTGGTACGTGTCTTTGATTTCAGCACTTGGGAGGCAGAAGCAAGTGGAATCAACCTGGTCTATGGAGTAAGACCCTGTCTCGGAAAAAAAAGAAAGAAAGAAAGAAAGAAAGAAACAGGCATAAAATCTAGGTTCCATCCCCAGCACCATAAGAAAACAAAACAAAAATCAAGTACAATTTAAAATTCAGTTACTTGATCACAGTAGCCACATTTCAAGTGATCAATCACCACATGAGTTAAAGGCTCAGGTATTGGACCTGTTCATCATTGCCAATTCTCTTGAGACATCATTGTTTTATGATAAAAGTACAAGGGAAAGTTTCAGTAAGGAGCCTACAAGATGTCTGAGCAAGTAAAAGCTCTTGCTGGAAAACCTGAAAACATGAGTTTGATTTCTGGAACCCACATGGTGAAAGGAGAGAACCAACTTGTCTTCTGACCTCCACTTGGGTTCCATGGTGTGTGTGTGTGTGTGTGTGTGTGTGTGTGTGTGTGTGTGTGTGTGTGTACATTCACAAAATGTATGAAAAGTTTCAGTAAGAAACTGAAAGAAGCTGGATGTCCATGCCTTTAGTCCCAGTACTTGGGAGGTAAAGGCAGGCAGATCCAATTCAACAAGGGCAACCTCTTCTACATATTGAGTTCCAGGACAGCTGGGGCTACACAGACAAACCCTGTCTTTTGAGGGGGGGGGACGGGACAACAACAAAAACAATCAAATGGTAAAAGTGTGAGATATGTTACTTATGTGTTAATGACCATGATTTGGTCATTCTAGTATTTGTACATTATACATATACATATGTTGTTCCAGTGTAAATAATTGTCCCATCCACTGGTTTAATAAAAAGCGCTGATTGGCCAAAGGCAGACAGGAAGTATGGGCAGGGCTACCAGACTAAGAAAACTCTAGGAACAGGCATAACAGAGCAGAATGCCAGAGAGAATCCAGAAAAAAGAGGACAACTATGCTGCTCTAAGAAAAGGTACTGAGCCGCATAACTGAACAGGAAGAATCATGGATTAGATGAAGGGTAGAGAGTTAGCAAGTTATATGCCTGGGCCTTAGGCCGATCAGCCTAAAACTATTGTAAGCATCTGTGTGTCTCTGCAGGTCTGTGGGTCTGTGGGCCTAAACCTTGAGGTTAGGACCAAAAGTCCGGGACAGAAACCTCCTACTACAATTTTGAGTTGATTTCATGCCTAGTTTAGGTCAGGTTTAAACTTTACTCTTTGTATGTGGAAATCCAGTTCTGTATCATGTGTTGAAAAGGATTTCCTTAGCCCCCTCATTTAAACACACACACACACACACACACACACACACACACACACACACACACGTGACCATGCATATATGTGAGAGTTTATGTCTGAGAAACCTGCTTCATTGGTCATACCATGTTATGTAGTGTTTTTATATTAGTTTTTATTGCTGATTTATTTAATTTAGGAAGCTTCAGCCTCCAACTTTTGTTACTTTTCAAAATCATTTAGGGTCCCTTGAGATCACACATGAACTTTAGAATATGCTGTTTTGTTTCAGCCAACATTGACATTGTAGACAGGCCTGGTTGGTCATACCTTTAATCCTAGCATGTGGAAGCCTGAGCAGAGAAATTGCCATGGATTAAAAGCCAGCTTGATCTGCATATCTGCACAGTGATAAATTTAAGGCAGATCTACATAGTGAAACCTTCTGTTGGTGAGGGGGGCGGTTATTCATTGTGGTTTGAGTAGTGCTGGATAGGTTACTTTGGATAGATTTGTCATCTTAACGATATTAAGTCTTCCAATAAAAAATTACATCAGCCCGGTAGTGGTAGCATACACCTTTAATCCCAGAATTTGGGAGTCAGAGGCAGGTGGATCTTTGAGTTGGAGGCCGGCCTGGTCTACAGGGTGACTTCCAGGACACTCAGAGCTACACAGAAAATCCCTGTCTCAAGTAAGAGGGGGAGAAGAAAGAAGGAAGGAAAAGAAAAGAAAGAAATTTACAACAGCAAAAGGAAAAGTTCAAGCATGCAGCTCAACAGTAGAGTTTGCCTAGCATGCAAGGTCCTGGGCTCATTTCAGTCCTTAGCACCATTCATACTTCCAGAGTTTACACCAGTACCACACACCTCCCAGGGTTTACAGTACTATAGCAGCCACTCTTCTCCCTAGCATCTTCTTACAGACTTATCTTCATGCATCTTCTCAGAGAGTAAAGTAACAAGTGAAATGGGATCTTAGCACCCAGAGGCTATCAGTCACAGCAGAAAGAGGTGCTGTCGGCTTTGGGCAGCCACAAGCAGTGAGTTCACTGTGTTTTTCATTAATGCTTTATTCTAACTCGGCTGTAGAGAACTCCTCCAATCCAGTTTAGTCAGGAGTAGAACTCCTGTGTTCTGTCTCCCACGATCATAATCACATGCATCTGCTTCTTCAGAAGGCAGAGGCAGGCAGATCTCTGAGATTGAGGCCAGCCTGGACTCCAGAGCAAGTTCCAGGACAGCCAGGACTACATAGAGAGACTCTGTCTCTGGAGGGAAAATAACGGGGAGTGGGAGAAAAACTGAGTGTTCCATGTGTTCCCAGAATTGAACTAGCCTGGCAGCTTGCCAGTTCCCTAAGGATGATCTCACCTTGCCACCATAACATCCATACCCCACCCTTCTCTCTCCTTATGCAGAGATAGCTTTTCTTATAATATTTGGCTTTTCCTACACTGTAGTTCATCAGTCACCATGCTACCAAAATGCTTGTGCTATCACTTGGGTGTTCTGGTGTCAGACCTTATGAATGTCTCAACCACTCCACCCCAGCCCCTGAGCTCTCCCCTCCCGGGTGGTTGTGCTGAAATAATACTCCTCTTGGGTTTCAGCATGTGCAGTCTGCTGTGGGTGGAGCCTTGAAATGGTAATGTCTGGCCTTCAGGGTTGCCAAAGGCAAGAGGCTGCCTCTTCCTGGTTAATGCTCATATTTGAATTGTTGGGGTAGAGTTAGATGGAGGGTGGAGTGAATAAACACCACTCTCTTCCTACTGGGTCTTCAGGAAATGATTATACAGCAGCTATAAGTGCGAATGAAGTTTTTAAAACATGGATTGGCACACCCAGCTCAAAAAATAAAAACAACAGATAGACTCATCCAAGACCCACACCCTTATTTTTCTGTTGGGCTTCACTTTGGTAGTGTTTCAGAGCAGAGACGCTTTGTTAAAACTCTTGCCATGCTCTTTCTTCTCTAGAGGAAAGCTCAGCAGTCGTCTGCTGATTGGGAGCTGAACTTTTACCTCTAAGCAAACTCTGGGTTATATTTCCCTGACTGCTCTACTTCCAAGAAGAGTGAAGGCAGAAGCAGAGGTGGGAGGAAGAGCCAGTGCCAAAATTTAGTCCCTCAATTAGACAGTGTGTATGCTTCAGACCAATAGTAAAACTATTTGTAGTCATGTCCAGTTCTTCTGCCTGCCTCCTGTACTCTTTGCCTGGTTCCTCCCTGAGTTCTTGAGAATATTATCTAGTCTCCTGACGTGGGCAATTTTACTGTACAGTGCACATGCCATTGAGTCTATTCTTCCTTCTCAGCAGCTGTTTGCCACTGAGAAAGGTGGCGACTGAGCCTGTGTGTGTGGCCACAGTCAGTGATGAGCCACCCACCCAGGCCTGGGGAAATCCTCAGTCAGTGTGGTTCCTGTGGCAGCAGCCACACATGCTAGAGCTCCTCATACCTTCAGGGCTGTGGTGTAACAGCCAGCTTTATGTGGTGCATTGTTTAGTGTTGGCCGGCTTGATTTCTCTGTCCCCACCCTCTGTGTACAGCTAGGAAATTTGGCCATTACCAAATAGGGAGAAAGCTGGCACTTGTAGGGAATAGCTTCCTGCTGCCTCTCTTGTGGTAGAAGCCAGGACCACCTTCCATCTCTGCTCCCTACCCATGTAGCAAAAATGAAGGGCCCCTCTGTACTCAGTAACCTGCTGTGGGGTTTCAAGTGGCCTAAGATTGGGTTGAGGCTATCTTCCAGGTTATGTGCCCAGATAAACACTTACTGTTTACTGGATGCATTTCAAGTGCTCTGGCTGGTCCCGCTGGTGAAATTGTCTAGTTTCTCTGGGGTTTTAGCCAATATATGGGGCTGATGTCCAGACACAGAACTACTGGAGCCTGAGCTGTGACCTGCCATTTGAGCTAGCATTGACAGTGCTTCTTTCCACCCTCTCCCTAAGCCAAATATGTATCTTTTGTTCTAGTCCTGCCTTGAGGTTATTGAAATTGCCTCTACGTGTGTAGCATCTGACACCTTTAGACTGGAGACTTACAGAAGAACCCGTGTTAGGAATCAGCAGCTGACAACTATTTGCAGGTGACGGCAGCAGTACTCCAGTACTGCTTTGCTTAGACTCCTCTTCCTTAACACCAATAAGCCTGGCAGTGTTCTGGTGAGGGTCACACCAATAGAAACATAGTTCTGTTTGTAGTCCAGCCATGTCAGCACATGTGGTCACTGTCCAGTTCTTAATGATATAATTCACTTTCCAGCGTTTTATTTTGTAGCAAACTTTAATTAGACACCTGTATTCTGTCATAAACTTCACTGTCTTTGCCTTATCTGTTACTGTTCCTTCCCTGCCCGCCCTTTTCTTCTGTGTCATCAGTATATTTTTTTCTTAATCCTTCAGCATACATATGTAGTGCTGAGTTCACTATTTTCATGCATACCAATTAAATTAAAAAAAAAAAAAACTTGAGAGCTAGGGCTCTAGCTCAGTGATAAATATTTGCGTAGCCTGTGTGAGATTTTAAATTCTATCTTGGTAAACTCCTACCTTAAAAAAAAGCTTTGGGGTTTAGAAGATGACTCAGTTGGTAAAATGCTTGCCATCTAAGCATGGGGACCTCCTGCACTTGAATCTCAGTTTCCATGTAAAAAACTGGGTACAGCAATCCACTCCTGTAATCCCATTGCAGGGAATGGGGCTGGAAACAGGAAGATCCCCAAGGCCTGCATAGTCTAGCCAAATTGATGAATTTCAGGTACCCAGATAAGGTGGAGGCCTGAAAAGATGGCTCAGTGCTTAATAGAACTTGCTACTTTTCAGAGGGAGAACCTAAGTTCAGTCTTAGCACCCATGTCAGGTGACTTAACAGCTGCCTGCAATTCCAGCTCCAGGGGATCCAGCACCCTCTTCTGGCCTCAGCATTGGCACATGTGGTGTACTTTCTTGTAGAGACACACATACCTAAGTAAAAATTGACTTTAAAAGGTGGAGAGCAGCTGGGGAAAACAGCTGACTTCAATCTCTGACCTTCATGTGAACACACTTGTATATCCATATGTTCATATTTTATGTCACATTTTCATTAATTTTCTTGCTATAATGAATGGAATCTTGAAATGGACTGTTAATTGGGGAAAGATCAATGTTTTTTAATACTCATTTCTATTTTATATGTTTTGCCTGCATGTGTATCTGGGTAGCATGTGCATGCAGTGCCTTCAGAGACCGGTTCCTCAGGAACTGGAAGTACATGCAGTTGTGAGTTAACTTGTGAATGCTGGGAATTGAACCAGAGTCCTTTGGAAAAGCAACCTGTGCTCTTAACTACTAAGTCAACTCTCTAGCCTTAAGTGATTTTAAAAAAAAACAAACAAACAAAAAAGCCCAGCTATCACATCAAACACATTCTAAGATTTTAGCTTTTCTCTGGATTTGTAGGTTTTTCTATATATGTTGACGTCATATACTAACAATACTATCTTTTTCTTTTTTTGGAATTTATTTTTTAGACAATGTCTCACTGTGTCACTCTGGCCTATAACTTGATATGTCTACCAGGCTGGCCTGAGTCACAGAAATACACCTGAATGTTGGGATTAAAAGCATGTAGTGATGTTACACACAGCATTTTAAAAAAATTATTTAATGGTGTATTTTAAAACTGGGTCTCACTATGTAGCCTTGACTGGTCTGTAACTTACTATGTAGACCAGACTGGCCTCTACTTCCCAAATGCTGGGACAAATGGTGTGTACCACCATACCCATCATCTTTTTTTGATGCTTTAAAACAGGATCTTACCATGTTACCCAGGAAGTTCTGGAACTTACCCTTGAACTCAAAGATTCCATCACCCCCAAGTTCTAGGATTATAAATCTTCACCACTGTGTCTGATCAGGTGTCTCCTCAAACCATGAATCTGGAACTTAAGTTAAATGATGCTAGTAATCATTCTCATAGTTTAGCAGGGTACCTTAGGACTGTAAACATTAGCACAATAACTTGTTTTAAGGATGGTAGTTAACATAAATAAGGGGTATTTTTCTATTTTAACTTATTGGCCGTTTCAGCAACTATCTCACTTCTTTTTTTTTTAATGTGTGTCATTTTCTTAATGACTTATCTTTTTCTGGGTCAATATAATTGTATTTTAACAATCTTCAAGTTGTTTTACTTAGGATGCTTGTATATATATATATATATATATATCTATAACTGGAACTCATCTTTCTGCTTTGTTCATTTTTCTTTGGGTATCAGAACTGAGAAGCAAGTGTCTGTTTGTGTGTCCTGGGAAATGTCTTCGGAGTGCACTCTAGACCCGCACATTCTGTCCTCAGTCTCCGGGCAGTGCTCTCAGCAGCTCTGAAATGTCTGCTCTGCAACGCTGTTTTCTCCTGTCCAGTGTTCCCATTGTTCTCTCTTCAGTCTAGCCCCAAACTACAATCAGAGTAATGTCTTAACGGTATAAATTGGAACATTGAACACCTTTACTCATTACTCTTTTAAGGATTTCATGTTATTCAGAGAAAAAAAATCCCGTCCATAGCAAAGCTCACTTCCTTTCTGGTCACATGTGTGTCCCACTCAGTCTCTGTGGCCTACTTATTCCTTAGTCATTACAACTCATGCTGCCGGCCTTTGTACTTCTGTTCCCTGTCCCATTCACTGTTATCCCACTGTGTGGTCTGCTTTCTAACTTCTATCAGATACCTATTCAGAGGTCAGCCTTACCAGAGCTACTTCCGGATGATCTACCTGAGCACTCACACAGGTGCTACCTCTTAAGAACTGGGGCTAATTTTTATCCTTAGCATCTGTATCAACTTAATGTTGCCTTTGTTTTCCTTATTTATTATCCCTTTGTAAAGATATTTTTTTTTAATTTTTACTTTATTTACAGCTGTAATCCCTGGCACTTAGAGCATAAATCCCAGCCCTAAACATTTGTTAGCTGAAGAAATAGATGAATTGAAGGCACTCACCAATAAAGACTACTCAGCTTACAGTAGTTTAGATAGAAAACTCTTTATAGTATGTATTTGTTTAAGTGCCTATATGTGCCTGACCGTATTTATGTGTGCCACATATATGCAGAGGCCAAAGAGGTCTGAAAAAGGCATTAGATCATCTGGAACTAGAGTTATAGGCCATTGTAAACTACCATGTGGATGCTAGGAACCAAACCTGATTTTTCTGGAGCAGCAAGTGCTCATAACTTCTGAGCCATTTCTCCAATCCCTAACAAAAAGACTTTGATACCTTCTTTTCCTGGTTCTTCCTTTATTACTGGACATTTCAAGGATTTAAGTTTCATTTGTTGGGGTGTAGTTTATTTTTTAGCTAGTGTACAAAGCAGTGCATTTCCGTCATAGCAGCCTCACACATCTAGTTACAGAGCTCATTCATATCACTCTGCTCCATTGCTCTCCCCTGCCCTCCTCACCCCTGCTTGGGCACTTTGCACTGGTAGGAACAAAGCGAGAGGCTTTTTTATGTTAGAAAAGCATTCTATCACTGAAGTATAATTCTAGTTCAAGTTTATTAATTCTGCGGTCAAGTCTTTTGTTTGTGTTATATAGTGAGACCGAGTCTCATTTTATACCCTTCACTGGCCTGAACTTCACTATGTAAACCAGAATAGCCTCAGTTTCATAGAGATCTACCAGTCTCTGCCTCCTGGGCACTGAGGTTAAAGGCGTCACTACCTGACCCAGCATCGGAGAGGTTATTTTGTTGTTGTTTTCATATTTCCAGTTTGGAATCCTTTAGTTAATGAGAAGTAAGGATGAGGTTCATATTGGTGCTCCCTGTAATTCTGGCACTTGGGGAAACTAAGGCACTTCCAGCCAACATGGGTTACATAATGAGATTCTGTCTCATACAAAAAACTAAAGAACTGTTAAGTATGGGTTGTTAAAGCCCCTTTTCATTCCTAATTTCATTTGTATTTTCTCAGATTTATAGCAATATGTTCCTTAATTTTTCAAAATGTTCTCTTATCAGTTCATTTTATGTTCATTAATTTTTGTTTTTCTTCTTTTTCTTCCATTTTCCTTATAACTGTTTTTTCTATTTTTGATGCATCTTCTTTGCTCATTTCTATTAGTTTATACATGTCCAAGCTTTATGGCTTTGAAACACCATTACTAATACTTTGACCATATTCTAGTCCATTTAAAAATATACTATTCTAGCTAATCAATGGTGGTGCATGCCTTTAATCTCAGTACTTGGAAAGCAGAGGCAGGTGGATCTCTGTGAGTTCAAGACCAGCCTGGTCTACAGAGTGAGTTCCAGGACAACCAGGGCAGTTACACAAAGAAACCCTGTCTCAGCAAAACAACAAAAAAAGTACTAGTCTATTGATCATTTTCTTTCTTTCTCTCGGTCCCCCACCCCCTTCATTTGTTTTTTGAAACAGGGTTTCCCTGTGTAACAGACCTGGCTGTCCTGAAACTTGCTTTGTAGACCAGGCTGGTTTTGAACTCACTGTAATCTGCCTGCCTCTTCCTCCCAAGTACTGAGATTAAAGGCATGCCCCACCACTGCCCCATTTGATCATTTTCTAAATAATCTTTATCTAGGTGGGGTTTTTTCCCCCCTTAACCTTAATTATTTCCACATTAGATTTCTTTTAATATGTCTTAATAACAATTTTATTTTGCAAGTAGTCAAGAGTATAATTTGAGCAAGCAGGAAGCAGGAGCACACCATGTAGAGAAAGAGCAGGACTCATGGACATTAAACTTTGATCTTTATTATTGTGTATATGTGCAGGCACAGGCATGCCATAGCACACTCTGTCTGACAACTTTCAGGAGTGCATTATTGCCTTCCACCATAAGTTCCGGGGATCAAACTGAGGTCATCAGGTTTGTACAGCAAGTGCTTTTATTTTACCTTCTGAGCTGTCTTGCCTTTCCACACTTATCTTTTAAAAAGTCTTTTGGATTTTAAAAAGAAGCTATTTTGTAGAATTCAGTGTGGAGATAGCTCTGTCAGCAAGATGACATACACTTGTAGTCCCAGCACTGGGGAGCTGGAGACAGGAAGCCTGCTGGTGATCGCTAGTCAGTTAGAGACTTTCCTGTTTCTTGTGTGTCACTGTTTGCCATTTGTTGGGGTGGCTGGCTATTTATCAGGGTCCTTCTAAAAACCAACTTTCGAGGGCTCAATCTCTGGCACCTTTCAGGATAGACAAAATAAATTGCCAGCACCAAACATCAAAAGAAGTCAAATAAAGGAGGAAAAAGAAAGAGAAGTAAAATTGAAATTAAACCGTCAAATTAAAAAATTCCTTTAAGCCGGCTGGTGGTAGCATGTGCCTGTAGTCGCAGCACTCAGGAGGCAGAAGCAGGCAGATCTCTAAGTTTGAGGCCAGCCTCATCTACAGAGTGAGTTCCAGGACAGAGAGACCCTGTTTTGAAATTTGTTTTAAATACAAAAATTAGTTGAATTCCAAAATAATGACTGTGGGCCCACAAGACGATTTAGCAGGTAAAGGAACCTGCACCAATCCTGGGCACGAGCAGAGCCCTGGGACCAGATGCTGTGGCGAGCTGTCCTCTCATTTGCACCCGCGCATAAATGCTACTTGGTTTTCAGTACGCCCTGACTGGGTACCCCACCGTGCTATACCCTCACACACCTACTGGTATTAGAGAATGGAATTCTGTTGGTAGTTACTGCCTACTGGTCCCAGAGCCCAGTGTCACATACTGAGTGTGATGGCATACTTTGTTATCCAACAGTGAAGAGGATCAAAGTCAGAGTCATATTTCATTCCCTTTCATAGCAAATTGAAGGCCAGTTAGGGCTACACGAGGCTTGCTTGTGAAGAAGGACACTTCTCCCCGGTTCTCTGTAGTGTCCTGAGTCTGAGCTGGAGTGGGTCACACTTCTCTATCCTACCACACTGACTGCTGCTGCAGCAACAAGGACTATGGTGTGAACATTCCTTTCATGGAAGAGATATGAACAGTGTCTTCCCTTTCCTTTTGGGGTCCTAACAACAGATCAGATTATGAGCCCATCACAGTTCACCCTGGGGAACCAGTGACATTGCTGCGCATATTTACAGTATACGGGTTAGAACATAGGTTGGAACATAGCAAGATTGTGGGTCATACCAAGACAGCCCCACACAGGAAGTCTTCACCCAGCTTTTTCATGGCCACATAGATGGGGGGTCCCTGTATTAGTCAGGTTCTCTAAGGAATACAACTAATAGAATGGGGAGTGTGAATATCTGTCTGTCTGCCCTTCCTTTTCTGTGGGTTACCACCAGAAAGTATACCCCAGATTTATGATGGGTCATCTCACCTCAAATTATCCAGTCAAGAAAATCCCTCACAGGTGTGCCCAGCTGTCCCCATCTAGTCTTCTCTAACTTCATACCCTACCTAGCTGCTCCCTGAGACCCTCTGCAGTTAGGACAGAGTTGCAGACAAATGGCTTTTGGAGAGTGGCAGGCTAGAGTCCATTGATTCTTCCAGGCGCTCCTTCTAAGAGAGAATGTCAACAATCCATAGTCAGATCAATAAGCCAGAGATAGATTCTTTACAAGGAGGCACAGTTGAGCTCACAAAGACAGCAACAGTTTGGTTCAGAGAATAGCATGAGTGACCTTTCCTTTGCATATCCAGAGCCCAGCGAACTGGTCACAGTGAACTTTATGAGCTCTGAACCAAGTAGTTTTCTACTTATTCCAGAACCTGTCCCCCTCCCTGTGTCAGAGAGCTGAGGTAGCAAACACAACATTGAGTCCTGCACCAGCCGAGAAGAACCAAGAGAACCAGGCACTCCCCTGCTGGTTTCAACACTTTCAGACCCCACCCAGTAATAAAACATCCTATGGGAAGAAAGCTGCAGAAATCACACCATCTGCCAGGTTAGTGCTCTCATTGTCCCTTAGGACAAACCACTTGGCTCTGGAGGCCAAACAGTCCCCTGGCCACCAGTTCAGAGTTCTCTAATAATTCAGTCATCCACAGATATTAAGGTGTATTCCTTGCTATAGGGAATAGAGCACCAACTACTCCATAGCTGACGTCCCCAACTGTTTAACTTAGATGGTCATTATCTGGTCATTACTCTCTCCTGGTGGTTTCCCACCTAGACATTGTGGCAGGATGATTTTCAGATTTCCCATTGTATCTCAAACCCAAACAAAACTTTCAGTGTGACCATGTGGCTAAATCACTCTTGAGCTGTGGGGTGAGATGCAGTGGATCTATTCTCCAGTACTAGTATGCCATGTTGAATTAAGCCAGACTAAACCCTGTGCTGCATTTAGGACTTTGCAGAGCCCTGGGATTCTCCTGGAGCCAGGGATACCCGTATGTTGTCACTGGTGCTGCTGGCCAGCCTCTGTTGTTGTTGCTTGGCTTTCCCTTTACTGTGTCACCTTTCTGTTACTTCATAATTTTAGCTCTCTTCTCTCACCTTCTAGATTCCCAATGCTCTTGCCACCATCTTTCTCTCCTCCAAATATCATCTTTCCTTTGTTATCTTGACACTTCTCATTTGTTGACTCACAAGAAGAAATGCCTTCCTTTTCATAAAAAATTGCCTCATTATGTTCATCTGTGTTTTTTTCTTCTGTCTTGCAGGAAAATCTCCAAAAAGTCATTTATTTGACTAATTCAGTTTTCCTGTACTATTTAAATACTGCTTACCATATTTCCTGTGGTTGTTTTTCTCTGTATAACTGCCTACTACAGACTGAAATGCATTCAGTTCAATTTTTACCCCCCCCCCCTTTTTGAGCCCTTATCTTCATAGAGTAATGCAGTAAACTTAAACTCAGTTAATTTGGTTGGTTGTTTGTTATACTGAAAGTGTGTGTTGCCCATGCTACTTTCAAACTCCTGTGATCCCATGCTAGATTCCCAGGTACTTGGGATTACAGATGTGCACTACCACACCTGGTATCCTCAATTTTTTTTCTTTATAAAGTTGTGTTTATGCTAACTGCTCCTATGATCAAGAACAGATTTCTTACATCCAGCAGTTAGTTTCCTTTAGACCACTTCTCACTGGTTCTCTAACGTTATTCTATCCCATTCACTACTTCTTAATTTTATCTGGTTTGGGACTATATGTTAATTGAATCATAAAGTACATATACTTTGTGTTTTTTCTTTTATTCAGCAGTCTCTGAGAGTTTTGTCCATTTTGTTGTGTGTTTATTGCTGTGTAATCTTTTAATAGTATTGTTCTATTTATTCTGTTGAACATTTGTTTGTTTTAGCAATTTGGGGCTATTATGAATAATGCTATCATGAAAATTTTTGTAAACCTTTGTTCACTATATAGTCTTCTTTGATATATACCCAGAAATGGGTCTATTACATCATAAAGTATTCTTAAGATAGATCCAATATCTCAGCTTGTAACCCTAGTCATGCTGCTTGAGAGGCTAAGGCAGGCAGAAGCAGAAGTTCAAGGCCACCTTGGACCCTGTGTCAAAACTCAAAACAAAAACTTAAAGGGCATTTTTTAAAAAGAGGGAGAGAAAAAAAAAGGACTGGAGAGATGGCTCAGAGATTAGAGCACTGGCTCCAGGGGTCCAGCGTTCAGTTCCCAGCATCCACATGGTGGCTCACAACCATCTGTAATGAGATCTGTGTCCTCTTCTGGCCTGTAGGGACACACGCAGGCAGAACATCATATACATAATAAATAAATAAACCTTTTAAAAAAAAAAAAAGGAAGAAGAAGACAGAGACAGACAGAGGACTGAAGAAATGACTCATGGGCTAAGAGCACATGCTACTCTTGAAGAGTACCTGAGTTCATTTCCTAGCACCCATGTCAAGCATTTCAGAACCACCTGTAATTTCAGCACCTGGCATCTATGGGCACCTATGCTCACATATACACTCAAACGTACACATAAAACTGCACACACACACTAAACAACATGGGAGGCATAGTAAGTGGGTTAGGTTTAGGAGGAGTTGAAGAAGTAATCAAAAATGTGCATTTATCAATTTTTTCTAAAAACTAATAAAAGTATTTTTTTAAGTAAAAATAAGGCTGTATTATAAACTCAGTAATAGAGGACGTGTATGAGAACCTGAGATCAGGTCCTGATACTACAGACATAAAGAAAGAGAAGAGGTGCAAGAATAGAGGGCCTGCTACGAGACTGCGGGGTGGGTTTACGGTGGCTCTGTCTAGCCTGTGGAGCTTTCTGATGGAGAAATTATAGGGAAGTCTCTTTTAATATTTTTATTTATAGGTATGTGAGAGCATGCGCGCGCGCGTGTGTGTGTGTGTGTGTGTGTGTGTGTGTGTGTGTGTGTGTGTGTGTGTTGTTCCATATATCTGGGTGATGTCTGAGGCAGGAAAAGGAAGAGAGATTCCCTGCAACTAGGGTTACAGGTAGTTGTTAGCCATCTGATGTGGGTGCTGGTAATGAAACTCAGGTTGTCTGGAGGAACAGCAAGTGCTTTTAATCACAAATCCATTTTTACAGCCCCAAATCTCATGGTTTAACTTGCATTTCCTTGATGAATAGTGATAGTAGAATTTCTTTCTGCTGCTAGCCATTTCAGTAATTCCTCTGTGGTGTACCTGTTTCTGACTTTCATTCATCTTTTTCCTTGAATTGTCTTTTTCTTACCAGTTTGTATATTTGCCTTTTAAAAATATCTTTTTGTTGTTTTAGGCTTGAGTTTTTGATATAGGGTCTTTCTGTATAGCCCTAGCTGTCCTGAAATTCTCCCTGCAGACCTCAACCTCAGAGATCTGCCTGCCTCTGCATCCCAAATGCTAGGATGTGTGTGATGACTCCCTCACTCGGCTTGGTTTAGTGTTCTTAGTCTGTTTTTTGTTTGTCTTCTCATTGGAAGCCTTCCTTCTGCTTCATCTGCTACTAACCACTCCCCCCCCACACACACATACACATTAATTATAAACCAGGGATTGGTGGGGTTTTTAGTAGCTACTGCAAAACCCATTTACATGCATCCCAGCTAGCCTTGGCTCTTGGCTTACTTGTTCCAGTTTGAGGGTGTTCTTAGGGGGCTGCTGTTAAGACCTCATGTGCCTTCTTCACAAGCCCTCAGTGTGAACATGCTTGTCCTTTCACTCATTCCATCCCCATCTTCAGTGTCTCTTGTAGCAAATCCCTGCCTCTGGTGTATGCCTTAGCCTTGCATCAGACATTTCAGTAGGAAACTGGAAGAGAAATGAGGTAGAAGCATTGAACCATTCAAATTACAAGTGGGTGATGTTTCCTGTGGGCATAGGCATAGGTGTTGAGTCCTTGCCTAAGATGTTTAAAGGTCCTGAGTTCCACCCCCAGGACAGGGGTGTGTGTGTGATCTATTTTCTTTACTTTTTGTTGTTACATGTTCATTTGCTGAAGTATTTTCCCTTGTACTTAACAAGCTGGGCATTCCATTGCACCACTTGTTGATTCCATTTATTATGTCATGAGGATGGTGGCCAGCAACATTGCAGTCCCTAGATTAGGCAGTCTCCAGACTTTCTACAGAAAGTTCTCTGACTAAAGATTGGTGTTGAATCTGTTTGGCAGTGTTGACAGTCTCATTAAAAGTAATATTTCACACAAGGCTATAATCTCGGCACTCAGGAGACTGAGGCAGGAACACCATGAGTTCAAAGCTAATTTGGACTAAGTACATAGTGCCTTTCTCAAAAAAACAGGCAGACAGCTCTGGTTTGGGGGCGGGGGAGGGAGGGTTGAGACAGGGTTTCCCTGTGTAACAGCCCTGGAGATCTGCCTGCCTCTGCTTCTCAAGTACTGGGGTTAAAGGTTAAAGGTGTACTCCACCACTGCCTGACTAACTTTGTTATTTTTAATGTTTAATGTGCCCCACACACACCCAGTGGTACTTTGTGAGGGCTCTGTTGATCAGGGCAGAAGCAGAAGGCACCACCTTAGTCTGGGCCTGTCTATTCTGAATGGTCAGTTTCACTGTCATCTGAAGACCTTCCCAATCTCTGGTTATCTTGTTTATGTCATCACCAACTTTTTATGGAGAAAGACTTTGGGGCCAGAACAGATGTGGGGCTGACACCATCAGTTACTTCGCATGAAAATGATTTCATTGCAGTCAAGTTTGGGAAGTGTGGTAAAGCCCCTGGTGTCAGTAGAACCTTGACTCTGGATGATCAAAGGTTAGATTCTTCCAAGTGAGAATCAGAAAAATTAATTTCTAGGTTTCCAGTTTATATATTTGAAGGTTGTTCATTTGATTAAGGTAGGTATTTCACTTAGAATATATTTGTATGGAGGGAGGGAGGGAGGGAGGAGAAGGGACAGGAAGGACAGTGACAGATACCGAGAATGTCTTGACACAGGTTCAGATGATCTGCATGAGTGCCCTCATTTGATACAAATGCCACATGGTCCTTTTGGCAGCTGTGTTAAAGAAGTCAGTCCTGGAATTAGGAATAGCCCAAGGAACAATTCAAGTATTTTATGGTCTTGTAGTGCCAAAGCCAACTTGTCAAAGGCTAAGCTGGAGAGCAGGAAATGTTTCCTATGTTCTTTCAATTTTCATGCAAGTCATAATCTCAAGAATTGATAGGAAAATAAACCACATTATAGAAGTTTGGAGATTATTATACCTTACATTTCCTGATTACTGTTTCCGGTTTATTGCTTTTTGATGTGAGGATTTGTTTATGTAACAAGGCATGATGTTCATACTTGTAGTCCTAGTACTCAGGAGACAAAGCAGGAAGTTTTCATTTCAAGGCCATCCTGGTCTACAGAATGAGAGATCCTGTCTTATTTTTTAAGTTTTAAATTTTACTCTCATCTCTAGTGAAGAAAAGTATAGTATGTTTATTATTTTTGTATTGCAACGCAAATACATGAACTAGGAATGGGTTCTCCATTGACGTATTTTGAAGAGAAAAAGTAGTAGAATATTTAACTAAGAGGGCCCTGAATGTGACTTGTAAAAACATCTCCTTTCCCCAAAGATGAACCCTGATTGAGGTTCTACCTAGCAGTGGAGAGGGGGTAAAGCACAGCGAAAGACACTGGCACTTCTGTAAGAAATTTAAATAACAAGCAGACATATAGAGATTTGTAAGTATATACTTGGTGCCAGTAAAACCACAAGAAGATACTGTATTTGTGGTCCAGGGAAGTTTAAATAGTTGTGGTCAAACTTAAAATTCAACATAAAACTCTCATCTGTGATGGAAGCTTTCCAGAAACTGCATGGAGGGTGTGTAAACTACATAAACTCTTCTTATGAGACTTTAAAAGCCAGTTTTCTTCCTTCCTGTGTATAGACTTCCTGATAGGACACTGGAGTTTCTTCTGCTTTGTGCCTCACTCCTGCAATTCTGATTGGTAGCATCTTACCTCCAACCTTCCCATGTCTATGTGGTGTAGATGCCAATACTCCTGAATGTGTTGTCCTTTCCTTCTTTTGGTAAGAAGCCCTACTACTATGTGTGTATCTGCTTCTTACTGTCTCAAAAACTAAGCTCTATGAAAGCAAGAGTATTGTCCTCTTCACTGCTATACTCCTGGTGCCTTAAATGCAGATTGTCACATCACAGCAGGTGCTTAGTCAATATTTACCCAATGCTTGCAGTGAGGTGCCTTAGTAAGCTTGGGGACTGCAGTCTAGAAAGTCAAGTTACACCTCCCCCCTCAGACTGTGAGATCAACCTGAACATCTCAAATATTTTACTAGAAAGTAAAACTATGTAATCCTTGATAAGGAGGCAGGCACCGATGGTGATACATAAGCTTCAGATTTACAGATATTTGCCATACACAAAGTAAAAGTTCATTTTCACACACACACACACACACACACACACACACACACACACACACACACACACACACACAAAAGTTGCACTGTTTTTGGCCTTTGAATTTGTTGAGAACCTCCAGGTGTTAGTTGCACTGATATGGAAGCTCTTTATAGGCACCATGCTTGCACATACACACTTATTACATGCTTTTCTGATATGTAAATACAGTCCCTTTTTCCCACCCTCAGGTCCTTTGACATCCTTCCTGGCTAAGGAGTCTGTTGCAGCTGACGATTCCCAAATATTGGACTTGTGCATATCTTTCTCCTGCCTGATTTCTTGCTATCCTACCCATCTTTCTCTGGTGCAATAAACATGTTAGGTTTTATGGATGTGCTCCAGAGCTTTATTGCTGATAATCTCTGGACCATTTGGTAATAAGTGTACTTCAGACACAATGTTCATAATCTCTATGATGTGCTGTTAAATATGTATATTATTTATGTATAAATAGAAGGCATTCATGGAGGTTAAAGAAGGAGCTCATAGCTAATCATATATGGCAACATATATGAATAAATATCTCTAAAATAGACACCAGAAATTGGTCATAGGGCTATAGAATAAAAAGTTTAGAAACCCAAGGTGGTAAGATTATGTTTTTAAAATTCTCCCTTTTATATTGCACAATTTTGTAATGGAGTGTGTTTTTCAGTTATATATTATTATATAGCAGCTTAAGTTTGACTTGCAGATCTGTACTGCCAGATCATGAGGAGGTGTTCACATTTAAGATTCTGCTTTGTTAAGATCTAGCATGGCTTCAGCCTACATGGCAATTAGTTCTCTCATGTTGGTTTTAAAAACCAGAGTTGCATGGGGTTTCCCAAATACTGACTAATAGAGTTTTATGCTTTCTGCCCTATCAGTATATAACACCAAACTCACACTGCAAATGGTTTAGAGATGTTGCATGTACTTCTAGTGTTCTATGCTTCTGAGGTCGAGCAAGCACCACTCATAGTGGGTTGCTATATATCAAAGCCTGTTCTCAACCTACTTATTGGCAAATACTGAGTAAAGAAACAGAAATGGGTCTAAGGTTGATCTCAGTGATACACTGTGGTATGGCATGTGAAAAGGCCATAGGTCAATTCCTAGCACCCAAAATAAAAAATAAAAAAAAATAAAAAAAAACAACAACAAAAACATAATCTAATAAAGTTTTCCTGGACTATGATTTCAATCTTACGAGGATGTGCTACAGACTTGATGTCAAGATTGGATCAAACAAGATATGCCATCAATTCTCATTCCAGTTTGCCAGTCTAGCCTACAGAAGAAGATGCCTCCCTGTTCCAGACATAGGTCAGAATCTTCATTATGCTCTATGCTAATCATACAAAAACTCTAGATAATTCATCCATTTGGCCTAGGCTTTAGTTACTCTTTATGAAGTAAGAATGATAGGCCAGGCAAGGTGATACATACCTAAAATTCTAACACCCCAGAGGCTGAGGCAAGGTTAACCTGGGCTACTTAGTGTTTTAAAAATAAATAAATAAAATCACTTGGTCTAGTGTGTACACCGGACCTATAATCTCAGTACTGAGAGGTATAGGCAGGATGTAATAAGAGTTTATGACCCAGCATAGCCACGAGATCTGGACCAGCAATCCCAAATCATAAAAGCCTCCTATTAATTACATGCTGTTTGGCCTATGGCTCAGGCATACTATTTGTTAACTCTTACTCTGAAATTAACCTATGATTAGCAAGTGGCTTAGGACCTTCTCACACAGTATTTTTGTCTTCTTTTCCTCTGTGTCTGCTGGCCTCTCTGCCTGTCTCTTCCTCTTCCCAGAGTTTTCTTAGTCTGGTAGCCCCGCCCACACTTCCTGTCTGCTTCTGGCCAATCAGCGTTTTATTAAACCAGTAGGAGGGACAAATATTTACAGTGTACAAGAGCAAATGCCACAGCAGCAGGAGGCCCCAGTTCAAGGTCAAATATATACCTCCCATCATCGTTTATAGACTGGAAGCTTAAACCTTAGTTCTTTTTCCCATCTCATAGGATAGCAGGTGAAAAGCTAAGAAGCTGGACACAAAGAAGAAAACCAAGAAGGCTGGTGATGGTGGGAGGGCATGGGATCTTAAAATTTAAAAGCCAATGAAGGAGAGCCCACTGCAGCTGAAGTCCTGTCCTAGTTAGAGGGGTTAACACATAACTCTACGTCTGCTGTGTGTTCCAGAAAGGTCCTGTTTAAGAGGAAGTACTTAGCTGTTAAACCAAGGTGGAAAGGAGAGTTGGAGGGAGTGTCTTGCTATTGTCACAAAACCACTTAGTGGTGACAGGAAGGACAGTACCCAGTTGAGTAGCATCATCCTACCCAAGCATGTCACATCCTCACCAAGCGCCACCAGGTGGACTTCCCAGGGCAGCTGGGCAGTGTCTTTACTACTGTCCCTTACCAGAGTTCCTCTGTGTAGAAGGAAACAGAGACTGTGTATCTGTGAAGTAAAATAAAAATAAATCGCCAACACTTCACTGGTGTTTACTTCAAGAAGGAGCCCAGATATCAGGGAGCTGTGTTTTTTTATGTGTGACCAAGTAAAATACAAGATGACATTAGTGCAGGGCTGTAGTAAGAGGTTTCTGGCCCTGACTTTTGGGCCTAACCTCAATGTTTAGGCCCACAGACTCTCAGACCCGCAGACCCACAGACCTGCAGAGACTGAGACACACAGAGACTTACTATAGTTTTTGACTGATCAGTTCAGGCCCAGGCATATAACGTACTAGCTCTTGCTCTTAATCTAACCCATGGTTCTTAACTTGTTCAGCCATGCATGCAGCTCGGTACCTTTCTTTAGAGCAGCATGGTTGTCCTCTGCTTCTTCCGGCTTCTCTCTGGCATTCTGCTTCCTGTTCTCAGAGTTTTCTTAGTCTGGTAGCTCTGCCCACACTTCCTGCCTGCCTTTGGCCAATCAGCGCTTTTTATTAAACCAGAGGGTAGGACAATTATTTACAATGTAACAACATAATCTCCCACACAGGGCTGATCAGAAAGCTGTGGACTTGGAAGTTCTGTCAGCTTTGGGACTACATGTACCTGCTTTTGCTCTAAAAACACAAGGTATTCTCACAAGTTTGGTGTTCTGAGTTTCTCACCAAAAGTCCAATTCATAAATGGATACATTTTTGTTTGTTTGTTCAAGGTCATTCTTGCCTACATAGTCAAGTTCCAGGCCAGCCTGTGTACGTGAGATTCTCCCTCAAAGAAAAGATGAGGATGACAGTGCTTAATCTATAAGATTCCATTAAGGGTTAAATGAGAAAATACATAGAGAAGGGTAGATTTAAAAATATAGATCATAATATAAGTTTTCTATTCAGATTGCAGCAGCCCTTTGAAGTTCCCTTAACTGCTCTTTTCACTCAAAGGACTGTTACAATCCCATCACATAACAGGGTGACGTATCTTCCCAGGTGACCATGAAATTTTAGTTGCTATTTTCTGGAATTAATGTAAATACCTGTAGATCTTCCATCATTTCCATCCTCTCCCCTTTTAGCTTTTGCCATTGCCTTGTGTCTTTGGTTGTCAGACTCCTGTTAAACTCACTGTATAAGCTAACATACAGGACTAGGTGACTTCAAAAGGCAAAGCAGGTGTGCTCACAGACACATCACCCAGGATTTTTCTAGAAACGGAAACTTGCCGAGCCAGGGCCTACAGTCCTTACAGGAACACGACAGCACTTTGGAAATGAAACCGTGTTGTGGGCGTTGCAGCCTTTTTCTTGCTGGCCTCCTTTTCCACACCGTTCCTTCTACAGTCCCACCCCACTCAAGCCTGGCACACAGTCCCATGAATATGCCACCTGCCTTCTCTTTCTGGCCCCATCCTTTGGCTGCTGGCTTATTTTTTCCACATCCTCACCCTCTTCCAGCTCCAAGTTAAATAACCCTCACAGATGGCTTGTTCCATCAGAGCTGTTCAAGAACACAGCACAATGAAGTGAGGTCCAGAAGAAGCTGCCAAAGTCTGAGACTGCTCTTGCTGTGGTGGTTCAAGATGACTTTGTCATCATTTCCCTAGAAGTCCACAGACTGGGAGCAGAAAGGCTTACAGGTGCTAAGGAAGCAGCAGAGGAGTCCTCCTGAGTACTGTAAGCCTCTAGCAGCTAGCAACTGCTTCTCACTTAGAGTTACAAATCAACCTAGACCAGCTATACTACTTGCTCCCTTTTTCCACAGAAGACAATGGAGCACTTTGTAATTGGCAGTTTTCCCCCATTTTTGTTTGTTTGTTTTTGAGACAGAGTTTCTCTGAAACAGCTCTGGCTGTTCTGGAACTCACTTTGTAGACCATGCTGGCCTTGAACTCAGAGATCCACCTGCCTCTGCCTCTTGAGTACTTGTCCACAGTCTGGGGGTAGGAGGCTGGACGCCTATCGGAAATCCTGTGGAAAGACAAGACTCAGAATTCCCTTCCTGTCAGCAAGGCCACGGAGGCTTTTTGTCTGCCCCATCATCATCTTCCCATTGCTTTCTCTGTCAGCCATGACTGTTGTGCCTACAGTGGCCTATCAAAGTTTACCCTTCTATTTCCCTATTGCACTAATTCTAGTTAGTATGTAATGAAAACCAGAGCCAGATATCCACAGTCAGCTCTCACGCAGCCATCTTCTCAGGCCTAACAGGGTAAATGCTATCTTCAAGAGTTTTCCACATGGCTGGTTGCCCCTACAAAATGCCCGAATGGCTGCCTTTCTCCCCCCCCCCACACACACCCACACACCCACCCACTTGTTTCACTTCTGGGTTCAGTCTGCATCATAATTCCAGAGTTAGGATTGGAGGTGTGAACTATTACTACTGTTTGGTTGTTAGGCCTTGAACTCCTGGAAATCAGAAAGTTCTTTGTCTCCTGAGTGATGGGATTAAAGGTGTGGGTTACCATTTTCTAACCTTCATGGCTTAACTGTGGGTCATTCTCTCTGATATTCCAGGCTGATTTTACTAAATATAAAGTATATCACCACATTTTCCCACTCTCCTTTTGTTATAATCATATTGGTCCAGTAAATTTTGTCCTCATTGAATTAGTTTTTCCTGTGGGGCTTGAGACCTTAGAGTAAATCTTTCTTTTTCTTCTTACTTTTTAGTGCTACAACCTTTGTAAGTAGATTCTCCTTAAGTTTTCAAAGAAGGGTGGTGTGTACTATTCACTGCTATAGTCTCTCAAACTTGGTTAACAGTTTCCCTGAAGGACCTCTCCTCCCCCTCCCCCCCACTAACGAGCTGATCTTGAACTCTAGCATGACAGGGTAGGAGACAAGCCATGAGCCATGGTCTGGTCTTAGCATCTGGCCAGGACTAGTTTCATAGGTCTGTTCAGTTCACTGACTAGTCACCTAAGCCTTAACCATGTTGTGTTTAGGAAAATGAAGTGAATCTGAATGACAAAACTTCTTTCAGGCCAGGTACCCTGAGAAGTTTTTTTTATCTTTATTTACTTTCTTTCTATTCTTGCATGCAACTTAGCTAAGTACCCACTTGGTATGTGGTCATCAAAATCCAAACTGTTCATAACTTTTTTGTCCTGAGTGCTTTGGGGAACCATCACTGCTAGAAAAAGTGTTATAGCAGTGTGAGCGTGCGCGTGTATGTGTGTGTGTGGTGGGGGGTTGTGTTGTTTCATTGTAAATATTTGTCCCACCCACTGGTTTAATAAAAAGCGCTGATTGGCCTAAGGCAGGCAGGAAGTGTGGGTGGAGCTACCAGACTAAGAGAACTCTGAAAACAGGAAGCACAGAGCAGAACTCCAGAGAGAAGCCAGAAGAAGCAGAGGACAACCATGCTGCTGTGAGAAAAGGTACCGAGCCACATGGCTGAACAGGAAAGAGTCATGGGTTAGATGAAGGGTAGAGAGCTAGCAAGCTATATGCCTGGCCTTAGGCCTATCAGCCTAAAACTATTGAAAGTGTCTGTATGTCACTGCAGGTCTGTGGGCCTAAACCTTGAGGTTAGGCCTGAAAGTCCGGGCCAGAAACCTCGTACTACGTGTGTGTGTGTGTGTGTGTGTGTGTGTGTGTGTGTGTGTGTGTGTGTGTGTGTGTGTGTGTGTGTGTGTGTGTGTGTGTGTGTGTGTGTGTGTGTGTTGTAGCCTTTAAGTGATGACTTGAAATGGTTCTTTTCTTCCATGAATGCTCAGTTATCCCACTGCTGGAACACTATTTCCTCCCTGAGAGGCCACATATTGATAGGACTGAATAGACTCAGTAAGACAATGCTGAGTCTGAATTCAGCTTCATCACTGATTAGATGCTCATTTTCTTCACCATTCAGTTTCCTCTTTTGATCTCACAAGATTACTGTTACTGTCAAATAAAATAGCACAGTGCTTAGCCACTGCACTCACTACCTCACCTACATCCCAGTTTTCCCAGTAAAATGGGATATTATAGCCATCAAGAAATTGTGACCAGTGAAAAGTGCAGGCAGGTTAAGTAAAGTGCTGACTGACTATACTAGCCCCTACCCTCAACCTCCACAGTGGATTACCTTCACATTCAATACCCAAGGTTTTCTGAGCTATATGATGATTGTCCTAAATGTCGAGCCTTTCTCCTCTCTGAGGTATTGTTAGTACACACAAAAGTATAAACTGTTTGCCAGAGATTGCCTTGCTTCTTCACATCTCTGCTCTTTTTGGGGGGGTGGGAGTGACGAAACAGGATTTCTTGGTGTAGCCCTGGCTATCCTGGAATTCATACTGTAGACCAGGTTGGCCTTGAACTCAGAGATCTGCCTGACTCTGCTTCCCAAGGGCTGGCATTAAAAGTATGTGTCACTATGCCTGGCTTATCTCTGTTCTTCTTAAGGGTCTCTCCTGACATCATATCTGATGAGAAGTTAGCCTAAAAGCCTATCCAGTCTCTTGTGGGGCTCTTTTGACTTCTGCTCTCCATGTGCCCAGAGCGAGTTGTGGGATATTGGAAACAGCTATGGGAAAGAAACAGCTCACCCAAGTGCTAGTGCATGAGCCAGCAACTCCCTTCTGCCTGCTGGAGCAAGCTCAGTAAGGCCACTGACAAGAGTCTCTAGAACACTAAACAGGTGATTAAAAACATCAGGATAAGTCTTTCCAAGCTTCACAGAAAGCCAGCTGACACCCATAGAAATTTTCCATTCTGGAGCTGTATACACTGGTCCACTTTTTCTTACTTACTCTGCTTGGCCAGAGAAGAACTTTATGCTAATGTTGGCTTCAAACTGTCCACATCTTCTTGAGTGGCTTATGATATGAGAAGAGCCTGAACCATTTTTCTCCACCAGAATCATCTTCAGCCTCTTACTATCTGTTCAAATTGTGAGCTTTTAATTCTTCCAGAGGGCCAAGCCCAGCTCTTGGCATTGTACCCCTAATGGTTGAGTTCCAATATCAAACTCAGTAGCAAACTGTCTTTCCTTTCCTCCTCTGCAAGGTCCAGAATCATAGAGACTTTGAAGAATGGAAAGCATTTGATAATCCCATTCTGTATATATACCCAAAAGATCTAAAAATTAGTCTGTTCAAAAGATGCCTCCCAAGCTCTCTTCTCTGTAACATTATTATTCACAGTTTTGAAGTTACACAATCAACTTAAGTGTTATCAGTAGATGGATAAAGAAAATGTAGTGTTAAGTGGAGCACAATAGAGAATGATACCCAGACTCAACCTTTGGCCTCCATACCTGTCAGCACACAGATAAGCACATCTGTGCATATACCCACAGAAGGAAGATACTGTGTGGTGTGGGGGGGGGGGTATACATACACAGCAAAATATCATTTAGCCTTTATAAAGGAAAAACAACTCTTCATTTACTGTAACATAGGTGAAACTATATGAAATAAGTCAGACACAGAAAGATCCCAGAGAGTCTCACATCTAAAATTAAAAACAATAGAAATGGGTGAGGCATGTGGCTCAGTGGTAGAGCACTTGCCTAATAGGCACCAGGTGGTAGATTCAATTCTTGGCACCATTAAAACAGCAAAAGACAGAACTCATAGAAGCAAAGAGTACAATAGTGATTGTGGTTAACAGAGGCTAAGGCTGGGAGGAATGAGAGGCTGATGGCCAAATGGTACAAAGCCTTACGTGAAAAGAATCTGAAACATTGGACTTTGGGTGAGTTAGTTAAATTTTTACTCAAGAATACAATTTAAATGTTCTGACTGTAAGAAATAACTGGGGGGAGGAGTTGCTGGAGAGATGACTCAGCAGTTAAGAGGATTGACTGCTCTTCTAGAAGAACCAGGTTTAATCCCTGACACCCTCACACAACCATACTTGCAGGCAAAACACAAATACACATAAAATAAAAAAAAAAAAAGTTACTTGAAAGGAAGGAAGGAAAGAAAGAAGGAAGAAAATGGATTAAGCAGTATTGCACAGGCTTTTAATCCCAGCACTTGAGAGGCAGAGGCACGTGGATCTCTCTGAGTTTAAGACCAGCCTGATCTATACAGATTGAGTTCCAGGACAGCCAGGGAGGCTACAGGCATAGATAGCCCTGTCTTGAGAAGAAGGAAAAAAGGAAAGAAAAGAAATGCCATGACTTTGAAGTACTGACCCTGTTAATTAGTTTAATTAAATTACATTGTGTTCATAAATCATATTACTTTATACTCCATAAATATAAGCAATTATGAATTGCTAATTTGAATTTTTTCTTTAGGTGTGTATGTTCCTGAGTGAGTTTCTGTGTACCACTTGAGTACAGGAACCCACAGAGGCCTTGGCTTGTTTCTTAACTTATTTCATCTACCTTTTGCCTCAGGACTTTTATCCTTCTCGTCTGTGAACTCTACTCTCACTCTGAGGTTGGCTGAGTAGCTAGGTGGCCGGCCCCTCTGCCTTCCTCTTCTTTCACTCCCAGAGTTCTCCTTCTGTTTATCCTCTCTGCCTGCCAACCCCTCCTAGCCTTTCTCCTGCCCTACTACTGGCTGTTCAGCTCTTTATTATACCATCAGGTATTTTAGACAGGCAAGTAACATAAACAAAAGTAACACACTTGAAAATAATGTTCTATGGGCTGGAGAGATGACTCCGAGGTTAAGAGCACTGGCTGCTCTTCCAGAGGTCCAGAGTTCAATTCCCAGCAACTACATGGGGGCTCACAATCATCTATAATGAGATATAGTGCCATCTTGTGGTCTGCAGGCAAACATGCAGGCAGTACACTGCGTGCATAATAAATAAATCTTTAAAAAATATAAAAAAATAAAAACTCAAATTAAAAAAAAATGTTCTACAATAGCTAAGCCGTCTCTTCAGCCCCTATTTTGTTTTTCTGAGACAAGGTCTTACTCTGTAGCCCAGGCTGACCTAAAATTCATGTTGATCCTGCTCCCAGATCAGAGCTATCAGGAATAGTAGGCAGGTTTTGAAATAAAGGGTTCTGGAGAACCTAGCACCACTAGCCTTTCTCAGTCAAGGTTTAGTAACTTGCCCAGATTCTAGACGTGAGAAGAGTGTGACGTGGTCTTTCCCTGCTTTCCCCAGACCTCTTGGGGAAGTGTCAGCTATACATGAGTTCATCAGGAGTTAAGTCTTCAAGAAATCTGAGAAGTTAATGTGCTTGCTGCTTAGTGTGAGGGCTGGAGTTTGGCTCCTCAGAACCCCCATGTAAATACCAGATGGGTATAGTGGCCCACTAGTAATTCAGTGCTCAAAAGGCAGAGACAGGGAGCCCTGGGAGCAAGCTGGTTAGCCAGACTAGCTGTATCAGTGAACTCTGGGGTTAATTTAGAGACCCGGACTTAATGACTAAGTCAGAGAGTGACCAAAGAAAATTCCTGCAGTCAACCTCAGGACTCTACATATATGCATACTAGCACACACACATGCATCTCATATGTGAACATACATAAGCATACCACATGAAAAGGAAGGAAGGACAGGAAAGAACCTGCAACAGTGGCTAGGTATAGTTGTACACACCTATAATCTCAGCATTTAGGAACCTCAGGCAGAAGGATCATGAGGAGGAACAGTCAGCAAGATTAGGCTGCCCCTTTCCATTCTTGTGAATTTCCATAGAATCCTATCTTTTCTCTTGGGAAATTGTGAGGGTTCTGCTGTAGAAAGAGGTTTCTGGCTTGTTTGGCATTACATTCTGCCTCACATAGAAATGCTCTGGCCCCTTAAAAGCTGTTAGAATAGTGAATGAAGGCCAGAATCACATTCGTTACTAGCTGCAGTACCTTGAGGAAGGCACTTCACTTCTCTACGCCTTGGTTTCTTCATCTGGGTCACTGAAGTAATGAGGTACCTACTTTATAAAGTTGTTGTGGGGGCCGGAGAGATGGCTCAGCAGTTAGTAATTCTTGTTGCCCTTGCAGAGGACCCAGGTCCGATTCCCAACACCCACATGGCAGCTCACAACTGTCTGTCACTCTAGTTCCAGGGGACCTGACACCCTTACACAGACATGCGTGCAGGCAAAACACCAATGCACACTGAGTAAATAAATACAAGAAAGTAGTTGTGGGGATTGAGTGAATTGGTTTGTAAATCATTTGGCACAATGCCTGTCACATATTAGCTGATCACTGAGCCACAGATGTTAAAAGTGAGTGGAACACCCAGCATTTTGTTGTTGTGCCCTGGGAGGCCTAATGGCACTCTTCCAGAAAGACAGCTGTATGAGGTGGCAGGAGTCTTGGACTACAAAGCTAGTATGTCTGCTTTATGTCTTAGCTTTGCTGAGCGTGTCATTTAATTTAGCTGAATTTCACTTTCCTTGTATCTGTTATCTAGATGTAGTAACTGCTTCATATGGTGCTGAAGATTTTTAAGATTATAAAAAGCGCCATGAAAAATGCCAAGTATGGAGACTGAAGAGATAAAACTGGCTGGACTTCTAAAGGTCCCAGGTTCAATATCAAGCTACATGACAGTTACAGAACTGTCTGTAATCCAGTTCTGGGGGGTCCAACACCTTCACACAGACAAACATTCAGGCAAAACAAAGTAAAAATAAATAAATCATTTTGTAAAAGAAAAGAAAATGCAAAGTATGAACTGGATACAATGATACATGCCTATAATCCCAGCTACTCAGAAGGCCAACACAGGAAGCTATAGGTTAGCCTGGACAGCATAGGGAGACTATCTAAAAACAAAATAATAACAACAGAAAAGACCCACAAAAGCATGATGACCGAGTTCAATCCCCAGATCACACCTGAAAAGAAGAGAACTGATTCCTTTATCTTCTGGCAAAATTGTCCTCTGCCCTCCACATGTACATTGTGACACATGCCCACACACTATACACAAAATAATAAGACATTAAATTAAAAAATAGTAGTGTTGGCATGTGTCTCTGTGGCAAACTATTTGCCTACCACATTTGAAGTCTAGGTTCCATCCCTGTATCACAAAAAGAAGAAAGTAATGTGAGATTAGATACACCTTAGCAAAAATAGAGTTGTATTTTGAAGGATGGACTAAAATGTGATTATTTCCACATAATCTTCCACCATATTTTTTAAAATTTTTTATTTGCTTTATTGTTTTGTTGTTGGTTTTGTTTTGAGACACGGTCTCACTGTGTAGTCCAGATTGGCCTCAGATCCACAGTGATCCTCCTACCTCAAGCCTTCCAAGATACGAGATTACAGGAATGAGCCACCGTGCCTCACTAGTCTTCAACTAGCCTTTAAAACAGTAATTCTCAACCAGTCTATTTGAATATGGGCATACTGTGTTCAGTGAAGACCGTGATCAAAAATTAAGGTAGAGAGAGGATAGGGAGATGGAATAATGGATAATTTTTTGTTTTGTGTTGTTGTTTCTCAAGACAGGGTTTCCCTGTGTAGCCCTGGCTGTCCTAGAACTCGCTCTGTAAACCAGGTTAGCCTTGAACTCACAGATGGGCCTGCCTCTGCCTCCAAAGTTCAAAACCCATTGAACACTAGGAGTGTAGCATAATAGCCGAGCGTATGCTTGGCATGTGTGTGTGGCCATGAATTCAGTACCAGGAAAGGGGTGGGGGAGCATGTCGTAAGTGCTCTGAAGAATATTAGCTCTCACCTTTCCTCTTAGTGCACTGTGTGTCATGTCTTGCCCTGAAGCAGCAGCCTCCAGTTAATAACAAGGTAAGGCATGCCCAGAGAGCTCTGCTTCTTGAGGTCTCATTTTACATTAGAAACTCTGTAGGCTGCTTGGCAGAGGGCACTTATCACTCAATGAGTCTGCATCTCCTCCACCAGCAGCACCCTAGCAGAGGAGCAACTCTGAGTAGGCCAGGGGTCTGTATTTCACAGCTTCAGAATGCTTGTGTATGTACCATCTCCTTTGTGCCTTCCTAAATTATCCTAAGGCTGCCACCTGCCTGCCATGATTAGTCATCCACATTACCAAAGCACCCACAAAGTATGTTAGATACAGATAGATTTTACTTTATATACATATATACACATACCTGACCTCAAGAATATTAGGAGGGAAAATCAGGGTGTCATAATGGGAGAGAAATACTGAAAAGTATCAGCAAACTGGCCAAGTTTATGGATGGTATGAACGTGAGAGGAAGTAAGTGCCTTCTTAGATGACATATTTTCATCTGAAGAGTACTGAACTAGCTACAGTAGAAGGAGCATATGATGACAGGAAGCCAGGTGTGCTACTGTGCCTGCCTGTGTTATCCCAGCTACTCAAGCTGAGGCCAGAGGACTGCAGGTTCAAGGTCAAGTGGTTAACAAGAAAGACACTGTCCTAAAATCAGAAGTAATAGAAGAGGGAGCAGATGTGATGGTACACATCTTTAACCTCAGCACTCAGAAGTAGACAATTATAAGTTGTATTTTAAAAAACGTAACAACTTTTTAAAAAAACAAAAGTGATGCCATTTACTCTGTTGAAAGAACGAAAGCTGGGTATGCTGGTGCACACCTGTAGACGGAGCACTGAAGCAGAAAATCAGAGAATTTGTAACCTTGTCTCAAAAAAAAAAAAAAGAAAGAAAGAAAGAAAGAAACAAACAAACAAACAAACAAACAAACAAACCAGGGCCATTGAGATGCTCATCAAGGAAAGGCAGCTGCCTCCAAGGCTAAGGACCTGAGTTTTGGACTCACATGATTGGAAGAGAGAACTGACTCCTTCAAGTTCACCTCTGACCCCCCCCCCCTCTCTCTCTCTCTCTCACACACACACACACACACACACACACACACACACAGAGCGCGCGTCAAAAGAGGTCAGGTATCCACCTCAGAACAAGGATGTCCAGGACATATGTGCTGCTTACCCACTTTAATTTTTTTAAAGATTTATTTTGGGGCTGGAGAGATTGCTCAGCAGCTAAAAGGATTAAGAGCACCAGCTGCTCTCCCGGAGGTCCTGGATTCAATTCCCAGCACCCACATGGTGGCTCACAACCATCTGTAAATAGATCCGGTGCCCTCTTCTGGTGTGCAGGCAGACATGCAGGCAGAACACTGTACACTTATTTTGTGTCTCTGAGTGTTTTACATGCATAGACTTATGTACACCATTTGTGTGCTGGGGAAATTGGTTAAAGCTCGATCCCCTAGAACTGGAGTTCAGATAGTTGTGAGCCAGCATGTGGTTCTCTTCTTGATCTGCCCACCATGTATATGAACAGAGAGTCTGTGGTCTTCTTTGAATCTCAGGTTGCCTTAGCAGTGGTTCTCAACCTGTGGGTCATGACCCCACAATGGTTGTATATCAGATATTTACACTATGATTTAAAACATTTGAAAAAGTATAGTTATAAAATAGCAATGAAATTATTTTATAGTTGGGGGTCACCACAACATAAGGAACTGTATTAAAGCGTCAAAGTCACTATGTAGCTGAGGCTGTCCCTAAATTCCTGATCCTCCTTCCTCTACCTCCCAAGTACTGGGATTTATAGGCATGCCCTAGCTACATTTATATCATTGGATAAAATAGGCAGCAAATAGAAATCACTTTTCATCAGACAGCGTCTAACACACAAAAAATGGACAACTTATTTTGTCAAAGAATTACTTTTTCAAGTAGGATTTGCATAAGGCTTAAATTAATTTTAGTGAAAGAATTTGGGACATTAGTCTTAGTGACATAGCAGGATATTGAAGAGAGCTAAAGAGAGAAGCAGAAAGGGAGTGGGATTGTTTGACCTAGAAAAGGTATAAATAACATGACAGATCTCAAATAACTTTGAGGCCAGTCTAGTGGAAATTATCATTTATATGGGATCCCAGAGAAAAGAATTAGATGTATTAGGAGGAAGACTTGGGTTTACAAGAGATAGACATTTTTTAAAATAGAGTATCTTTTAGAAAATGAGACCTTTTTTCTTTGGTAGGAGACAAGCTTTAACTAATACCCATCCTTAAGCTACTGATCCTCCTGCCTCTGCCTCCCAAGTATGCGTTAACATGCAGTTTATAAACTGAGCCTTCTTGTAGACTCCAGTTGGTAACAAACCTCTCATTCTGACTATAACTCACAGAGATTTGCCTCCCGGAGTACTGGGACTAAAGGTGTGTGCCACCACTGCCCACAGGGTTTTCTTTTAGAAGGCATATAAATCATTTTGTTGAGTCCGGGTTTCTCTACATAAACCTGGCCATCCTGGAACTCACAGAGATCTGCCTCCTGTGTGCTGAGATTAAAAGCATGTGACACCATGTCTGGCACAGAATTGTTAAAAACCTGTTTATTTAGATAATAAAAATTACTTGGAGCTGGGCATGTGCTTATCCCTTTAATCCTAGCACTTGGGTGGCAGAGGCAATTCAGTCTCTGTGAGTTCAAGGCCTGACTTGTCTACTTAGTGAGTTCTAGGACAACAGGGCTAGGTAGGAAGACCTTGTCTCAAAAACAGCAGCAGCAAAAACTGGGCAGTGCTGGCACATACTTTTGATCCCAGCGCGCAGAGGCAAAGGCAAGAAGATTTCTGTGAGTTCCAGAAAAGCCTGGACTGTTACACAGAGAAACCCTGTTTTGGAAAAACAACAACAAAAAACTATAACAAAGAAAGAAAGAAAAGAAAAAGAACAGAATTGTAAACAGAACCAGAAAAGAATAGCAAGCATTGGCCTGTAGGCACCAAAGGGACAACACACAGCTATTGGGACTCTGTGGGACTCTCCTTACTAGACTGAAGTCCTGTGAAGTAAGGCATTGTTGTTGATTTTGTTTTGTCTTAGGTACTGAGGATGTCCTTAGGAAATATTTATGGATGGTAGCAGGGCAGGATAGATAAAGGCCAGTTGGCTTCTTGCAAAGAAAGACTTTAAAATCAAGCATTGACTTCCGAGTCTGAACCAGGGGGATCACAAGTATTAGACCAAATTATGTTACATAATGAAACTCTATCTCAAAGGGAGAAGAGGAAGGAGGGAGGAAGAAAGGGAGGAAGTTACTTTTATCAAGCTTAAAGGAAAATGAAGACATTAAGTGATTGCATAGGCAAAGTCATTATAGCCTAGAGAATCATTTGTAAAATTTGCCAAGTCACAGGAGAGCAAATGGCAGTGGGGGAAGGGGTCATTGCCTGAAGCCTGGAGTCAAGGGTTAGGAAGTAATAGAAGTACAGTAGTGGTGATCTGTGTGGAAGTGGTGATTGCACAGAATAGGGAAACACTGAGAGGTTAGAATCTGTTCTATAGTAAGGCTAGACCCATCAGCTCCTATAAAGCAGCAGTGTATTAGGTCTCTGTATCTTAAGGCATATGGCCTTCTTTGAGGAAAGAGAAATAAGAATTCCACCTATCTGAGTGCCGTAGATTGAGTCTCTTTGTTTTACCTAGTATGGATGCATCCCTTACCCCACTGAAGCAGAGACCTTGTAGTTTCTGTTGAATCCCAGATCCCAAGCAATGGTATTTATACATACAGTAGGCACTTAATAAATATTTGCTGATTCAATCTTGCCTGTGTTGTCAAATGCTGCAAAGGACTCAAAAGGACTCAAATAGGACTTTCTCTCCCCTACACAGAATAACAGGTTTGGAAAGGAGCTGAATACAAATCTAAAGGGGGTAAATAAATCAGTTCTGTGACCCTTAATATAGTTCCTCATGTTATGGTGACCCCAACCGTAAAATTAATTTTGTTGCCACTTCATAACTAGTTTTGCTACTGTTATAAATTGTAAATATCTGCTATGCACATAATCTTACCCAACCCTGTGAAAGAGTTCAACACACACACACACACACACACAAACTTCTCAGAGGGATCACAACCCACAAGTTGAGATCCATTGAACTAGGTCCTGATTCTGGACCAGTTCTCACTGTCAGTGTGGCAGCAGATGAAAACTTTCTTCCCTGGGGGCTAAGCTTGCAGCCTCCCCTGCTGGTTCAGTAAGTGAGGGCTCAGTGCCTGTGTTCCATGTTTCAGACCAGCTCAAGCCAGCCAGACCTGAAAAGCTTGTGTTGGCAGTGCCAGTTTCCGCCCCAACGCCTGCCAATGTGGGTGGTTGCTCTGAAGCACTCTTCAGGGGAAGCAGGATTGGACTGTAGCCCAAGCTACTGCTGCCTATAGCCTGCCGTCTGCGGTGCCCTAGCTGATGAGAGTACACCTTGCTGGAACAGCGGAGCTCAAAGCTCTGAGAGAATAGTTACTTTCCCTGGGGAAGGTTCATGAAGAGCAAGCCATATTCTTCCCTGGAAGCTCAGGCACCTAGCCAAAATGATTAGGAGATTCAGATGGATTGAAGATCAGTAGAAGGTATTTTCTCATCTTTACTTTTTATCAGGATGCCTAGATCCTGCTGAGCCTTACTTAAGGCTAATCTACCATCCTCAGCACCACCTTAATAGACCAGGATTGAATGGACTTGGGGCTGAATTTTTTTTTTTCCTGATAGTTCGTATTACTAGTGGCATGCTTGCCCAGTACCTTAAGTCCTCTCCAGAATCCTGTAGAATGCATGTATGCCTGTGGTTAGCTCCAGGTGTTTGGAGTGTAGGTAAAGAGAAAGAACTATTAGAGAAAGGCCAGGCCTACTCTACCAGCCAACCTGCTCAGTAGCCTGAGTCCAGCACCTTAGTTGTGAGTTAATAGCCAGGCAAGCATGTCCTCCAGCCCTGTTTCCACCTTGCCTGAGTCTAGCTTTTAACCTCTCAGTGGTGTTAGGTACTTCTGAACAGAATAAAGCAGAGGGAAAGAAAAGCAGTAACAGCCATTTGTTCACTAAGGCACTACCTGGGCCAGACACCATGCTAAAAAATATTTGATAGGCATTATACCTTCCATACCTCAGAAACAACTTGAGCAGATAAAGGCTCTGAGAAATTAACTAGTCTTAAGAGGCACAGCTAGGAAGTAGCAATTAGTACCTCTTTCCCAGTGGTCAGTCCTCAATAACCTTACTGCTATCCAGTCCTCCCAACTATTTGCCACTTCTTGTCTGTCAGTCTTTAGGAGACTTGCTGCTGCCGTGCATTGTGTGCACATGTGGTATGTATGGGTGTGGAGAACAGGCATCTGTGCCAGCTACTTGCTGACCGTTCACTTTGTGTTCCCTGAAGAAACAGGGATGGGACCCAGGTTATGAATGTTGTGGCTGCTGTGGGTGGACCAGTGTTGTTAGCACTTGGTCTTGTGACCTGCTGACCCCTTTCTTCACCTATACAGGTCAACCATAGAGTCTAGAGATAGACATTGGAATCAGAAGTAACCAAGAAGAGGCCTGTGCTTGGAATATTGCATAGAAATGAGTCTGTGTTGGAACAGGGATCAGGAAACAGAGGCTGTTTCAGTTGATCTTTTGGATACTGTATGCCCAAGTCGTCAGAGATGTGTCTGGTACGGGACTCTTGCTTTTTCTCCATCTTATCTTTGTCACCCAGCCCAAGAACAGCTTCTTCATCTCATTCCTGTGACCCCTGGCCCTTTCTCCATTTTATACCTGCTGTTTCTGACTCAGACTATGAGTGTATCTCCTGTTCCTAAACTATTGCCTCTGTCTTCAGAGTGATTATGCATCCTGTGGCCAGTCTCCCTCTTAAGAGTCCGCTCCCTGCCAGGAAGCCCCTCCCTCCCCCTAGGAATGTGAATAAACCATCTGCTCTGTCCTCCCAGCTCCAGAGGATTCCCTATGTGAGATTCTTTATTTCTTGTATCTGAATTTTCATTGGCAGATCCCTTCTCCTGCTGACCCACCCTTGGCTGCTACAGAAGTGTGCTTCCCACCCTCAGTAGTGAGGGTGAGTCCCACGTAGCTAGAAGTTCCTGGTTCTGAAAATACATTGGTGTGAGTTCAGTTTTTTGTAGCCAATCCTGTAGGCTTGGCTTATTAAAGATGATAATTAACCCATTGCTAATTGACCTCAGAAACCAGCCAAGCAGCCTGTATTTTACTAGCCTTGGTGGTAGATTCGGAGTCTATTTTAAGGTTTCTTAATAATCTCAGCAAGACTTCACTTTTCCTGTCTGCATCTTATTTGCTCTAAGGATATTTTGTAAAATTAACAAGCTATAAAGCTTGATTGAAGGTTTCAACAAATGTGAGAATAATTGGCTCCATTTAGAGAAACAACCTGTAAACTTAAGTTTGCAGGGGAAAACCCATGTACCCATGTGATTTTTTAACCAGAGGAGCAATGGCAAGCTAAGACTTTAAAGACCAGGAAAAAACAACTGACTTGTGGTGCAAATTCTGATTTCCCTAAACCAAAAGTTTAGTGAAAGAAATGTTGCAAAATAATTAGCTGTTGGAGCAGCTGAGCCTCTCCTTCAGGAGTTTGTTCCAGAGCCTGTCAGCATTCCAACCCTTCCTCCTATTTCCTGCCTGTCCAGGTTTTCTCCCTTCCCCAAGGCTGCTGTGAGGTGTTACATCTTAGAACTGGGCTTACATATCAGTATATGATGCCTGATGCTTGGTCCCCTTTCTCTGCTGTCTCCTACCTTCCATTAAGTAGCATCAGTTCCTCTTCTGTTTCTGGGTAGACTGCTACACCGTTCTTGCTTATCCACCTTCCCTTGTAAGGCCCCAGATGGTGAACCAACCTTCTACATCAATCTAAAGGTTTCTTCTGCTTTTTTCAGGACCTGCCTCTTAGCCCCTGCCTTAATACCTGCTCACATTCTCTCTCTCTCTCTCTCTCTCTCTCTCTCTCTCTCTCTCTCTCTCTCTCTCTCTCTCTCTCTCTCTCTCCCTCCCTCCCTCCCTCCCTCCCTCCCTCTCTCCCTCCCTCCCTCCCTCCCTCCCTCTCTCTCCCTTCCTCCCTCCCTCCCTCCCTCCCTCCCTTTCTTCCCCCCCCCCCCCCCCCCCGTGTCTCTCTTTCCCTCTCCCCCCCAAGGAACTGAGTCTGGGACAGAACAGGAGGTGATATCACCTCTCTACATCAAGCTTCCATTTTTCCTTTCTGCTTGGTTCTGTCTGTGTGGACCTGATGGGGTGATAGATTGCTAGAGCCCTGAAGCTTAGGGTTTCAGTTCCTGCTACTGATGGGGAGCTGCTTTAGACACCTTCAAGGAGATAGAAAGGGACTTTCTTAGGGTGCTTTTCTTTCAGGTCTTTCCTGACCCAACCCCAGTTTTCTGTTCAGAGCAGTAATGATTCGTGTAAGGCATTTTGTTCATTAATTCTGGAGTTCTTGGTAGTCAGCCACAAAGTAATCAAGAGCTGCTACCAAAAGGGTACACTGAGAAGGTCCTCAGGACAGTCTCTGTTTAGCAGCCCTTTACCCACTTTTAGCCCCAGTCTGCCCTGTTGTCACAACCCAGAGGAACTCTGTCCTGTCCACCTTTCTCCTCAGAAAAATATAGAGTTTGCCCAAACAGCAATGGACAAACCATTTACATTCTCTGATTTTCACTGATACAGAATAGAAAAATATGTTCATGAAGGAGTTACTGTGGGGATTACATCATGGATTTCATCCCTCCTCTCCAAGCAGAGAACCTATAACCCCTTTAACCTTTAACCCCTCTCTTGCCAGAAACTTAATTGCTGAGTAGAGATCATCTTGAAGTTTGCAAGTTTGCTTTTTAAAGCAAGTGGTTTGAAAGGCTTTCTTCATATTAAACTATTTTTTGTTGCTTCGTCTCTTTCTGAATCAGCCACTAGAGCTCCTGTAAAACTTCAGGGTCAAGAGCAGCAGTGTTTTTCCTCCCATCCTATGGGCTCTCACAACCAGCCCAGCAAGCCGGAACTAGGTTTCTCTGAGTCTGACATTCTGCTTGTCATCTTCTCAGTTTACTAACCAGCTTAGATACATTTCTCTTTGCCACACTGTACTTTAGAAACCTAAGAATACTGTGTCCAACCTTATTTGTTCTCCCTGATGGATGGATTACAATGAAGAGAAACCACTCTTCCAAAACATGGGTGAATTGCCTCTATATAAACAAGGGGAATCTTTTTTTGGACTTCTTTGCTCCAGCTTAGGATACCCCAAGAAAGCTCTTTGAGCAATCACAGTAGTGTTATTGCCCTTAAGGGCAAAGGATGAATGACCACAGCAGACAAAACTCCCAGGGAATCTAGGTTCATTATAAAAGGCATGGGAATGAAAGCTGGAGCAGGGTAGGAGTTCCTTTTCACTTGTCTTTCTTCATGATAGTTCCCACTGAACCTCTAAGGATGTTCTGCAGGCGGGCTCAGGATGTCTGCACCCCAGGCTCCTGCTGTGCCCTGGAAATCCCCATCTCCAGGAGTCCCACGTCCACACATGTGGCCTTTCTCCCTCTTGGCCAGGAATCACACTGCTTCCTGAGCCATGTACCCACCCAGGGCCTGTCTTAACGACAACAGTGTTTTTTCTCACTTGGCTGAGCATATACCCATATGACACTGTCTTTTCCTGGGCAAGTGTCTGCTAAAGATTGAACTGGGACTTCTATATCCCTTTCACCATCCAGGTGAGCCAAGGACCATTGCAAACCCTTCTCTCTCTCTCCTCACTCCTTTACCTCCTCCACCCTATTCAATGGCAGCAGACTTAAGCCAGAAAGGAAAGTCCTGGATCCATTACATAATTCTCCATAGTGCAAGCAGTAGCTGGGGCATAAGGTCAGAGGTCATAATGGGGTCAGATGGCTGACACACAGTAACGACAAGGTGGTTAAAATTAGACCACAGAGAGGAAACTGGCAGTCTTGTGGAAATGCAGAAGTTTCCTCTGCAAGTGAGAGACTGGGGATGCAGGGAGGCCACTGTGCGTGCTGCCTGCCAGGCTATTACTCATTTCAGCTCTCTTCTTTAATGCCTTCTAGCCCCTGCTTCTGTATTTGTAGCCTTCCTCATCACATGTTTCAATACACATGATAGAACCATGGTTACCTGCCCTGGCCCAAGACAGGACCTTCAGGGAAATATCCAGGATGAGGCCCCTTAAGCTCAAAAAGTTCTAAGCATCTTCAGGGAAGCCTCTTAAATGGAGGTAGTAAGATACTCAGCATAATATTCTATCCTGTGCTGGCAGTAGCGATAGGTGAGTGGCATCTGAACAGGGGAGAAGGTGGCAGAGAATGAAGTGGTGGCCATATGACTGGTGTGTGTGCATTCAGTCTCCCTGGCCAGCCACATACCAGAGTGATGACTTGTCCCGCCTCATCTTAAGACACGGAGTCCTGTATCATCTGTCCTGTGGTCTCCAGTGAGTCTCTCTCTGCATACCAGTCTTTTCCCATGAGCCCCTCGTATGCCCACTTTATTCTCATAGCACCCTGCCAGGGAAGTGTGGAAAGTACAAAATGTAATCTTTAGCACTAGAGGGTTTGCCTTCCTTTGGCAACAACAGTTAAATGATGGGCCTATGCAGTCTGGTCTCTGTAACAGTCCTTCACCTGTCTTTTCACATTCAGAAATGAAGTTTAAAAATAAGTGTAGGGCTGGGTAGAGCTGGAGATTTGACTCATCAGGTAAGAGCACTGTTTGCTCTTCCAGAGGACCTGAATTCCATTCCCAGCACCCACATGGCAGCCTACAGTCATTTGTAACTCCAGTTGCAAGAGATCTGACACTAGCTTCTGGATTCCTTGTGCACTAGGTATGAATGTGTTGTACAAATGTACATGTAAGAAAAACACCCAAGCACATAAAGTAAAGTAAAATAAAATTTTTAAATGGATCTCAGTCATTTAGTGTGTCTTAAAATCACTGATGATGAGAAGGCTGTTCTTTGTGTCATATCTGGCCATTATGGGATAGAAATGGCCCTCTGCTATTACATGCACATCAGGCAGGGTCCTCTTCCTTGATAAACATCTAGTCAGTAGGCAAGGACAGGGTCCCAGAAGCCATAGAATAAGAGAAGGGGGCACCAGATAGCAAGAAGGAGGACAGTATAATATAGCATGGGTACAGATGGAGGTGAAAATGTGGCTTTGCAGGGAGGATCCCCATCTAAGTGACTATGGACACTTCTTTATCTGAGGCCTTTACACATTTGACAGTTGCTCAGGATAATAGGTCACATTTCAGCTAAATCAACTACAGCTTCTCTGACAGCACTGTCATATGTGCTGCTATAGCAACATGGGAGCAACTCATGTGAACCCTGGAGGACAGAGCTTTGGTGAACTCACCTGCTCTGCCCAGTTCTCAGGTGAGGCAGGTTCCATCCAGGTGAGTTCAGAATGACTTGGCTAAGATCAAACAGCCAAAAAAGCTTATCTTTCTTCAGTCTGCAGGTTGTGCTGGAGGGAGTCTAGAGAGGGGGCACCAGGGGTGCTGGAAAGTCGGGTTGTTCTATGACAGCCAGCCTGCGGCAATCCGTTCCTCATCCTGTTACTGCTGTTTAAAGTTAGAAGAAATTATTTTCTGTTTTTGTTTTTTGGATTTTTTTTTTCATAGCAGGACTTTAGTAGAAGCAAAGCACAAGCCCTGGGGGCACCTGGCATTGGTCTTGAGGCAGTCTGCTGCCTCAGGGGTGACCTAAGTAAGGCCTTGGTGACTCCTGTCAGAAGACCTTGGTCCTTGCTCGCCTCAAGTATGTCCCTCCCCAGTAAGTTTGACACAGTTCTCCTGTGCCCTGCAGCTAACATTGTCTCTCATCTTCATCCTCCCTCTCAGAAAATGCTGTTTTTCTTCTCTCCCTCTCACCCTGTAGGTTATTGCAGCCGACTGCAAAAGGGTCACAGTGCTGAAGTATTTTCTGGAAGCCCTTTGTGGACAAGAAGAGCCTCTGCTGGCATTCAAGGGTGGAAAATATGTGTCAGTGGCACCCGTCCCAGACACCATGGGAAAGGAAATGGGAAGCCAAGAGGGAAAACAACTGGAAGATGAGGTACTATGCGGGAAGAGCCCGCTATGGCAGAGGGAAGGCTCCCCTTCCCCCATGCCCCAGTGCCCAGGCTGGAGTTTCTCCTTGGGGTTATTTATAACCTCTTAGTTCAGTGTCTATTGACATGACAGCCAACTTCTCAAGAGTGCACTCTGCTGGTGCCCCTTCCTGCCAGTCCACACCAATGCCTCCATCTACAAGTTCCAGATGCTTCTTTTTAATGTTGCATTGGAGGAAAGAGTTTAATAATATTCAGCTCTGGAGGCTTAGGAAAGGCAGTAGAGAGAGAGGGGTGTTAGGGTTCAGACTGAGGATCAAGTTTATAGATGTGTAGAGCTCAGCACAGCACAGGCCTGAACTCCAGCCTCTGGCTCACGGCTCACGTACAGGAAGAGCTGACATTGCTGGCCCCATGTGGAAAATCACCCCCCCCCACCCCGCCTGCTCTCCCTCTCTTACTCCCTCCCTCCCTCCCTTCTGCACATCCTGATGTGATTAAGGAATTCTCCTCTTGTTTGTTTGCCCTTGGTTTTTCCTGTAGCCTTTGCTTCACTCCAGACTCGTGTGTGTGTGTGTGTGTGTGTGTGTGTGTGTGTGTGTGTGTGTGTGTGTGTGTGTGTGTGTGTGTGTATGTATCTATGTCTATGTATGGGCACATTCTACATGCTTAAGGCCTCCTTGGCAGTTACCCTAGTGTGCATGTATGTCTTTCTGGGATGATCTTTGATGGTCATCTCTATGTGCCTAGTTTATGTGTCAGTTTAAATGAACGTTGCTGCCAAGTCTCCTGCGGTCTGACTGTCGGGTAGCAATGGAGCATGTGTGCATTTAACATCACTGCCAGCCTCTTTGCTGTTCATCTGGGTCTGGGTAACTCTGGATGCAAACACATATCTCACTTTTGCCTGAAGTTTGAGTTGGCTCTTCATTTTATCTCCATAGTATTAAAGACTATGGGTAGAAAGAAACACAGGATTGAGGGATGGGACGGAAGCAATTGTAGCCAGAGGCCAGGTCACACATAGGCCAACACAGTCATTTGGCCAGCAGCAGTCTGAAGCGCCCGCCCGGTGGAGCAGGGTGGGGTACAGGGATGAAATCAGCAACAGGCCAAGGAAGCCAGATGTCAGCTGGAAGCTGTCGTTTAGGATCTCAGGCAGTGATAGAGTGGCCACCTTTGGAGCAGATTCTTTAGAGAAGCAGTCTTGGCCTGACTTCATTAGGATAGCTGGAGAACTACACCCCATGCCTGATGACACAGGGCTCAGCTTCCAGGACAGAGGTGGTTCCAGAGTTGTAGCTAAGCCCATGATTCCAGACTCTCCAGATGAAACCTGGGCAGGGAATACAGGAAAGAATGAGCTGTCAGCATGGGAGGAGAGTGGAGTTGCCAGAGCCATTAGGGTGTCCAAACCGTAGCAGGCAAAACAGTGCCCTGCAGCCCCGAACAATGTGGGAAACACAGGATCATGGTGTCCTACCTCTTTCCTTTATCTGACCCACCATGGAAGGCTAAAGTAGGCAGTGGAGGGTAAGCAAAGCCAGCCCTCTAGTATGAGTATGAGAGGTGTCTCTAAGCAGTAGAACTGGCCGCACAAGCCTAGCTAGGCAAAGAGGCATCCTAGAAGGAACAGGCCACCTCTGGGTGCCAGATCTAGTTGTGTCACAGTAGTCTCCTTCTGAGGCTTATTGACCGGCAAAGGTTCGTGACCCACGCCAGGCTGCCCACTTCTTCCTTTTCCCACGAGTCTCCTGGGTTCCTTTATGTCAGTGGTCCCTGGGAAACCCTACTTACCCTGTTCTGTGTAATTTCATAACCCTGCACTTCCTCGTTTGCTATGAGAGCTGAGCAAACCTCAGACAAGCTTCTCTGACCTTCCTTTGACCTCGGTCCTGCTCACTCTAAGCCAGTGCTAACTGTTCATCCCTGGTCAGAGCAGGCAAGGACACTCTTCCTCTGTGGGCCATCAGGCATCTTGTTGCACTTGCTCCTGTCCATATTTACCCTGTGAGCAAGGAAATGAATGTGAAGTCTCCTTCCTTCCCGTGGCCAGGTATTGACAAATGGTGTCTGTGGACAGTGTCCTAGATGCCCTCAGACCTCTCAGGACAGTGACAGATTCTATCCTTAGCCCTCATCTCCCCAAACTGCTTACTAATTGGAAGAGGTGTGTGGTGGCAGTGGGTATCCTTAGACATCTTTCTTTTTAACAGGACATTTTGTAGTTCTTAGGGATACTGCCAAACCACCCATCTTGCCTACATTCCCCTCATCATCACCTCACTTAAATGTATTAACTACTTTTCACCAGGAGAATCCAGTCTTCCTTAGTGGGTTCAGACCTGACAAACCTAAGACACTAAGGGCCTGGTCTAAGCTTGTTCTCTTAACTTAGAACCCCAGTCCTGCAGACTTGTTCTTTATTGTTGGTAAGACAGACATGGGAGTCAGACTTGCTTGAATTTGAACTCCTGTTCTGCTTCCTTCCACTTTTGTGAATCTGAACAGGCTATTTTACTCTAAACATCTTCATTTATAAAATGCAGATGGGCCAGTGGTGTTACTGTGCTCCTTGGATCCCAGCACTCAGGAGGCAGAGGCAGGCAGATCTCTGTGAGTTCAAGGCCTGCTTGGTCTACAGAGGGAGTTCCAGGACAGCCAGGGCTACACAGAGAAACCCTGTCTTGAAAAACCAAAAATAAGAAAGAAATAAATGAAACACAGATGTTAATAGCTATGTCAATTATGAGAATTAAAATCGTCATGAGTATTAAAAGAGTTAATGTATGAAAAACACAGAGCCCTGTATATAGCCCATAAAAGCACTGAGTAGCTAGAGCTGTCAGTGTGGTCATCATTATCATGCTGTTAGAGTTACAGGAATCTGCCTTCTCCTGTTGAGTCACTCCCTATGTTCCCCTACTAGCCCCGTCCCTCAAAGGAAGCTCTCTTGGGCAGCTGTATGTTCTCTTCAGACCAAGGCCAAAAGTAAGAGAGTGAGGAATGGAGCTAGGACCACCCGGGGAGCAGTGGCTGCTGAGAGCTGGGTCTGCAAGTGAGGAAGTGCCATCCCTGGGGAAAGCTCCATCAGCCTGGCAAGGAAGCTCCTTAAACTAGCCAGCCACCTCCTTCTTACTTTCCCTAGGCCCTTGGAGGGCAGCTAAGCAAGGCCATGTTGTGTGAATTTTTTTAATGGGACCCAGAAATCCCCACATCACCAGGCTGTGGTCTTAAAAAAAAGTAGGGCAAGGTCTATACAGCTACAGCATCTGCTCTTGATGCTGTCTGGGGCAAGGGAACTTCCTTGCTTAGCTCCCAGATGTTGGCCAGAGTTGATTCTTATCAGATTATTAGCACGAATTAAATTTAAATTGGGTGGTTCAACTTTCTTTATTGTTTATCCTTTGAATCATTTCTAATTCAAAATGAAAATGGGTCCAAAGTTTGTGTTTGAGTATGTACAAGGGAGAACAAAGAAGTGTTAACACAAGCATGAAAGTGAACTTCTGTGATTATGAGTGTTGGAGGTATGAGTGTGTAAGAAAAAGCTCTGGCATGTAAGGGTGCAATCCCAAGGAAAGAGTGACAGCTCCTGCCAACATATTCCAGGGAACTCTTCCCATCAGCACAGGGTGGGGGTGGGAGGGCTAAAGGCATAGAGTGGCCCATTAGGTACCATAGCTCACAGTCTCCTCTTTCCCTTTTCTATGTCTTTACTTTATCCCAAGGAAGAAGATGTGGTGATCGAAGACTTTGAGGAAGATTCAGATGCTGAAGGCAGTGGGGGCGAAGATGACATTAGGGAACTTCGGGCCAAGAAGCTGGCTTTAGCAAGAAAGATAGCTGAACAGCAGCGTCGCCAGGAAAAGATCCAGGTAAACCCTAACTGGAGAGCTGATTCCCTTTGAGGTGTAGCTGTACACATTATGAAATGATGCTGGTAAGGAATGGCAATGCGTCTGCTCTTTCTTCCTCTACAATTATGCACTCTCATTGTGAGCTCTAAGAAGACAGGGTCTTCTCAGAGTCTGATGAGACCTGTCAACACCATACATAAGTCTTTTGGGCGGTTTAGGGACTCGGTTCACTTTCTCCATGTGTAGATAGGCATGGAGGGCACCCCTTTTCGTGGGATTAGGATGCAATAGCCACAGGCTACTTAGCCTGGTTCCCAAGGTATAGGAGAGCCCTCTTGGACAGAGTACTTCCACATCTTCCCAGGGAGCAGCTACCTAATCTACACTCCTGGGTCATCCCACTGTCAGCCCTCCTAGAAGCCCAAACCTTCATTTCCCAGATCTGTCACCATGTACTGAATACTTCCTTCTCCAAGCAAGTTATGCTCCTTTTATAGACTTTTTTCATGGGGGAGTATTAACCCTCTCCTTGCCTCTCTAAGCATGTTTAATCTCTCCCTAGGCAAGTGTGTCTTAAGTTTCTCTTCAGATGCTCCTCTCCCTCCCTTCCCCCTTCTTTCTTTCTTTCTCCCATCCATCCCCCACCCCTGCCTTCCTTTCTTCGTTTTGAGACAAGGTCTTACTGGGTATCCCTGGCTGGCCTAGGACTCATTATGTATACCAAGATAGCCTTAAATTCTCAGAGTTCACTTTGCCTCTGTATCCAAAATGCCTCTAAAGGCAAATATCATCACTTTTGGCTTGCTATTTTTCTCTTAAACATAGTGGGTTAGTGCAGAAAGCTAAGCAAACTTGATATAATTCAGGGGCTGACACTTACCTAGCCTTGTAACACTGAGCAAATTATTTAACTTTGAAGAGGCCTGTTTCTTCATCTGCAAATCAGACTGAGAGAACCTCCCTCTTACTGTCCCCTGAGGCTTGCATGAGACACTGCCACCAAAGTGTGTAGCCCACTGTGGTCCGTTTGTCTGAGATTAATCTCATCACCCTGCCCCAGAGAGGAATGGTAACAGTTGGAATTGGTCTTTTAGACATGTTCATGTCCCTCTGCAACTAGGACTGAGCATACAATATTCCTCTCCATGCCTGCCTGTTAAAATGTGGCCACCTCCACAGACCTCCCATGGGTCTGACTGTAAACCTCTTTGTGGCCCAGTGAACACATCATCTTCAAGTTTCTTTTCCTGTTCTTTTCTTTCTCACTATCAGTCTTCACAAAAGCCCCACCTCTAGTTACCACCTCCAAGTCAGTTACCACCTGTCAGTCCACCTGTTAAAGAAATTACTGGAGAAATCACACAGAACCTGCTTTTACCAAATTTACTCCTGCTGCCCATGGTATCGGGAGCCTATAATCCCAGCATGTGGAATGTGGAGGTAGGAGTTCAAAGCCATCCTCAGCTAATAAACTCAAGTTCAAGGCCAGCCTGAAGCCCATCCACAAAGGCGGGGGAGGAAAGAAGGAAAAGCTCCAAAACTTAGTCCCCATTATAGTTAACTTCTGTATAGTTTGGGGTCCCTAAGCCTCTTTCCAAGGCTTTCTCCACCATCCTTTCTCTTTTAAGTCTAGCAGTCTGAATTTCTGGTTGACTTCATTGATGGTGGCAAGTAGGACATCATCTTCAATTCTACTGGGACCTTTTGCCCCTGCTGTTCAATTTCCTATCATATCCTGTCCATTCATCCCTCCTCTCAGAGGTCCCATTGCTACTGCTACCCTAGTTCAGGGACTTGTTGAACCTTAGCAACTAGGGCTGAATTGTATAGTTCCAGAGGGTACAACTGAATTTATAATCTGTGGATGGCTCCTCTTGGACATACAAAGTACTCAATCTGACCAGCAGGCTCTAGCCACACCATAAGCTTGGTTCTTTTCCCATAGAGCCGTTCCCTTGCTCAGAAAGCATCAGTGCCTTGACTTGGCTAGTAGAATAAAGTTTATTTCCTCCTAATGACATTTTAGGCTTCCAGTCTGCTCCCAGTGTGTTTTTCTTACTTTGTTTCCCATTAACACACTCCCTGTGAGCTGTTACTAGCTATTAGACACTGGGCAAAGAGGCCAACATCTCTGAGCCTGTTTCTGAATCTGTAAAATGAACTCAGCACAGCACCTGCCACATAGTTGCTGGACTTTGTCAGGATGACAACAGTGTGTATAAAGTGCTTGTCCTGACATTAGACCCAGATAGTGATATTCACCTTCCTCTCTGCCTACACCCACTCTGCCCTTTTCTATATTTAAGGATGTTTTGAGTCTGTCTCTCAATCCAAAGGGCTCTTTTTCTACTCTACATTTCCTGTTACCTGTTGAAAATCTATTTTTTCCTGCATTTCCCAATGAAACTCCTTCTCCCCAGTGAATCCTCTCCTGATCCTCCAGGAGGAATTCATCTCTCTGCTCTAGGGTTTCTACAGTGTTGATTTATACTTCATTTGTGGGACTGCTATCATGTCTCATATTACAGTTATTTGTGGGCCTTTCCCCCCACTGTACTATGAATTCCTAGGAATCAAGGACTGTGTTCTCAGTTTAGCAAGTGATATTGAGCACTGACTCTCCTGATGGCTAGGATGCACAAAAATGTATGGGGCAGGGGGAGGGGGATGTCAGAGCAGACCTTGCAATGGAGAAGCTTTCCTTTTTCCTTTTTTTTTTTTTTTTAAGATAGTTTTTCCCTGTATAGCCCCAACTGTCCTGGGACTCAAGGCTGGTCTTGAATTTAAGAAATTCACCTGCCTCTGCCTCCTGAGAGCTGGGATTAAAGGTGTGTGCCACCACAGCCCTGGGAGAAGCTATTGAGTGGGGTCTTTTAAAAGATCAAGTCTAGGACTGGAGAGATGGCTCAGCTGTTAAAGACTAGGCTCACAACCAAAAATACAAGGGTTTGGTTTCCAGCACCCACAGCTGTCTCTCCAGCCCCAGCCACAAATGGAGAAAAAAAAAAAAAAATCAAGTATTAACTGGATGTGGTGGCACATGCCTAAAATTCTAAGATTCGGGAGGCAGAGGCAGGCAGATCTCTGTACATTTAAGACCAGCTTGGTCTGCAAAGCAAATTCTAAAACAGCCAGAGCTACATAGTGACTTTAACTCAGAAAATGAGCAACAAAAAGATCAAGTGCAGGGCTAACAAGATGATTTAGAGTTAGAGGCATTGCCGCTAAGCATGGTAATCGGAGTTCAGAGAACTGACTCCCAAAAGTTGTTCTGACTTGTATATACATGCTATGACACTTGTAGCTGCTCCCTCTACCACACCTAGTAAATATATAAATAAATAGGAAATTATTTTTGAAAGGTCGGGTGCAAATAAACCAGTGTATTACTTCATGTATTGATGCTCAAGAGGCGTAGGCAGAAAATTCCAAATTCAAGGTCAGAGCTGGACTGTCCAGTGAGCCTGAAGAGTGTAGATGGGGCTGCGCGTATGTTGCTGCTCCTGAAAGGAAGGAAGGAAGGTATGCTGTGAGCACTCGTGCTGTAGGGCTCTATCTTTGGCCAGAGTACACTCTCCAGGGTGGGCATGCAAGCAATAAGCAGTCCTAATAATTGGACATCTCGGGCCACTGATTGTGTTCCACGGTTCTGTTCAGAGGAGGTTGCTTTGGCCCCTTTAAGAACAGGCCCCACATGCACTGCTGCTGGCGGCCCTGCCTCCTGTCAGCCTCCTTCCTCCAGCCCCATAGCCACAGGAGGATTTCTCAGCAGAGGAAAAATTCCCCCTTTTACCTCCCCCTTCTCTTTAATGCCCGGGGCCCTTCACTTCCATAATTCTTCATTTTCCAGCCTTGAACGTAAGCCAGACACATCTGTCTGGCCATATGCGTGAACCCTGGAGTCTGTGCCGAGGTAGCTGTAAAACAGGGCCGGTGAAGGCCCTTCTGGGAGAGCACACACATGTGTGTGCCCTCAGGCCATTGGCTCCCTGCCCAGAACCACGGGCCTCAGCGCTTCAAACCCGTGTTAACCTTCTCTATTTTTCCTCTTTTTGTTTAATTTAAGGGGGAAAATCCCAAGGAAAAGGTATAAATTGTCCTGGGAGTAGGGGAGAGGCTCCTAGCTAGAGAGACCATTATTGTTGGCAGGTACCTGGGTCACACTAATACAATAAGGAAGAAAGGAGCATCCAGTGAATTAAGATCGGAGAGATGGGCTGTAAATTACACTGCTCTGAACTCCATCAGTCTCCAGGGTGTTAACCGAGAGGTGTAAGGCAGGTCCCCAGCTCCCAGTGCCTTTTACAGATGCAGCAAAACAGGAACCACACATGTTTGGGGAAAGGGATATGAAGATGGGGTTGAACAAAAACCCCCTCGCCCCAGGATGGCTATAAAGTCCAAGTGTGATCTGGGGCTGTAGCCACACCTCGACTTCCCTGCTCCCACATAGACCCTTGGGCCTCGAGCTCATCTGTGGAAATGGGGGAGGTGAGGCCTGGCCTCCTTCGGCAGCCTGTCCCTCTCTGCTTCCGGCGCTGCAAAGAGGCTGGTGAATGGGGCCGACTAGAGGTCAGAAAAGGGGTGTGGGGAGCTCTCAGGGGCTGTGCAGCTGGAGCTACAGAGCCCAGGCAGGCCCCTAGATGTGAGGGGTGCCAAGTCCACCCATCCAGGGCTTTGAGACCACAGAGCTCTGGCTTAGCCCAGGCTTTGCCTTGTTGCCCATGATGGTGCTTCCTACTTACTGTACTGGTCTTGTCTACCTCACTGCTTTCTGCCTGTGTGTTTATTTTATTTGTACTGCTTTCTTGGGAGATTACCAGAGTCCTTAGTAAGGTACATGCTGCTCTGGAAAGTTGGTCAGAAGGGTTTTATTCCTAACCAGGTGCCCAGGGCCAAACAGTCACTGAAAATCCTTGTCTAGGCATGAGGTGTGGCCTATTGGCATTTCCATACTACCCTGGCCCTGTGAATCTCCTGCCTCCTCCCCTGAATCCACGCCGCTCTCCTGTGATTTGTGCTGCTGTTGGGCGGGGTCAGGTTTCCTGAGCAGTTGCAAACATCCCACCTGAAACATAACAGGCTCTTCCTCTGGCCACAGCTATTGTTTCCCTCTGCATTATGGCCACAGTCTTGCTCTGTAGCCAGCAGTGACATGTGTTCTGAAAATAGCTTCACTTGCCTGTCCCCTTTCCACCCACCCTCCTGAAGATGCAGTCACTCCTTTGTGGTAGCCCCAGGAGTTTTACTCTAAATATAGCCACAGTCCATTCCCACTGCCACCCAGCCTGGGCGGGGGAGAGGGGGAACACTGTGGAACAATAGTGTATGCACAGAGCACCCCCCACCCACACATACACCTGTATGGAAGCTAGCGGAAGACAGACACTCAGCCCTGGCTCCTAGCTGTCGGAGACAGTGTGGGAGCCAGTACACTACCAGTCCAGGGGCACGTTCACCCCTGGGCAGGAAAGCACATTGATCTGTAGAGCTGGGCTTCACCCAGGCCTGCTTCAGCCTCTCTGCATAACATAGTGCTGAACTACCAGCTGGCTCTAACTGCTGCCACCTCATTGGCTCCTGAAGCATCCACAAGGTTCTGTCTGCTCCTAGAATCCCAGAATGGTCAAGCCTTTGACTGAAACACCTTTAGACTTATGCTTGTAGCAAACTCAGAAGTTTCATGCTTAGCCCTTCATTCTCCACAAGAAAGAGAGGCTTTGTCAGAACAAGTGTTATTTATTAAAATTCAGGGTCTAGAACAGTGTGCTCAGCAGTTAAGAGCACTGGCTGCTCTTCTAGAGGACATGGGTTCCATTCCCAGTCAGTATCTACATGACAGTTAAACTGTAACTCTAGTTCCAGGAGATCTGATACTCTATTATGACCTCCACGGGCACTATACGTGTACAAGGTACATAGCCTATTCATGCAGGTAAATGTCTTTTTAAAAATTTTTAAACCCATCGAGGTTTTCTTTAAAGTATTATTTAGAAGATGAGAATATGTGATTGAGTTAATTGAGCTCCTCTAATAATTAGGCCCCATGGGCCTTGTATTAAGACCTGATGACTCTGTAATCCCACCTATTCAGAGGCTCAGGTGGGAAAATAACTTGAGCTTAAGATCTCAGGACCAGCCTAAGCAACAGAGAGACCCTATGTTTATTTATTTACTCATTTTGAAACATGGTCTCATTGTCTAGTCCTTTGTAGGATAGAGCTTTTGGTGTAGACCAAGCTGGCCTTGAATCAGCCTGCCTCTGCCTCTGAGTGCTAGGATTAAAGGTGTATGCCACCATGTCCTGCAGAGACCCTATCACTGGGTCTCAAGCAAATAAGTCTTCATAATTTTTATTTCATTTTCTTTTTGGTTTTTAAAACAGGATTTCTCTGTGTAGCTTTGGCTGTCCTGGAATTCATTATGTAGACCAAGGCTGGCCTCGAACTTTCAGAGATTCACCTGCCTCTGTTTCCCAAATTCTGGGATTAAAGGCATGCACTACCACTGCCAGCTATAATACACTTCTTTTTTTCTTTGTTTTTCTGCTTGTGGTTTGTTTTTGTCTTTGAGGTTAGCCTCAGGACAGTCCTGGTACATTCTTCCTTGTTCCTTATGCTGGACTATCAACACCTGGTTTAAGCATCTGTCTGTCTATCCCTGTGGTGCTTTTGGACAACCAGAGCTTCTGGGGGAAGTTCTCTCCCTTTCAGTAGCCAGTGTGTTATCTGCTCCCTTCGTTTCTGTCAGTGATTACCTCGCCACTCTTTCTTTCCCCAGAGTTTTGAAAAGTAGGTAAGATTATTCCGGCACAGTTGAGTGTATTTGTAATTCCTGTTACTCAGGAAGCTGAGGCAAGAGGATTATAAAGTTGGGTGAAGCCCTATCAGAGAATAAGAGGACTGCTCAGTTAGGGCGCACGCCTTTAATCCCAGCAACCAAGAGGCAGAGGCAGGTAGATCTCTTGAGGCCAGCCTGGTCTACACAGAGTCCTAGTTCCAGGACAGCCAGGGCTACACAGAGAAACCCTATCTGAAAAATAAATAATGAAAATCAGAAGTATCATTTTTCTCTTAAAAGAGTGATCTCTTTGGAGATCTCTCTCTGGGTAAAGCACTAGCTCTGCAAACATAAGAACCTATGTTAGAATCCCCCCCAGCATCCTTATAAAAAACAGGACATGGCTATATGTGCCTGAATCCCTAGCATGGGGGGGGAGATTAGATCAGATGGTCTCTGGGAGTCTGGCAGCTAGCCAGCCTTCCTGAAACATCAAGTTTCCACTTTAGACCCTATTTCCAGACAACGTGGAAACCCATACAGAAAGATACCTGGATGTCTTGCTGTAGACTTTATATATGTATGCATGGGCACAAGAATCCATAAACTCACATATATACAACGCATGTGTACATACACACAACAGAAAGAAAGAGAGAGGGTTTTACTGTGCTGTTCAGGCTGGGCTTGAACTCATGCATGGGTTCGAGTGATCTCTAAACTTAGTCTCCTTGGTAGGTAGGACTATATGCACATACCACTGTACCAACTGCTGTTAGTCTCACAGTAGAAATACTCCTGAACTAGACAGATGGCTCAGCAGCTAAGAGATTTAACTCCTCTTCCAGAGTACTTGAGTTCAATACCCAGCAACCAGAAGCTCACAACCTGTGAGCTCCAGGAGATCCCACACCTGTGCCTGCCCCCATAGGCACATGCACATACATGTACACACACAGTTGAAAATAATAAAAAATAAATTCTTAAAAAGAAATAAATACCCCTGTGCCTCCCTCCTTATTCCCAGTTACTGGTGTCTTTGATGGTCACTTAGATGCACAAAAGAGACTTGTACAAGACAAGTAGAAGTTGTCATTGCTGTTACTAGTGTGTGTCAGACACCAAGTAAGGTACATGTAGAAGTTTGCTGTGTTATAAAACCTCTCGTTTTTTGGTAATAACATTATTTTGCATCCAGAGTAATGAAGAACACAGCGCCTACATGAGTCCATCACCCTTTGAAGGAAAGGAAGCAGCCACACTCTATGGTCTCCTAAGTGAAAGGAAGGAAGACTTAGGAAGGCCTGGTCTGCCCTGTTTCCTGATCTGTTGTGCACCTTCTGTGGCAGCCAGTTGCATTGCTTGCTAGCTTGTCTGTAACAGGCCTGGCTGTCCTGGAACTCTCTATAGACCAGGCTGGTCTCTAACTCAGAGATCCACCTGCCTCTGCCTCCTGAGTGCTGGGATCAAAGGCGTGCATCACCACTGCCTGGCTGTTTATTTGTAATTTTGTGTCTCAATATTCAATGGGTTAGCATTATAAAATCATGCTCACTGAATAGAAGGGACCTAACTTGTAAAGGAGCCTTCCTAGAGATGCAGCCATCAGCTTCTTTAGCTATTGCATATGTGACTGTCTCAGTTGTCTGTTTGCTCCAGGAAGTTCCCTATTCCCCAGAGATAGCTGCACACATAGCACTTTTCCCAAACTGAAGTTATTTTTTTCTTGCACACTTCATGCCAGCATGGTCCTTATTGCCGTAAGTCTGCTTTGGAGTGTCTTTAAAGTCTGTGTGTGTGTGTGTGTGTGTGTGTGTGTGTGTGTGTGTGTGTGTGTGTGTATGTGAATGTGTGCGTGTATGCGTGTGTGTGTGTGTGTGTGTGTGTGTGTGTGTGTGTGTGTGTGTACACGTGCGCGCGCGTGCATGCGCGCTTGTTTGGGTTTTGGGGTTTTTTTTGTTTTGTTTTGTCTTGTTTGACAAGGTCTCCTGCTAAAGATGATCTTGAACTCCTGGTCCTCTTGTCTGCCACCACACTTACCTTAGAGGCCTATACTTTCTTCCGGTTCCCAGTTCACTGTCTAAGAACCAGTGTGGCCCAGGCTGAGCTACAGTCTGAGGGCTCCTGTGAAATCTCCTTCCGGGTCAGCACACTTGACTCCAGGCCAGCTGATCTGTCTGAATCTCAGCATTCCAGTTGCACCCCCCTCACTCCCACCGGAGGCCTATGCAGCTTTTTACTCATACAAACAAAAATAAATCTCACTACCGGCCTCTGAACTCCTCAGCAGCATGTTTTTCCCCTTCTCCCTGAGTGTCCCATGGCTGTGAGTGGGGACTTGGCACTCTCCCCATCGACATCACTTTTTCACTCCCTGCGCATCCTGTGTCCTTCTCTCACCGTGCGACCCAGAGATCAGAATGGGACGTGACGACCGGCACAGGCGCCGTGCACAGCTGCCAGGAATCTGACGGGTAAAATCTGGAAAAGTTGGGAGGGCAAATGCTAAACACATACAGCACCACTCAGTAAGGACCGGAAACACAGACACCCATCACAGAGAGCCTGACTCCTAAACCTTCTTGATCTCCATTCCTTTTATTTGTGCTGAACTAATCTTGTGACCCAGGTATGACTCCCCTCACCTACCAAGCCCACTGGTACCCTAGGAGAAGAGGCAGCAACTTTGTCTAATCTCCTGAGACTCCATGAGGGCATGCGGGGAACAGGAAGCAGTGTGTGGTGACTCACTGGGCAGAGCCAGGTTAGGGGAAGTTGTCTGCAGGCGTCCCTGGGACCGGATGAGGGCAGCCTAGCTTTGACCACCACACGCAGCTTGGCCCTGTCCCATTCCCAGAGGCTATGGCTAGTTCACCTTTCTGGCATGGACCAAAGCTCCACATACTCAAGGAAGTTAATGCTTCCCCAAACCTTACTCCAGGCTTTACATCTGCTCTGTCACCAAACACCAGGTAGATTCAATTTGCCCTCCACCCCCAGCCTGCCTTGGCTACCTGGCTTAATGACCTTATTGCCTTACCACCAGCATACAGGTGGAATGATCAAGGTCTTAGGAACCCGTCATTCATCCAGGGTGAAAAATGGCAGAGTGACTTCCTTAATGGAAGTCTTAACCAAGGCTGCATGTCATTTCTCAAAATCAGAAAACAAAGATGTGATGCTTCCTTAAGACTAAGGCCTCTTACTATAGATTCTAGTGTCCTATCATTCATGAGCCATGTGGCAGAGCCTGTTAGGTCCTCTCTCCCAGGAAGTCAGATATTTTGAGTTCCGAGAATCAGGAAAAGCATTCTGATGGAGTTGTATGGAAAAGAGAAGCCTGGACAAAGGCTGCTCCTGGGCATGAAAAGGGTTAGCAGAGTGTTTTTTGCTGAATTTAGGCAGATCTATTTCCTATTCTTCTGAATGCCCAAGCTAAGATTAGTAGACTCTTCATAATTGTCCTGTTGGCAGCTCTCTGGGGAGAGATAGTGACCCAAAAACTGCTGGGATGGTGTCTGACACTTTCCCCTTGTGAAGTGAGATCAGTTGGAGGATTTTAGCAGACTGGGCCTCTCAGCCACATTTCTCATGCTGCCATTGTCCTGTGGCCTGTGTCTTAGCCAACTGTGGTGGCAGTGGCAACAACAGTCTACTCATAGGGAAAGGTCCTTGGTAGGTCACCGAGAAGCCACCCCCATCATTTGAAGGCATGCCCTTTCAGTTTTACTGTCATTCTTAGTGAAGCCTAAGCAGCCTTTTTGCTGACTGTTGGTGGCCAGGCCCAGCACCGTGGGCTGCATCTAAGTTGGCACGCACATAGACTTCCTCTGCTATGTTCTAAGTCTGTGTGCTTGCACTTGCTATATTTCAGAAGACCATAAGAGGGAGTGAGGGAACTGGGACTTGCCCACCGGCTCTTCTCAATTCCCACTGGTACTGGCTCCTTACACAGAGTCTGCCAGAGCAGATAGATCCAGACCAGTTTGTTTCCTGGCCCTGGCCTCCAGAGGAAACAGCACAATAATGAATATACTTTGTAGTGAGAGATATACCCTAAACTTATCCCAGCAGGCCATTACCACTCATGACAGAGCTATCCAGAGATATGAAAGCCTGTAGCACAGACAGTCCCTGGCTTGTGGGCTTCTAAGGGTGAGAGTGGTTGGTACACAGAGCTGCTGGTGATGGTGATTGTTGAGTGGTGGAGTGGTTCCGGGTGGGGCATGTGAGGTTTGACTGGTTTTGTTGTTTTTTAATGGCATTTCAGTTTGCACTAGGATATAACAGAATAAAGTTAATATAAAGGAAAAACCAGTCAATGATAGTATTACTTGAAAGGATTGTGGCAAAGGGGTAAAAGTTGAGCAAAGGGTAGTGTGCCTTTAATCCCAGCAAGAGGCAGAGGCAGGGAAATCTCTGTGAGTTCAAGGCTACCCTAGCCTATGTATCAAGTTCCAGGACATCCAAAATTATATAGATGTAGAGAGCTAAAAATACTTACATTTAGGAAGTGCTGTGCAGAGCAAGGAAAGGTGGGATAGTCTGACCTCTCTGATTGCTCTTTGCATGAGTCGGGTGTGACTTCTACCTTTACACTGCGTGTATGTGTCTGTGTGCTTGAGCTCTTGCACGACATGCATGAGTGTAATTTATAGGAATCAGATCTCACCAACCCTTGAATTTTTTTTCTTTTTTATTTTTTTTTAAAGGACAGAGTCTCAAGCTGTAGCTCTGGCTACTCTGGAACTCTCTGACTCTTGTCTGCTCCTGGTTTCTGAGGGTTACGATTAAAGGTGTATGCCACCACACTGGACAATGTGTATCTGATTTTTGTTTGTTTTTTTCTGATACAGAATTTCTCTGTGTAGCCCTAGCTGTCCTGGAACTCACTCTGTAGACAACAAGGCTGGCATCGAATTCACAAAGCTCCACCTAGCTGTTTCTTGAGTTCTGGGACTAAAGGCTTGCACCACCGCACTGTCCCATCTCATTTTAAAAAGGGATGGTGGAGAGGGGAAGGAAGGAAGGAAAGATCAGCTCTGATATGGCTATTCCTGAGTGTTGGATTGAGAAGTGCCCGTGTGCATGTTACCTGTATAACATGTAGAGCCCCTTTCCTATATCTGAGTTACTTACTCCCTTCTTGATTTCTGATTGTAAGATCCTTTCAGAAACTCACTTGTTTTTAATATCTCAGGGTTCTTTCTCAGTGATGGCCAAAGTTTAGTGATCCCTGGGACATTTGTTCTGTGTTGATCTTGATTGCACTACTTCATTCAGCCCATGGGTCTGTTCCTCAGGCCTGAGGGGTGGCTGTGTCTCTGGAGTGGAAAGAGATGTGTGGAGGCAGGATGCTTACACACTGTTGAGTCAGGCCCCTGGCTCACCCGCCTGCTCACTCTCTTGCTCCCTCACATTCTGTGTCCCTGTAGGCTGTTTTGGAAGACCAGAGTCAGATGAGGCAGATGGAGCTGGAGATCAGACCCTTGTTCCTCGTACCAGATACCAACGGCTTCATTGATCACCTGGCTAGTCTGGCTCGGCTGCTGGAAAGCAGGAAGTACATCCTGGTGGTGCCCCTCATTGGTGAGCAAGGCGGGAGGACAGAGCAGCCCTGCATGTGCTCAACAGCCCCCTCTACACATGCCCAGAGCCAGGCAGGCTGACCTGGTTGTGCATGTGTAAGACAGGATTGATTTTCAAGGAATGCGTAGAGCAAGAAAATTGTTTAATAATCAGAGTAGTTCAGATTATTATGGCTGATCCATGGCTTAAACTGCTTGAGCAAATGGACTCCCGTGTCCCAGCAACCAGCGACTGCATGAGCCCAGCCCTTGTTTTTTCCTTATAAAGCTTGCAGTAAAACAGCAAAGCTGGTTCCCGTTATTGGTAAACACTCAACCCTGGCAGATAACGGCAGTGCTGCTGGGTGGTCTGGCAGGGAGGCTGGGAGGATTTTGAAGTGGTTAGATGCCTTTGGTCTGATTGTCTTGTAGCTTTTCATGATCATTCTGTCGGTTCGAGGTAACATTCTTCTGGCCAATGTCACCCTAAGGCCAGACTGACAGGAACCCTCCAGAGCATGACCTTTGGCTCACGCCTTTCAATTCCTACCACTTAGGCCATTGGTACTGGTGGATGGTAAGCATCTCAGGGTCCAGCATGCCTAGTTTTCCTAGCTGGAGTGCTCATTGGAGACTGTTGGATACCCTTAGTTCTTGGAGCTTCATGGTGGGTCAGCCTCGGGTTATGCTTTGGTCTCTCAAATATAGCTGATACGGCTACTATAGCTGATGGCTGTAGTGTGGGGGACAGGATTGTGTAAGATGACTGCAAAGCCCAGGATTTTTAGTGCCTCTCTCCCAGCAGCCATCTGAAGCAAGTTCGAGAGCCCTATTCTCTGGAAAAGGCACCAGACTGGCAGTCTGCCTGACAGGCCACCTCTGACATCCATGCCAAGATGTTCCATTGGGCCTTCCCTCCCAGTCCCAAGTGTCTTAGTGCCAGATGGGGGTGGAAACAAAGGGCAGGAAACATCCGCCCCTGCAGAGCCTGTAGAACCCTGGGGGGTTGTGGGAAACACGTTAGCACCACCTGAGAATGTTGGCACCGAAGCAGTCCTCCCTCCCTGTCTTCCTTCCCCCTCCCCATGTGGCCTGGACAGAACCTCTTAAACCCAGGCCCTTAGACCTAAGGGAAGGTCTGCTGCACTTCAAAAGAAGAGTAGCAGCTTCTGTCATAGGCAGAGCAACAGAACTACACATTGCCCTGTGCTTTCTGCTTGTTTCTCTTGGTACTGGTGGACTTGCTTACAGGATTTATCACTGCACTTTCCTCCTAGGAGGTTTTTAGTGAGGAAAAAAAAGAAAAGAGATTGGTCACTTTTGCTAGATGGTCAGTAATTGGTATAACCAAGAAAGCTCACTATCATCTCAAGAGCTTGCCTCCTCAGACTGAGAAGGTACCTCCTATAACCATCCTAGGCTAGCAATCACGGGCACTGCCCTTACTGTGTGCTTAGTCTCTTTGTACAGTAGAAATCAGAGCTGTGGCCCTTGGTCCTGAAGAGCTTAAGTTTGGTAGAGAAATCCAGATTTGGTAGAAAAGGGGCAAGCATAAGGAAACCTAGAGGATACATCCAGAGCAAAGTCAATGACCCTAAGGGTACTAGCAACTGACAGCTGTACTGCAGCCACACAGACCAGGCGCTTTGACCCCATGTCAGCTGAGCAGATCCTGTACCCAGGGCTGTAAGGGGAGCTCCTGTCCACTCATGCTTTCCTTGGTGGACTCCTGCCCTATGACCAGAGCAACAAAGGGTTAAGCTGACAGACTTCCCTGCTTGTGTCTTGTGCTCTTTAACCTGCTCTGTGCTCTTTAGGTCTGACCCCAGCATTGAGAAGTCCCGCCTGGTGCAGAAGCACAAACAAGCGTCCCCTTTGAAGCCTGTTTAGTTTGGAAGCAGGAAAGCAGATTTTGGGATAGAATACCAGTTTTTCCTGTTTGATGTTCTGTTTGCTGTACCATACCACCCATTCACCACTGCCACACATTGTGTGGACCTTGCAGCTTCATGGTGCTAAAGCATGGGTGTGGGTGTCTATGTTCCCACATGGGCCCTTTCCAGAAAATGTTTCTGAATACCCAGACAATGAGTGCCAGGCTCACCATTGGAACAGCATGCTCATGCCGACTCCCCAAGCTATGAATCATTATACTAAGGAGAGGCCTCAGACCCCAAACTCTCCCCAAGCCCCCAAGGAGTGCATATTTCCCATTTGACCTCAGGCTTTTGGCTGGAATTTTGGAAAGAATCTTCACCAGAAAATGAAGCCATGTCCCAGACACACAGACAAGCAGACAGGCACACACACACACAGTATCGAGGAGGTAATATGCCAAGGTTATGGTTTCATGAAATACCAGGGCCTTGCAAGTAAGTCTAGCTGTCTTTCCTTGGTGGCGTCCCTGTACTCTGCCAGTATGGGCAGTAGGTCCTACCCCCTTTTAGATCGCTGTGGTTCAGACCCGAGTAGCTTGAGGATTTTTTGCTGTTGTGTTCCTAATGTAACTTTTTAATTTGATTCTAAAGTTAAAGAGTGCCAGCTCCAGAAAAGCTCATGAGTTCCTTCAGAGATGAAAATGGGGCTTAGAGGAAGAGGCAGATAAGAGCTAAGGCTCACTATTCTACCATAGTTTCATTGGAAAACTGTGGAAAGGTGGCCGCTGTTGTCTGTGAAGGTGCCTGAGAAAGTTAGTGGGCAGAGGCCCCAGGGTGAAGGCAGGCATTATTGCTGATTGTAAACTCTGTCTCATCAGTGATCAATGAACTGGATGGCCTCGCCAAAGGGCAGGAGACAGACCACCGGGCTGGGGGCTATGCCCGTGTGGTACAAGAAAAGGCCCGGAAATCCATAGAGTTCCTCGAACGGAGATTTGAGAGTCGGGACTCCTGCCTGCGAGCCTTGACCAGCCGTGGCAATGAACTTGAATCCATCGCCTTCCGCAGTGAGGACATAACTGGACAGCTGGTGAGACCCCCAGGAAGAAGGGAAAGCTCAGGTCCACTATAAAAAGTGTTCCTGAAAGAGGGGGGAGGCTTTTGAACCTGGGCACCCAGTGAGTAGTCACCATCAAGGCCCAGGAGGGGAGAGTTCCTTGTTCCCTGGACAGTTAAAGTCAGCCGAGCAGAGCCAGAGCATGCCTGAATGAGTCTCTCTGACAGCCCTGGAAGTACCTCTGCCTCCGCATGGCGCCCCCTCCTGCCTGGCGGTGCTTTTCACACTGTCTTCTTCCAGGGTAACAATGACGACCTGATCCTCTCCTGCTGCCTGCACTACTGCAAAGACAAGGCTAAGGATTACATGCCCACCAGCAAAGGTACAGTTTGGCCACTCCTTGGACTATCCATCCCTCTGCCCAGCTTTATCCTACCCATCCATAGTCCCTAAGAAGAATCCCTCTAATGACTTTGGCCTGAGAAGTCCATATAGGGCCCGTACTAGCCTGAAGCCATCTTGTCCACTCTCCCAGATGTTAGACCAGTCATAGCTTCCTTGTCCCCAAAGAATGTCAGATGATCTGGGGCCAACTAGGGATGAGCCTTACTTACTAGTCCAGGAAGCCTTGCTCTAGGCAATGAGTTTTCCCTCTCGGTCTGCATCCATTTCCTTTCTTGGATCTTCAGTGAGTTCCTTCTGACAGCAAGAATGTCTTTCTGATTCAGTATAGCTTGTTCTGGCCATGGTCTCCTGAGCCTCTGCCACTCTGAGAAATAGAGCCTCTAGTGGGCACACTTTTTCTTGGCCATGCTCACCTCTCTGGTCATTTCAGGATGTCCTGCCTAGGAACAGGCCTTTTTTCCTCATCTCTACTGCTCCAGGTGTAGCATTTTACAGGCTTCCTGGAGCCTGAGCCCATGGCTGAGGTTTAACATGCTTTAGTGAGCAGAATCCTACCTTTGGGCTAGAACTCTCAGGTGTCTGACCATCTCAGCTTTGAGTATCCCACACAGTCCCACAGGGCCAATGACACACACAAGATTTTGCTACTGATTCCCAATTTTTTTTATTTTTTATTTTTGGTTTTTCTACATGCCCTTGGCTGTCCTGGAACTCGCTCTTGTAGAACAGGCTGGCCTGAAGCTCACATATACCCACCCACCCACCTCTGCCTCCCAAGTGCAGAGGCACTTAGTGTGGGAATCTTAATCCCTCCTATTTCAGCATTGTGTACTGAGCTAGTAATTCTCACAAGTGCATCTCTGCTCACACCTGTGTAGCCTCATGATTTTCTTTCTGGCTCTGTTGCTCCTCTAGCTCTTCTGTTCATTCCCTCGGTCCTGGCTTGTTGGCTAACACAGGAGTTGTCCTCTGGCTGCTTCTTTTGTGAATTAGTATAGTCCTTCCTCATGCCTGAGTCTCTACACTAGGAGCTAGTCAGGAATCTACCGCTGCTAGTTCAGAGAGGGGCTGCCACATGTACTCTCCCTGAGGGCCAGACCTGGAATGTCCAACCGACAAATTAGAATCCTGGCTGAGCCAAAGGAGCTTGTGACCTGCCCCAGGGCAGCTTCTTAGAGGGAAGCAGGATTGCAAAGATCCTGTGGAAAAGTATGGCTCCAGTAATCCTCAGCCACCAAACGGTTTTGTTCTCAGCCCAGATGCACTTGGGCTCAGGCTCTACTAGTCTGATCACCTTCTGAATCACCCCAAGCAGCCTAAAGAAACCCACTGCCATCCTAGGGACCGCCCATCAAAATTACATCAGAGAGGCTGCTGTAATCAAACCCCATTTGTCAGTGTGAATTCTTAGCAGATTAACTTGTCAGATTCACAGAGAAACCGTCACCAAATGTTTATGTGTAAACGATGTTGAATTTTAAAATCATGTGGATTATGGCGGATGGAGCCTGACAAGATGACAGTCTCTGGTTTCTAACAAAGTGAAGTTACCAGTGTCAAAACAGAGGATGTTTATTGTTAAAAATGTCTCAAAGTATCCACAGAAACCCCTGCAGACCCCTGCCAGCAGTGCTGGGCTTTTGCTGGCTGACCTAAGGCCTAGAACTCTTCTGGTCTGAGGCCCAGGGCAGGAATAGTGGAGTTGCAGACAGACCCAGACAACAGCTGGGAACCCCATGTAGCACCCCACCCCATCACCCCACCACACACTCACATTCCAGGCTGAGGCAACAGAAGTGTCTTAGACGTCTCTTACTCATGGACCACCTTCTTCACCTTGTATGCACAGCCGCCTTCTTCCTCCTCTCCCTTTCCATCAGCCCTGAGCCTCTCCCTCTTCATCCCCAAATTCCTCCCTAGGCTGAAAGCCAATTCTCAGACTCTCTGCCTGGAGCTGGCAAGCCCAGAACTACTCAGCTCAGACATGGATGTTTGCAGTCCCCCAGATCGCCAGCCCTAGCAGTCCCTAAACACTACAGGACATTTCCTGTGCCTTTGCTTTCTGCCAGACCTCCACTAGGAAATACCAGCCCAGGGCTTAGGGGTAGACCTGCCACCCAGGCAGTTATGCCCAGGACTTGACTTTAAGTTTTCTCCTGCTGTGGAGAGTTATCTAAAAAGACGAAAGCTATCTATACTGGTACAGAATGATTTTTAAGCATGTAAAATGCATAAAGAAAAAGTATGGCTAATTATGATCTCAGTGTTACAGGGAAAGCTATACATACGCAGTACATGTATTTACAGAAATGCATAAGGAAATATAGACGGAACAGAGCTTCCTGGGGCACAAGGCAGCTGGGAGGACAGTCCTGCCTCTGCTTTTCTTTTTACCCTCTGGACTGTTAAATGTACATAGATAACTTATTTAATAAATCCTTTAGCACATCCTCTCCTGAAAGCTCCCTGGACCTAACCCCTTTTCCCATATTTGTAAGCTGTTTCTACTGTCTATTCATCTTTGGATTTTTAACCTTTTGGTACATAAAACATTTATGTACATGCCCCAGCCTTAGAAGGAGAGAATGTGGTGGTGGGGGGGGGTAATATGAGTTTAGGGTCAACAGTATAGTTAGGAATCAGTGGCAAGGGACTGCTTCCTAATAGTTCAAAATTATGGATGACAGGATTCTGGATGCCAACAGCTTGAGTACTCTGAGGCATCATGCAAAAGAGTCCTGTGTGGGAGGTGGGAGTTCACAGCAGCAGCAGATCTCTTGCCTAGCTTGACCCTCTAAGCAGCAGGAGAGCAGTATTCTTGAGTCTGGAAGAAGGGAAGGCTTGTCCCTCCAGGACCACATTCCCCTCAGGACAAGAAATGGCATTGACATTTTATCCTCAGTGGAACCAATCTGCTTTCTGTGCCAACAGAGGAGCCAATCCGCCTGCTGCGGGAGGTGGTGCTGCTGACCGATGACCGGAACCTGCGTGTGAAGGCACTGACAAGGAATGTGCCTGTGAGGGACATCCCAGCCTTCCTTACATGGGCCCAGGTGGGCTGAGGGAGCCACACTGGGGCCCACCCCAATGGAACCATTCCTGAGAGGCTACCAGGTGCCCAGTGTAGCACGGAAGATGTCCACGTGCCTGAGCCACCAATCCACCCAGACAATAAACCATCCTCTTCCAACCTCACGCCGCCGTGGCCATGCTGTGGGGGAGCTACTCCTCACAGAGCCCCTTCCGAGGGTCAGGCAGAAGCTGCTAGGACCCTCCTGGGCTGCCAAGTTTAGCAGGGAGGTGACTGGCTACAGTGACAACAGGTGGACAGGCCAGATAGGCCACCAAGCTCTCAGCCTTTTTCCTTCCTGTCTGGTTTCGGGGCTGAAGGGGGCCTACTGTCCCTGGGGCCCAGCCATTCTGTAGTGGATGGGGCAGGAGGTTCTAGAGTTTCTCTCAGATGGTAGAGTGCTGAGTCTGCAGAACCTCTGTCCTGAATGTCTGAGAGGCTTTGGCTGTCAGGAAGAGAGTGCCCATGGGGGTCTCCATCTCCCTGAGGCCTAGATTCCCTATGGACCCAGGCTGGATTCTGTCTATAACAACAGTCCTAGCCCTACACTCAATGAGTACGTGTGTGCATGGCACCACACACACACACACACACACACACACACACACACACACACACACACACACACACACACACACACACACACACACACACACACACACACTTCTCTTCCTGTCCAAATCAGTCTTTGTCCTTGCACTTTGCCCTTGTTTTCCCTTTGGGCAGTCATGGGTCTAGAGGGAAGGAACATCTAGTCTTGGGCCCATGAGCTTCCTGAGTACTTGGCCTTCCTTCCACACTAGTAGTACCCTCTTGGGGAAATTTCCTCAGACTCTTCCTGTTCCTTCTTTGTCTGCCTTCCTCTTCTAGTGGGCTCCTTTCATCACTCCAAGGCCCCTCAACTTCCTCACCTTAGTTCCTTGTGGGGCTTCTCATTCTGAATCTTACCCCTGCCACCTGTGACAGGAACCAAACCAAGCTTTCCCAGCTGTCCTTCCTTCCTTTCCACACTGGAAGAGGTGGGCCCAGGGCCTGGGGGGTTTGTCCCAGGGGACACAGGACCTTTTAGCCTTTGAAGATTTTTTTTTCCTTGCTGCCCTCTGTTCACCGCCTCTCTTAAAGGCTCCCTACCAGGAATCCATCCCTCAGTCCAGCGCAGAGGTAGAGGAGGGCTGAGGAGACAGTCTCTTCTCAGTTGAGGTAGGGTCACATAGCCCACTGTCTGACTGTACCACCTTCCGGGAGGAGCAGTGCTTCACCAGGGGTGCTCTGCCCTCTTCAGGCTCAGGATCCTACGAGAGACTATCCAGGAGAGCCCAGGACAGTGATTTGGGGGTACCAGTGCCCATGGCTGTAAGACGCTGGATACTCCCGTTGATGTCCTCTTCCCAGGCTGTGAAGGCTGCGTGTTGGGGGGGGGGGGGAGAGCAGGGAGAACACCTTTCTTTATGTCCCATTTGAAACCCTGGTTTTGTTTCCTTAATAAATTTTTAGTTATGAAGCATAATTGACCTCCTGTTAGTCAATCTTTGGGACTGAGAGGAGACAGGCTCAAGCCTGTACACCTGTGTGGGGCCCTGCCACCCACCCCCTCGTGCAGGGGCAGAAGAGAGCCACAGGATTAGGGACCTTGGTTACTGCTTTATTGCTGTTTGGTTGAGTATAGAAAATGGAAGCGGCTCTGGAAGAGCCTGTGTACAGAGTAGGGAATATACAAAAGGACAGAACGGGAACCAAGGAGACCTCGCTCCAGCCCAGCTAAAACTGGGCTCAGGATAGGGGCCACCCGGGGCGCATGCAATAAATATGATGGGGCCCCAGGGAGAGGAGGGGGACCTCGGAAGCAGAGACAGGTGGGCCAGAGCTGTCATCCCTGGCTCCAGCCCTGCATACCCTGGTGGGTCAGGAAGGGAGAGGTTGGCCCTGGGGCTAGTGCCACTTGTGCAAAATGAGGAACTTCACATTATCAGTCCCGGGCTGGGCAGGATTGGGGGGAAGGGCCCTCCAGCCGGCTCAGTCCCCTCCCCTCCCCCGACTGTGCCCAATGCTCCGACCCCAGCGGGGAGATTCACAGTGAGAATGGGTGTGGTCGCAAGGGCCGGAGGTAGGGCTGGGAGCGTCCGAATAGTGACACCCCTCCCCCCAAGAGCAGCACGAAGCCAGGGGAGGGGGCAACGAACCACAGGGAGAGGCGGGATTCTCCTTTGGTCAAAGCTGATATCAAAAATATAAATCTCCCTTCCCCTATCCCACCCCCGTCCCGGGGTTTCCCCCTCTGGATCCCCCGGGTTAAGGCACAAAGCAGTGAGGCCAGGTGAGGCAAAGAAAGGTGAGGCCACCACTGCGGCGCCGCCGTTGCTACCAGTTGTCCCGGGCTGCGGGGTAGCGCCAGGCGCACCTGCGAAAGGGCGCTTTAGGTGGGAGAGAAACGGTCGATGGTCCGGCCGTCCGGTCCCGCGGCCAGGTGTGCGCCCTGGCTCAGCACCTCTGCTGCCTTATCCGGGCTGAGGCCCAGCTCCGCCGTGAATTTGGCCAGCGGGTAGAGGCTCTCGAGCGCCACCTTGGGGTCGTGCAGGAAGTGCGTGGTCTGCGCCAACAGCTCCGCCGCAGCTGCCTTGTCCTGTTGCTTCAGGCTCAGCTGTTCAGCTGTGAGGCGGGCCACAGCAAAGACACCCTCCGGGAAGTCGAGCTTGCCCTTGCCGTCGGGGCCGGGGACGCCAGGCAGTCCCCCGAGGCCAGCCAGCGCCCCGGCTGCGCCGGCCGCGCCACCTACAGCGTGCATCTTCATGTGGCTGATGAGGTTGCGCTGCTGAGCAAACTTGCCACCGCACACCTGGCACTCGTAGGGCTTCTCTCCCGAGTGGATACGCATGTGCTCCGTAAGGCGGTACTGGCGGGTGAAGCGCATGCCGCACGCGTCGCACGCAAAGGGCTTCAGGCCTAAGTGGCTGCGCATATGGCGTGTCATGGTTCCGCGCTGCGTGAACTTCTTCCCGCAGATAGTACACGGATAGGGCCTTGTCAGCCAGTGCGTCTTCTCGTGTTGCCTCAACGTGGCCGGGTCCTTGTAGCTCTTGTCGCAGGATGCGCAACGGTAAGGCCGCAGCAACTCTCCTAGGCCACCTGGGGCCCCAGCAATCTTGTCCCCACCACCACCAAAGGGGGGCCCGAGGCCAGCGGCCCCGGCAGCCACCTCAGCAGCCTCTGCCCTGCCATACAGCGCCTCTTCCTCCACGTGAGCCTCCACGTGCGCATTCAGCTGTTCCGAGCTGGGGAAGCCTTTGTCACACGGGATACACACGTACAGGTTGTCACCAAAGCTCTCAGGCTCGCCATAGGCCAAGTGTGGGCACGGGTATCCCTCCAGGTGGCCACCGGGTGGGCTGGGGTCCTCGCTGCTACCAGTCTCCTCGCTGCTGCTCTTGTAGTCGTCGCCGTCTGCTCCTGTGCCCGGCCCGTCCAGGCTGCCCGGGTAGCGAGGCGGGGGCACAAGGCCGAGCGGTGGGCCCCCTGGTGAAGCGGCCGGGTCCCCACCGCGTTCCTCGAGGCGCTCGCCTGGGGAGCCGCGATCTCGGACCAGATCATCGCCATAGCTACCCAGGCCTGGCTCGTGCTTCATCCAGCGGTAGAGGAGGCTGGAGCCGTCGGGGCGGCCGGGGGGCTCGGGTCCCGGACTGCCACTGCTTCCTCGAAACGGGTCTGGAGTAGGCACGGCCTCTTCCAGTTTCTGGAAGGGCAAAGGCGGTAGCGGCGGCAAGGCGAGCGGTGGCTCCTTGTAGACTGCGGAGCCCGCATCGGGAGGGCTGTCTGGGCGCGGAGGTAGTTCGCGCTCACTCAGCGGTCGCTCGGGGACCGAGGAGCCTGGCGGGCTCTTCTTGGACAGATCCAGGCCGCAAAGCGGAGAGCAGCGGCGCTCCGGGGCGCAGAGTGAGGCTGCTGGGCCGGGGGCCGAGGCATACAGCTCTGCGCAATGGGTGTTGACCGCGGCCTCGGGGCCCGACGGCGTCTCGGCGGCAGGCGGCGGCGGTGGCCCAGCCGGGGACGAGTAGCAGGCCTGGATGACGGGCGTGGCGGCCCTCAAGCCCCGGCCGGGCCTCCCATAGGGCGCATAGCCCCCGCCGCCGCTGCCTCCTCCCCGCAGGTGGCAGTACTTGCCATGGCGTTTGAGGCGCTTCTTGCACAGAGCCACGAGGTCAGGGATCTGCAGGTAGCTGGCGGCGGCCAGCACGGCACCCAGGCTCGGCTCGGCCCCCGGGGCCACTGCTGCTGCGGCGGCGGCCTCAACACTGTCAGTCAGGCGGCCGGTGTAGATGAAGTCCAGCACCAGGCGGAACACGGCCGGGCTCACCATGTCATGGTCCAGGTTTAGCAGGTTGTCATGCACTACCAGGGACTTGAGGTAGGCGCTGCTGGCCGCCAGCACGTTCTTGTGTGCGCGGAAGAGGGCGTTCTGCACCACGATGATCACGTCGCACAAGAAGCCCTTGGTGCGCTGGTTGTTGAGCTGCAGCAGCAGCTGCCTCGAGTGGCCAGGCGCCTCCATCGTGTCCAGCATCGTCTGCCCAGCACACTCTCCTGCGGGGGACACACACCAGCTGGGTAAGAGCTATGCTGTGCAGTGCCCTGGCCGCTTGCACCCAGCCCAGCACTGTTCCCCTCTCCTTCCCCTTCCCATCAGTTGAGCAGGAGCATGAAGCACCTCGGCCTGGACACTAACAGAGGAGGCTCAGAGGCCTCCGGGACTGGGAACCTAGGCCCGCTGGCCCCAGACAGGAGCAGGAGACTAAGGGTGGAGAGGAGGCCAGGTTAGCCTATTTGTCCCAGACCCAGGGTGCTGCTGGGCACTCGAGCTGGGTGCTGGGAACTTCCAGGGAGAAAACTATTCGGATGAAATGACCCTTTCGGAGACAATTACCCGATTTAAGTAAAATGTCCGCTTCAGGAAAAGTCATTCAGGGCCGAAAAGTTTGCCCAAGTGGGGAGAAAAGGAGCCGAGTAAAAAGCGCCTCCCGCCTCGAGAGAAGTTGCCCCAGTTAGGGGAAGTGATAAGGAGGACCAGAGCACGATGCCCATCGAGGCGCCGCCCTGGCCCGGGGCTGTCAGGCCTCCGTTTGGGCCGGCCGCCCCGGCGCGGGGAGCAGAGACAGTGGCTGCAGTGGCGGGCAGAGCGCGAAGGCCGGGCCCCGGCGCGGGGAGGGCGTTATATCGGGGCAGGAGGCTGAGGCAGGAAGCAGGTGGGGGGGAGGGGGGAGCCACGCAGCTCCCAGGGGAGGGAGGGGGCAGCGCCCCGGGCGGGCACGGCGCACAGCCGGCTGCGGCCCTCACCCGGGCCTGTGCCCCACCCGCGTTCTGGACCAAGCCCCGGCCTCGACTCTACATCTCGTCCCCAGCTCCCCTCCGCCCCGTCTCCCCCGAAACTCTGCCTCCCCAAACTTGGGGGAAACTTTTCCAACTTAAGACAGGGCGGGAGGAGCGCGCCGGCCCTAATCCCCCCCCCGAGCCCCCAGTTTCTCCTCCAGGTCCCCAATTTGAGCAGCGCGGCGGCCGCGGGGATCCACACCTAGTCTTGAGCCGCCCTGCCCGCCGGCGAGCGCGCCCGCCCCTGTTCCCCGCCTGGCCCGCAGGGCCTCGCGGGCCCGTTACCTGCGGCCGCAGCCCAGCCCGGTTTCCCTCCCCGAGGCTGTGGCAGCTCCTAGCCTGCGCCCCACCCGCCCCACTGCCAGGCGCCGAGCTGTGCCAGGGCAGCGCCCCTGCCAGCCCCGCCCGCCAGCTCCCCTTGCCTTCCCCTCTCCTCCCCAGCCCATGTGCGGGCAGAGCCGGCCCTGGACCGCTGACCCCGCTGTGAACCCGGCGCCGAGCGGCGGCCCAGCCGTCCAGAGTCCTCTAGGGAAGACACTTAGAGCCCTACACGCCATCCGCGACCCGGGCGCCCGCGCCTGAGGATGCTCCCCGCCCGGCCCGCGCGCGAGGACCAGCCTGTCCCGGGTCCCTTGCCTCCCCTTCCCGGTCGCCAACTCGAGGACCCACCTGGGGGGCATGTCGGAAGCCCCGGGCCCGGCTGCCGGCGGATCCAGGGGGGACGTGGCTGCAAAGCGCTGCCCTCCGCCCGCCGGGCCCCCGGTCGGTCTGTCCTGCCGGTCCGGTCCGTCCTCCCCGCGTCCTGGTCGCTTCTCAGCCCCACCGCGCTTTCCGCACACTCTTATCTGAAGCGGCCCGAACCAGTAGATGCTGCTGCGGCTATGGCGCCACCTCGCGGCCGCGCGGGATCGTGTATGGCCGGGCTGCGACCTCTGGCGCACACCTGGGCTGGAGGCTTGCAGATGCAGAGCTGAGCTGGGGATCTGCAGGTTCATGCTTCCAGATGTGCCCACCTGGGGACCCAGATATCCCAGGAGTCCCATAAACCCTGGGGTTTTAAGCTGCGTGCTCCCGACTACATATTTCTATGTAATATGGAGCCAATTCAGAAAAAAATTCTGTCTTCAGAAAGAGAACTCTGAAGCCCAGTGTGATGGCACATTCTTGTAATCCTAACAATTGGAAGAAGGAGGGAGTTCAAGGTCAGCCTCTACTACATGAGACCCTCTCTTAAAAAAAAAAAAAGCGGGGGGGGGGATGGAACACTAGTGACTGTAGGTGGTGAGAGGACGGTTTTGGAAATCCTAAATGAGATGAAGGTAGATAAGTTCGGAGCGGGGAGGGGGAACTTTCATTAGGCGTTTCTGAACACCACTATCTACTTGGATTCAGGTTCCAAAAAACCCCAAGTCTCTCTCAGGCACAAGTTATCAGTATGCACATCATAAACCGTGGACACTCAAATGCTGTCCAAGCAGTGACACTCGATGGAGCGAATGTTTACACAGGCAGCCCGACCCCTCTGGGAGTCCCAACTTCTTGGGCTACTGCGGAGACTGTTACACAGAGCATCCCTGTAAAACAGGGTAGAGGTTCTACAAAAGAGTCGTCTCTGAATTTTCGGGTCTCCAGAAGGAACCTTGGATCCTCGGCTGGAAATAACTAGACAAAGCCCCCTTGGGACGTGCCCCTCAACCTCCACATCCTACATGTAAACTGTTTTGAGGGATCCTAAGTGATTTTTTTTTCCACCAACCAAACATTTGAGCAGTTCCACGAGAGCAGGCAGCTTGAGACCCACCCCCTCCCAAAAGATCCTACACGCCGCAAGAGGGGAGGGCTTGATTCACGTTGGTGACGCCTCTTCTAGCAGGGGAGGGGACCGACCGTGCACCAGCTCGTGGGTGCTATCCGGAAATGTCCCTGCGCAGCGGGGCGGAGGCACTAACACCGTTGCAAGCATCGCTTCTCAGTACCCACGCTCCGCCTCCTCCCCGCACCTTATGACCCCCGCCTACACCATGGTGGGGGGGGGTCCCCCAAACCACCCACAGCCTCTTATTGGCTGCGCCTTCCTCCGTGGCCAAGCTGGAGAGGCTGGGGCGCAGTTACTATGGTAACCAATGAGGTTCTCAGGATCTCATCCCTCAGAGGCCTTGGAGAGCTTAGCAACTGCGCGGGGCCGCAAGGCGGGTGGGGGCCACGCTCGCCCGCACCCCACGCTGTCCTCGAGCCTCCACGCCCCCGCTTGAGGTAGTGGCTGAGTCACTCGCCGGGGCCGCAGACACGGCCTCTTGCAGTACCAGAGACACCAAGGTCTTGGGCGCCCCCTAGAGGCTGCATTTCATTGGCAGAATACTACTGCTCCTGGCCCAGGCTTCTGGTCAAGACTGCCCCTCGCCAGGTTTCCGCGGTGTGCTCCGCGTCCATCTATTCCACGTCCAGCCTTGTGTCTCCCTACGAAACAAGCACGGCGGTCCCATAGTGGGCTCCGCAATTTCTGAGCTCTAGGAAAAGCGGACACAGTATCTCGTTCGAGGAATACGCTTTCAGGCTGAAGCGGAAGTGTAATGGAGTGTTAGGGGTGTGAAGGCTCAACAGAAATGCTCTTGGCGATGGCTTTTGACAGATAAAACAGGTTCTTTCACCAGATCGGAAGCCAAATCCCAAACGGCAAGCAAGGGTGTCTATTTTTTCTCCTTTTAATGGGTTTAGATTTTACGAGTCTTTTACACAATGGAGGCTGTCCACTGGCTGACCCACAAAAGGTTCGCTGTGTCCACTATGAACTCGTGTTCTCTCTCCACCATATCCCACCTACTGTTAAACCACCATCCCATCGCTACAGGGTGGAGGACCACATAATCTTGTCCAAGCATCTCCGTGTACTCTCCCCCTCCCTTCCTCCACACCCCCATGCCTCCCGCCCCATCCTCAGATCTCACTATGTAGACCAGGCTGGCCTCGAATCCACAGAGTGTGTCTGCCTCTCGTGCGCTGGGATTAAAGGCAGATGCGCATCACTATGCCCCGCCTTTTCCCTCCTTCCTCAGCTGCCAGGATCAACCTGGTGCAGCTTTCTCCCCTAGAGGAATACATGCCGCTGGGCTGTTCCGGGACCCACATGGCATGAGCCCTTCTGGCCAATTCTCACTGCTCCAGAAAGGGGTCCCTGCCATCCCCTGGGCCAAGCTCAGCAGTCTCATTCCCTTAGTCTCACTTCCTCTCTTACAAGCTCTACCTATGCCTCACACCAATGAGTGCTAAGGTGGTACCAGAGCTGGGCACTGCCAAGTTGCCCTCTCCACTTGTCAGGCTAGCCCTTCCTATTGTGGATGTTTTCGGACGCATTTTCCAAATTCTGCTCATTTCTGAAGTCCAGGCTACGCTCCTCAACTCCCTTACCTTCCCTGTGGCTTCCACCATCCGACTAGTACCTTCCCGCCTGCGGCCCAGTCAGGAAGCCTTCCAAGATTCCCAGGCTTCACCACCCCTATTTCCCCCTGTATAGCTGGGGTTTCCTTTCCTTGGCCCCTCAAGAGAGAGAACGCCACAGTGGCCACAGGGGGTGTGATAACCGCCGTGGGGCATCTTCTGGCGTCACAGGGCTGTTGAGTCTAGGAATCGCGGAATGGGGTTAGGGGCTACCAAGTGGGGACCCTCGAGGTCCGGGAGAGAGAAAACTAAGCCCCCCAGGACTCCCAAAGCCCAAAGGAGAGAGTGAATAAACATGTAAAGGGGCCACACCCTCCCCGCACTATCCTCCTCCAGCTCGCCGCCTGCAGTTCCGGAAACTTAACCCCTTGGAGGCCAAGCCTGGGGTTACTGCTCCCCCTACCCAATCCTGCTTCCGCGCGCTCGCCCTCCTCCCGCTCCCAACTCCCTGTCGTTTCGTCCCGTCCTCCCCTAGGCCGCCCCCCCCCTCGCTTGCCACTATAAATAGCCTCTTTTCCCGTTTCCTAAATTCCCTGCTGACGTCGGCAGCGCGTCAGTGTGTAGGAGCCGCGGCCGCATGAATGAGCCGCCGCACGAGTACTACGCGCGCCTATAAAAGCGGCGGCGCGGGCCGGGATGCGGGAGCTAAGCCGGCACTGGCGCGACGCGGCCCGCCAGGTAAGGACCCACCGACGTGGAGATGGGCCGATGCATGGACCCCATGGCAGGGCAAGGAGGGGACCGGAGGGCGGATGGTTGGGGGGGTCGCTCCGGAGTGTGGATGGGGACAGAGTGGGAGGGACGAAGGTTCCTTGCAGCTTGGGGAAGCAGGGGCCGAAGGCTGACCCAACCCTATGCAGCACCTGCGGGCACTCCGATGAAGACGATCTGGAGAAAGAGCGAGCGGAGAACCGAGCCCCCGACCCCATTTCCCGAGGCTCAGCGGCTCCTGCGCCATCCTTCCAAGAAAGTGGGGAGAAGGTGCTGGAGTCCCAGGAGACGCGCCCCCTTTCTCTCCCTGTCCGCAGCGCGGTGACTCAGCCTAGATGGCCCCGATTGACTGAGCCAGGGCGCCCACGACAGAGACGCACACCTCGGCCCTGTGACCCTCTCGGGACCCCCGCCCCGCATGCTGCCCAAACGCCCCTTCCCTGTCCTATCCCGTCCCTTCGGGCCGTCCCGCTGTGCCCAGGACTTCCCGCCTTAGAGAGGAGCTGTTCTCTCAGGACCAGGCGGGGGCGGGGCTTCGGCCAGGCCGCCCCACTCCACCCCCACGGCCACCCCACTGCCGGAAGTGCCTCCCTGCTGGGACATCTTTGACGTCACAGGGCTCTGACGTCAACGGTCGCGTGTCAGCGCGCGCTTGGGCGGAGGTGGAGGTGAGAAGCAGCAGCGCCCCAGCCGCGGGCGACGGGACATCCCCGCCCGGGCAGCGCGCCGGCACCTTGGCTCTAGACTGCTTACTGCCCGGGCCGCCCTCAGTAACAGTCTCCAGTCACGGCCACCGACGCCTGGCCCCGCCCCAGGACCGCCGACCCCGGGCCCCTCTGCGCCTCCCCGCGCCGCTGTCCGCGGTGCTGATGCAGCGCGGGAGCCTCCCTCGGGCCCGCCCGTCCAAGGTCCCGGTGGTGGGCTGCTGTGGGAGCTGGTCCTGCACACGCTCGCACAACCCCCGCCGCCCCCGCCTCCCGCGCCGTCCGCGGTGCTGACGTCAGCCTGACAGTCCCGCCCCCGCGTCTCCAGGGCAACCGTGGCTTTCGATTGTTACTGTGGGAACCGGAGGTAACAGTCTACAGCCATGGTCGCCCCGCAGCACGCCCACGCTCCCTACCACGCCGAGTTCTGTCAGCCTGGGTTTGGGCAGATGCAGAGCAAGAGGAGGCGGGGCGGCTACGCAACATCCGATGTGACTGCGGGGGTGGCAGGAGGTGTGCTCAGAGAGCCGACCTGCTAGGTTGCTGCTCGTCCACCCAGGCACAGAAGCAAGCAAGGTCCACCGAGTGTCTGACCATCCTTCCCAGTGACTGTCCGGTCTTTCCAGTCGAGGTATCAGCTACCTAATGGTGGCGAGAACATGGGTTTTTCTGAGATAAGGATTCTTATCTCCTGGAGGGGGGCGGTGGAAGACAGATCCAGAAGTCCCTCAAGAAGGAGGAAACATACTCGTCTGCAGAGGACTAAAGGGCAGAGGGGGACGTTTATCACACCTTTCTTCCAGAAATCCCCCCATGCAAACGGGCAGGGAACAAAGAATCCATGTCCTGATAGAGTTACAGCCTCCCTATGGCTCTGTCCCCTAATTTTCTCCCGAGCCACGGAAGATGATTAAAAGGGTCTTTGCAGGTAGTGGTGGTGCACGCCTTTAATCTCAACACTTGAGAGGCAGAGATAGGAGGATATCTATAGTTTCAAAGCCAGCCTGGTGTACAGAGCAAGTTCCAGGACAGCAAGTTCACCTGGTCCCAACGTATCAGCCAATTGGTCTCTACTGTATCCCAACTCAAGTTTCTCTAAATTCCCTAAAGATACCACAGAGGCTGAAGGTAAATACTCTGTCTAGGGCTGTTGAGGGACTCTGCTGGAGTACTGTCCTTCCTCAGAGCTTTAGAAACCCTGGGTGTAACCGAGGCAGGAAATAAATGATATGGAAGAGAGAATTTTTTTTCAGATTGAACCCATCAGAAGAACGTGGGCAGAAGGTTTTAAGTGTACACTGCTGCGATTGTCTGGTATCCTAGAAAGCATTTAGCATAAATCCGTGCTCTTCTCGATTTATTTTACGGATTGGAAAGCTGAGATCCAAGTTGGGCATTTAGCCTGTAGTGAGTGATAGTTTCTGCTTGCTTTCTATGGGGCAACAAAGAAACCACCAAAGCCAGGAGCAGTGGAATGTACATGCAGTCAGGTGCTTGGGAGCCTGTGGCAAGTGAGCCTTTGAGCCCAGAAATTCCAGACTAGCCTGGTCAATAAATATAGTGAGATCCTTTGTGTCTCAAAACAAGGGGGAGGGGTTGAGTGATTGCAACAGGCAAGAATGTGAACTGTTGGATCTGAATCCAATCTTGGGTAACAAACTTAGCCTGTCTGTGCCTCTTCTCTCAATTGTAAAAGTTGGTTATTAGGTTAATGACAGTACTTACTTCACATTACAAAATGAAATTAGGCAATAAGGGGTGGGCTGGTCATAGACCTCTGTGGTACAGTCTGTACTTAGCAATGCCCAAGGTCCTGGGTTTGATTAGTGGCACAAAAAACAAGTTAGCTAAGCCATAGTAGTGCATATTTTTGAATCTCGGGGCACTTGGGAGACAAAGAGAAGTAGATTTCTGTGAGTTCAAGGCTAACCAGAACTATAGTGAGACCCTATCTCAAAAATGGACTTCTAATTGTCCCATTGTCTGGTGTAGTTATTTCTCAATAAGTGTTGTTTCTAGCCTCTGGACCTTATTTTTCCTGAGCTATAAGTTTAAGAAAGAAAAAAATAACTGTTTTTGTTTTCTAAGACAGGGTTTCTCTAACAGCCTTGGAATTGCTTTGTAGACTAGGCTGGCCTCAAACTCACAGATATCTACCTGCCTCTGCTTCCTAAGTGCTGGGATTAAAGACATGCACCATCGTGGCCATCCAGCTAAACTGAAATTTTACAGTAGTGATTTCTCAGGGAACCTGTTTTTTTCTCCTCCCCAGAGGGTTCTGAGTCACTTAGAGGCTTTTCCAAGTAACACATATTTACCAGGCATTTAAAGTTCTACCCAAGGCTGTAGTTTCTTTTTTAAAACTTACCTCAGGAATGAACAGGGGGTTTTTGTCAAATAGCTCTCTACAGTTTGCTCTAGGAATTCCAAGTTTAACAAATGTTCCTCATGTAAGTGGCCTTCAGGATATGCATGTGCTAGTGTTGGGGTTCAGTCTGCATGATGAGGTGACACACCATTCTGATTGTCAGGAGGAATCTTTACTTCAAGCAGGAGCACTTCTGGTTTTACTTAATATGGCTCTACCTGAACCTTCCCTTCCCCTTTTCCTGGTAGAGCCAGGGCCTAAAGTCCATTCACATGATCTTTTTAAGACTTCCAAATCCTTTTCCCTGGTCTGGAGGCCACCTAAAGGCGCAACCTATGATTGCCAAAGGGTCTGAGTGCTGATTTGCAGACCCACCTACTTTCAGAAAAGTAAGGAATACTAATGAGCAAAGCCAATCCGTTTCTAGGAGTAATCTCATCTGTTGCAATGTCCTTTTCTCAAGGAAGTAGCCCCTGGAAGACTAGAGCAAGGCAGAGACCAGCTTCCCACCCCAGCTCTTGCAAAAGGTTCTAAAACCAGAAAATTAGCCTTTAGGTAAAATTGTGCTCTCTTCTTTGCTATAATTTTTGTTTCAAAGATTCAGTGTATGAGGGTTTTTCATGTTTTGATAGTCAATGCCTTTACTTGCTGAGCCATCCCACTGGCCCTTTAGTGGAAGACTAAAGTCCTAAACTAAAGAAGCCAGAGGCCTGGGTGACTCAAGCAGAGAGGACTTTATGTCTGAGGAGTTTCAGAGAAGGGAACACCTGGCCAAGCTCTGCCTGGCCTTACTCATGTTTGTTTTGGAAAGTTTCTCTCTGTAGATCAGGCTGTCCTCATTCTGAGATCCTACCTCTGCCTGCATGTGCCATCACCCCGGGTCACTGACTTTTAAGCATATATACCATGCACATGCCTGGTTCTGGGGTTGGAGCCTCTGTTTGTGAGCTGCCATGTGGGTACTGGAAACCAAACCTGGATCCCCTGAAAGAACAACCTGTTTTTAACCACCAAGCCAGTTCTCCAATCCCTCCAGACTAAACTTTGAAACACTCCTCTGTCAAAGAATGCATAACTGGGCAACTTGAGTGATTGTTACAAGGATGACTTAAGTATGCCAGCTCCCTAGCGCAGACTGTGGCTTGGGACTAGGTAGGACCCTATGATGTCTTAGAAAAGCGAGTTTGTTTTCCAGAGGCACTAAGAAGTTTATCTGCATGTGTGGCTGAAGTCAGTACTGAAACAAGAAAATGACAAGAGGGCAAGCCTTGTATCTGGACTGGCTTCACTCCCCAAGGGCAAACCAGGTAGGCTGCCTAGGCTTCCTCAACTCATCAGTGATAATTAGCATCATTCTTAGGAAAAAGCAGTTTATCCTGTGCTGTCTTTGGCCTCTATCCAACATCTGGTACTATCCAACCTTCAAGCTCAGAGTTCAGAAGGGGGCAGTTTTGGAAGAGAAAGCAAACAGTGCCAGGGACCAAAAGAAAACCAACTCCCAAACCTCAGCTATCAGAATCCAGGATGCCTAAGGGCAGATGGTGCAGGCGTTCTGTTCTCTTCAGATGTAAAATCACTAAGACCTCTCTCTGGCTTCTGAGACTTAATTCCACAAAAGGGCTCAGCAGGTAAGGCATGAGTTGCCAAGCCTGATAATCAGAGTTCCACCCTGGTCCCATGGGTTATCCTCTGACCTCCGCAGGTCATGGCTCGTGTACACCCATACACAATAAATAAGCAGAACTTTAAAAGCACGAAATTAAAAAAAAAAAAAACTTCCCCCAAAAACGTGTTAAGGGGTTCTTCACAACCCCGAGTACTTCCTAGCTTGGTGCTGCCCCAGGGTCTGTGTACCAGGAAAAAGATGTCCTCAGTCTAAGCCACTTTATTGTGCAGCAATGACAGTGCCAGCCCCTGCTCTGCATATCACTCCCCTCGTGAGGTTTCTGGCCTTCTCATGTTTATCATAAAGGAAAATCTATTAATGCTGCCTGCTCCTCTTTGTTCCAGTAAACGACGAGGGTTTAACGTGAGTCCAGAGAACTGACAGTTGCCTTTCAACTAGCCATGGTAAGAGTGCCACTGTGAAGATGCCACCATGTTAAGAACAGAGGGGCATTAGACAACTGGCTGTTAGAGCAAAGAGGGAGCAGTTTGGAGACACTTGTTGATCCTTCACTCTGCAAACTGGTCCAAGAACTTGAGGTAGGCTTGACGTTGGGATGCAGCTGCTGGAATGAAGTGACCACCAGAGTGGGTGAGGGTGACTGCTCCAAGGAATTGGCTAGCCAACTGCATACTTTCCTGAGAAGGGATGACTCGATCAGTGTCCCCAAAAACATGAAGCGAAGGCAGTGACAAGGGGCTCTGCAAGATGGATTCCTTAAGGCCAAGGCCTCGGGGACAGAACCCCGACACAAGTATGATAAATCTCGGCAAGGGGAAGCGGGGGTCGCCTGCCTGACCCAGGGCGCACACAAAAGCTGCTAGTGCAGCCCCCTGGCTGAAGCCAAGAAGTCCGTCAAAAGGCCCCAGCGTGTCCAGGGCCCGTGTCACCGTTTCTAGGGCCTCCTCCAAACCCCTGCACGCTGTAGGCTCTTCCAGCGCTGAGAAAACATCTGCCTCCTGTTCAGAAAACCACCAACCTCGAGGCTGCTCCTCCGGAGCACAGGGCCCTAGAAGCGGATGGGAGAAGGGGACAGGATCAGCTTTAGAGGGGACCAGGGAGGAAGAGGGGGCAAAGCTTGGGAAAGGGGGCCAGGGGAGCTGGTAGGGAGAGGCAAAGAGACCCGGCATGGACTGGACAGGAAGGTGAAAATCTGCAAGCGCAGGCTGGAGCCGGAGTTAAAGGAGCTGGGTGTGTTAAGGGGACCGGCAAGATGCGGGGCATCTCCGGAGCAGGCTCGGCTCACCGGAGTCTGAGCCGGCGCCCTCGGGAACTGTAGCCTCAGGGACCGGGTGCGGCCCGCTGAGGCATACGAGCTCCGCGCGGCCCCGCAGCGCCTTCCTCAGCGCCCCAGTCTTCTCACGGAAGCCCCGCTCGCTCTGCCGGAAGCCCGCCAGGCACAGCACTCTCAGAGGCTTCCGAGCCGCCATACTCGAGCGCTAACGGAAGCCAGTCGGCTTTGAGCGGAAGTGGAACCTGCGAGGGGCGGGGCCCAGGCCGGCAACACCCAGAAGGCGGGGACTCGAAGAGGGCGGGAGCTCCTAAGACAAAAAGGTGGGGTGTGGCTGTAGATACCTGGGCCTCGCAGTCTCAGGGAGCTGGCGGTGCAGCCTTCTGCTCTGCGCAGCTGCAGTCCTCACAGGCCGGGGCTGGAGACTGGTCTCTCAACCTCTGCGGCACCTGAGAAAGCCGACAAATCCAGGTCTCACTGCTAGGACCTCTACCCGGCAACCTTGCATTTCCCCCGGTGTCCTCAGGGCGGCGGCCGTGGCTCACGTCGCTGGGGAGGCAAGCCTTAAACCAAGGCTGTGCCTGTGAGCCACAACTCCACCAACGTTGAAGCCCCGCCTACCTTGCCCTGTTTGCTGAGACCCCGGGGTCCTGGGTCCCGGCCGTGATTCACCGTCCATGGCCCTAGGGAGCTGCCGGCGTAGAAGTCCATAGGGTAGGGTTGTTGCCAGGAAATGTCCTTCAGGGCCACAGCCGCCTAGGGAGAAAAACAAGACAATGATAAATGATAGCAATACTTTTTTTTCCCCCTCTGCATTAATTAATGTGACCACAGCTTAAAAAAGATATTATCCTTCTTAGGATATAATTATTATATAATATATACTACAAAAAGAAAATGTGACGTCAGACTCATTTACACAGTGAGTCAGGTGTGGCCGCTCTTGCCTCCCAGCATTCCATAAACTGCGGCCAACCTGGGCTACTGTCAACAGTATAGACCAAGTATCATGACCAATTCTTAAATGCAAAGAAGCTACACAGCAAGAAGGTGGCTCACCCATGCCAGCCATCTCACAACTCTCTCTTGACAGTAGGTACAAAGCCTACTGCCTTGCAGATTTTCCAAATGTGGTTGTTACCTCATAGGGTGTCAGCAGCGGTTTGGGAAAGGCTGAACCCCAGTCAATGGAGAGGCGTGGACATGCCACCTGCACCCATCTAAGAAGAGAATTCAGTAAGACTTGACACGAAGGCTACCTCTCTCTGAGGTACCCCAGTAAAGAACATGACCATTTGTTAACAGGATGTATTAATTCTATTGTCCTTAAGAGTACTACACTTTTGGGAAGATAACTCTAAAGTGCTTGCCTTGTAAGTCAAGGACTTGACCTTAACTCCCAGAACCACTACATTTAAAAAAGGGAGAGCCAGTTGGGAGATTTGGCACGTCTTTAATCCCAGCACTCAGAAGGCAGAGGCAGTTCAAGGCCAGCCTGGTCTACAAAGTGAGTTCCAGGACAGCCAGGAATGTTACACTGAGAAACCTTGTCTTGAAAACCCCAAAAAAGGTAGGTGTGTGTTTGGCGTATACACTTGTACCTCAACAATAAGGAGGCACAGACATTTGGATTGTAAACTAGCTTACTTGGCAAGTTCCAGGTCAGTGAGAGATCCTGTCTCAGATAATTTCTCAGATAATTTTTTTTTAAAAAAAAGGGGGTTTGGGGAAGGTGAACAGTACCTGAGGGTGGGCACTAGAGCTCCACACATGGAAAAGAAAAAATAATTCCAGCTGGGTGTTGGTGGCGCTCACTTTTAATCCCAGCACTCAGGAGGCAGAAGCAAGTGGATCTCTGTGAGTTTAAGGCCAGCCTGGTCTACAGGGCAAGTACCAGGATGGTAGTCACACAGAGAAAAAGGGAAAAAAGAAAATTCCACCTTAAGGGAATCAAACTCCATAAGCCATCTCCAAGGCCCCCTAAAGCCTTCCTGGGGTAGTTCACTTATGGGTAGGTAGCCCCCCAACCAAAGTTTGTACATAGTATCTTCACACACACTCATCCCACCAGACTACTATGATAGGCAGACAAAGCATGTGGCCCATGATCACGAGTGGCCCTTCTAGAAGTGCTTAATAAATATTGAAATTTCAGGGCCACATATTCAATTCTCATTGGCCCACTTAAGTCTGTGCTGGGCAGAACCTGATTTCCAAACTCCCTTTGGCTGCACCCTACATAGGAAGGTTGGGAAACTCACACATCCACCCCAGGAAGTAGACTGAGCTTGCTGGGGAAAATCTCAGAGAGCAGAAGCCTCACGAACGGAAGTCCTAAGTCTTTGAGCCGAGATTCCAAATGCTGTTGGGAGAAGGAGGCCCAGTTGGAGTTTCTGTGGTCAAGCAACCAAGGCTAGACACTTTCCTGTCAGGCCCTCCTCCTGATGCGGAGCCCTCTCACCTCCAAGATTTTGGGACTACCCTGGCGGCCCAGAGTTCCCAGAATAAGTCCCCAGGACCTGGCTGAGCGGGCCGCAGCAATGGCTTCCTGGCGAATGGCCTGCATCCGGGGATGGTCGTAGTGCTCTCTGGAAAGGACTTTGCTATATGGGTCATACCTGGAAAAGTTGACAGAATCACTGTGACAGCCAGTCATACAGTCTTAAGTGGTTTCCTGACACGGGATCTAAGCAAACAATTAAGAAATGTGGCCCCAGGCAGGAATAAGAATTGCTCCTGAGGAGCTCATTCCCTCAGCTAGAGCAGAAGAGAGAGAAAGGAAATGTTTTATGAGCTCGGTGCGACTCCCAGGTAGGGACAGCAGTCCTAGGTCTAAATTCCAGATGTGCCTCAGTTAGGGATGACTGTCATTTAGTGAACAGGAAATAGCCTTCTGAGGGCCTCCAGGGCAGAGATTCTCACCCTGCCACAGATGGTCAGCCCTCCCCAGGCCATACCGGTAAGCAGGGACGTTAGGGTTGGCAATCATGACAGACTCCAGATGGAAGCGGCCATCTCCAATATACCTGCAGGGTGGAAACTGTATGTAAGTGTGGTATGGGTTAGTACAGGGTGTGTTCTGGTTACAGGTCCAGATGACTGAGTCTCAGCCATGCTGCTGAGACGGCCTCCCATATGTAAAGCAAGAAGCTGAACTTAGTGCCTCAGAAACTGTGTATCCAGTGTCTTCTGTGGGGAAAATTAAAGGAGTGCCAAGGCCAGTGAAAGGCCACCTTGGCTCAGGAGAGCCTAATTTGAAAGCTGAGGGACAATTTCTCTTTTATTAAGCTCAATACAGACATAAGAAGTTGTGTTCAAGATGCTATATATACTCACTGGTTAAGAGCACTGGCTGCTCTTTCAAAGGACCTAGGTTCGATTCCCAGCACCTACACAGAGGCTCACCACTACCTGCAACTTCTTTTTTAGAGGATCTGAGGCCCTCTCCACAGGGACAGGCATACATGAAGGCAAAACATTCATACAATAAAGGAAAATGGGTGGTAGTGGTCCACCAGGGATGGTAAACACCTTTAGCCCCGGCACTCGGGGAGGCAAAAGTAAGCAGACTTCTGAGTTTGAGACCAGCCTGTTTGAGAACAGGCAGAGCTACACAAGGAAACCCAGGCTCAGAAATCTAAAATAAATAAAGACATAAAATTTTAAAATGTATGTTATATAGGTCATAGTGGTGGTTCTGGGGTACACAGAGGCCATTCCCAAAACCAACCAGCACAGCCCCAGTGCCGTTATAACAACTGCGATTTCCTGGCCTTATGATATCCAGGTCTGAACTAAGTAATTAAAACACCTACACTGTTGCCATTTACAGGGAACACACCCAGGGTCTAAAGACCTTAATATACTTTCTCAAGTCAGGTATAATGGCTCATGTCTTTTTTTTGTCTGTTTACTTTGAAACAGGGTTTCTCTGTGTAGACCAGGCTGTCCTGGAACTCGCTCTGTAGACCAGGCTGTCCTCAAACTCATGTGCCACCACCACCCAGCTATTGGCTCATGTCTTTAATCCCAGCACATGAGAAACAGAAGCAGGAGAATCTATATGAATGAAGCTAGCCTGGACTACATAGTGAATTTCAGGACAGCAAAGATTACATAGTGAGACCCCGTCTAAAAACAAAAAAACCCCACTTGCTCAAAGCTGCACAACTATCAAGTGTGTCTGATATTTGATACCAGGTTTTATCATTTGGTCACACTGTACAGACCCTCGGAGACAGACTCTCATAGGACCTGAGAGTCCAGAGCTCGCAAAAGAATTCACCCATAGCAGCTGCCCCTCTTTGTCCTCTCTCTGACCATACCTCCTTCTGAGGCCAATACTCAAGGTATCTCCCTCAACAAATATCTTGACACCCCGATGATGGGCATCCATTATCCTGGTATACGTATATGGGGAATGGCCCTCAGGGAACAGAGCTGCCAGGTCTTGGCTGTGGGAGACCTATAAGTGGCCTGAGGGCAGGAGTATTCTATGTGGTTGTAGCAAAACCTGTGGGACCAGTACCCAAAGCTCCCAGGGGTGGGACCGAGTCATAGTGACCCTCCCATCCTTCTTGCCATTAGCTAAGAAAGGACTCCCCTCCCATCCAGAGGAGCAGTCAGCTCTGAGGCTGGCTGCATTCACACAACATTAAGCATTTCCATTACCTAAAATAATTAGGCAGCAGGAGACGATGCTGCTCCTGCTTGTTAGCTGTCCGGATGCTAAATTAATGGGGCTGCAGCCTGGGCGTGCCCATCCATCTTCTCCAATTATATTCCCTCCATTTTTACCCATCCTGATCCCCCAGTCAGGCCTTTTTGAGTTCTGTCTTCACCCTAGGCATAGCCTTCTGGATGAAGGATGGAAGTAAATCTGAAGTGTAGTCCCCACTTGGACCCCCATCTTGCAAGGTGACCTTGAGCACACAGGTAAGGAATTTAGACTTGGCTTCTTTTCCTGTATCAGGAGCCTCAGGCTCCTCCCCAGAGTGTGTTTTCTATGTCTCTACAAACTAGCCTCCATTTTTAACTTACACAACAGCTTCCACTTCCTTGGGTAGTCGAGGGGATGTGCAGCCTAGGATCTCCCCAGGGGACAGGGGCTTGCACTGTGGGACACTGACATGGTAATCAGCTCTCAGTTCCTGTGCAGCTGCCTGTATTGGTAATGAAGGAAGGGAGACAAGTAGCTGGGAAAAAGCCAAGGCCAAAGGAAGGAAGAGCCCAGAGCACCCTGGAGCACCCCCTCTACCCCATGGGATGCTAGCAATCCTTGATCTACTTACCTGCAAGGCTGACACAAACTGAATAGTGCTGACCAGAGCAAGCGAGCTGCCTGGGGTAAAGGTGAGGCGGACGGAGTCCAGAAGGTGAGCAGTATCTATCCGGATATCCACAAAGACATACAACACACGGAAGTCCTGGACCGATGTGTCCATGGGAACTAGAGGGAAGAATTCAGAACAATGTTCTAAAAGGCAAGAGGGGCAGGGAGCCTGGCCCAGTCCCAGGACAAGCTGCCAGGACAAGCGGCTTCTGCTCGGGAGGGATTAGGATGGAAGAGCAGGCCACAGTCTCCTAGAACCTTCTCATCACTTATCGGGTACCCAGCCTATTCTTCTACCAACAGCCTTCCAAACACCTGCCTCTGCCAGGTGTGGTAACGCACACCTGTAATCCTAGCAGCTGGGAAGCTAACACAGGACAGCTGTTAGGTTCTAGGCCTTCCTGGGCTACAGAGTGAGAGAGTCTCAAACAAACAAAAACATCAAGCATGCACATCTGAGACATGATTTCCAAGGCAGCCAACAAAGAGGAAAGAGCCATCAGCAAAACAGAAAGGCCAGAGCCATCCTGGAAACCAGAAGGGATCCTGTGCTTACAAGCAGAACAAGAAGAATACAGGGCAGAGACTGGCCTGCAGCCTGCCTCCCTGTCAGCATTCTGGTATCCTAGCCCACCATACCTAGACAGCTGTGTCCATAGTGCACCAGAAAGTCGGCTCCCAAGGCCCTTGCGGTAAAGTCATCTACACAGCAAGCTCCATAGGTCACATCACCCATCACCATCACTTCAGCCTCTGTGAACCTGTGGGGGGGACAGGGGACAAAGGAACAGCAACACTCAGGAGTGGGGAGACAGTCCTGACGCTGGAGGGGTCTCAGGACCCAGCTCTTCCTTCCCCACATCTTTCAAGTCCTGGAGTTGGCAGCTGCCAACCAAGAGTAGGAGGGGAGCAGCTGCCACCTCCCTCAGCCCTGGCAGCGGCTCCTACAACAGTTGCTATGTGATACGTCTGCAGCACCCTGTCCAGCCCTAGACGGCAAGCAGGACCCCTACCCCACAGAAGTGCATGTGCAGAGTCCAACACAAACACCCAGAGAGTCTGACTCATCCTTCCCAGGGCAGGGAAAAGACCCCCTCCCCCAAACTCCCCACATAAACTCTGTCTGGCACTGCTGTTTGTGTGAGCATTGACGTATGGATACACATGGCCTCCCCTTGCCCAGACCCCACCAGCTCCCCATTCTTAGGTAAGGCCATGAGTGCTCAGGATGGGGAGGTCCCATGCACAGCTCCCCCACAGCACATGGCACTGCCCACACTCCTCATGCATCAGGGAGAGTGGGCTCTGGACAGCACATTGTTATGAGATCTGCTGCCAGGCCTGAATCACTGGGGGGCAGGGTGGGTAGGAAAGACCCTGCACCCCTAAACTCATTGCTAGGACAGAGCAGGAGGCTGAGCTCTCCTAGGAAGAGACCATACCTGGGCATAGATGCTAGCTCTGTACTGGGCTCCCCCATTCTTTCTCTGGGGTGTAGTGGGGGAAGCTAAACTGCTGCCAATCTGCCCCCTCCTCCACCCCCTTCCCCAAATCAGGCTGTGCACAGAAGCAGATTATTCAGCTCCTTAGAATGCAGCCCAGGCTCTGAGTCAGCCAGAGCACTTAATTTTTTATAGATTAAAATGTATGCAAATTGGCCTGAGCCCCAGAGAGCATCCCAAGGGGCAAGAGGGTGGGAGCAGAGAACTGGGTCTGTGGTGGCAGGGAGGGAGAGGGGTGAGGGCGGCAGCAGGGAAGTAGGAGGCTCTCAGCACGGGATGACCTCCGCTTTCTCCATTCCCCCTCCCTGTGCTCAAGCTAGCTCCAGATGGCTGAGTGCTGCTCCCCCACCCCACCCCCCAGCAATGGCTCATTGTCATGAAGAAACTTAGAAGGAGGGGGAACTGATACCTTTCCCTGGGCATCTCTCCTCTGCCACCCATGCCCACACCACTCAAACTGAGCCTGAGAAAAAGACGCACCTTCAACTCCCAGCCTCTCAGCCCTCCACCCTGCCCCTACCCTTGCAGCCAGACCCTCACCCATTTTGGTTCCTCCCAGATACTACCATCTGCTCTGGCCTCAAAACTGGAATTAACTTCTTTGTCCTTGTCCAGATTATACTGGGGAAGGGAGTTTTGTGTTGAGTTTTCCCCTTTGTGCATATATGCTTGTAGGAGGCTTTAGGGGCTAGCCAGTGATCCAGATATGCTTGTAGGAGGCTTAGGGGCTAACCAGTGATCCAGATATGCTGTAGGAGGCTTAGGGGCTAGCCAGTGATCCAGATATGCTTGTAGGAGGCTTAGGGGCTAGCCAGTGATCCAGATATGCTGTAGGAGGTTTAGGGGCTAGCCAGTGGTCCAGAAGAGAAAAATTATGCCGAGAGGCATAATTATACTGGGCAAAGACTCAGCTTGCTCTCTGATACCCAAGCCTCACCTTTCCAAGATATCCACAATGGTGCAGGCAAAGAGGAGGAGGCCTTCTGGCATTTGTAAGGCCACTGGAAGACAAAGAACACATGAATGGCAGAGGGCCAGAGATGGGACACAGGGATGTGGCTGTGTCTGGGCAGGTGACCTGTCCAACCTCACCCAGCTCCATCTTTTGGGGCTCACCCTTCTTGGCCTGGGCTTGTTGGATCCTCCAGATGGTCTTGGGGATTTCAAAGTTGTAGTTAGAAGGCAGGGCTTGGACAGCAGCCTGTAGCTGGGGGTTGTTCAGGATCTCAGGGGGGATCTGATTGGCCAATCGACCCCGAGAGATGCGACCTAGAACAAACATAAGTGTGCATCTGCCCTAGGCCACAGACAGACAGAGCCACGTAATCTGTTAACTCTAAATTAAAAGTTCTGATTCCACACACAAAGGACATCCACCCAGCTTTGGCTTTCAACTGAATTCACCCAACAAACAGAGACAGCCCATAAATCAGGGGAAAACTTGCATAATTTACTTCTATGCTGTGAAATTGCATAAGGGTATGGCTCACCCCTCAGAACTAGAAATGACATAGAAAAGACTAAAAAGGGAGAGTGAGCCTGGTCACACAACTCAAGCTCCACTGAGGTGGCCCACAGTGATGAATCCATGCCTTCATCCCTCTCCTCAGCTGGGCACGATGTGCCAAGGTGTCAAGACCAACATAAAAGACCCTGTCTCAAAAAACAAAAATCCATTTCTAAATCTGAGGCTAGCTTGGCCTATACATGGTGCGTTCCAAGCCGCCAGAGATAGTTAAGACCCTGTCTCAGAAAACAACAAAACCCCACAAAAATTGTCATACAAGTGACTGTCACACAAATATGAGGATGTGACAGATCCCCAGCACCCACCCACACACACACACACAAAAAACAGCTGGTCACAACAGCAAACAAGCCAGGCAGTGGTGGCACTCGGGATCTCAGTGAGTTCAGGTCCAGCCTGGTCTACAGTGAGTCCTGTTACATAGAGAAATCCTGTCTTGAACCCTCCACGGGGGAGGGAGGAGGAGCTGGTCCCAGCAGCAGGCCTGTCCCCAATGCCAGTGCTGGAACTTGTTGGACGGTCTAGGCACAACAAAGAGCTCCAGTTTCAGTGACAGACTGAGTAAAAAATGAAGGTGGGGGATGCAGAGGGCTCAGCAGTTGTGACAACGGCCTGTAACTCCAACTCCAGGGGATCCAATATCCATTTCTGGCCTCCTTGGTTCCCTGAATTATGTGTGCACACTGAAATACATACACATAAATAAATCTTTTAAAAATGAAGGTAAGGAATTGGAAAGATGATTCAGGAGAAAGATGCCGGCCTCTGGTCTAGAGGACTCGGGTTCGACTCCCTTTACCCATAAGGTAAAGGAGCAGAGTCCCTTGAGTGATGTTATAATCTCCACACACATGCACACACACAACAAATAAATGTTTATTCTGTTTTTCTGAGACAGGGCCTTTCTGTGAAGCCTCGGCGGACCTAGGACAGACCAAGCTGGCTTTAAACTCAAATCCACCTGCCTCTAGCCTGAGAGGTGGAAGTGCACATGCCTTTAATCCCAGCACTTGGGAGGCAGAGGCAGGTGGATCTCAGTGACAGTCCAGCCTGGTCTACAGAGCAAGTTCCAGTGCAGCCAGGACTGTTAGACAGAGAAATTCTGTCTTGAAAATAAATGGAAGGAAGGAAGGAAAGACAGAGAGAGAAAGAAATCCACTTGCCTCTCTGTCAAGATTAAAGGTGTACCACCATGCCCAGCTTTAAATTTTTTTTTAATTAAAAATAATAAGGTAGAGAGGAAGGCACCTGACATTGACCTCTGGCCTACACACACACACACACACACACACACACACACACACACACACACACTCACTAAAGCTGGGCGTGGTACAGAAGACTTGTAATCCCTGCAGAAATATCAAAAGTTCACTGCAATTTCACGAGACTGTCTCAAATGAAAAGTGAAGGATAGTTGTGTAACTCAGACTGCTTGTTTATCAGGTACAAGGCCTGGATTCAATCCCTAGCATTTTCCTCTCTCTCTCTATACTTCTCTCTCCCTCCCCCCTTCTGTGTTTGGTGATTTTTTTAAACTTTAGCGGTGATGGCGATGGTGGCTCATCTAGGCTACAGTGAGACCCTGTCTCAAAACTGACACGATCCGGGGCAGAGGTGGGGGCAGTTCAATCATTAAGAGCTCTTGCAGCTTTTCCCAGCACCCTCACTGGGCAGCTCACAACCACTTGCAACTCCAGCTCCAGAGGATTCTGACAGTCTCTTCCTACCTCTTCTGGCACCCACACAGGTGACACGAACACATAAGTATAAAATAAACTTTAAAAGAACAACTTTTTTTGGAATAAAGGGAAATAGTCACTATGCATTGAATTGACTTGACAAGTTCCCTAGTCTGCAGCCCTTATGTTCAACCTAGGAAGGCCAGAAAGAACACACCTTAGTACCATCAGTGGACAAATAAGTAAAAGGATGACCTTACACTTTAGGAGTAACACTCTAGCCTGGGCACAGAGGCATATACATAAGCCCTTGAACAAAAAAAAAAAGAAAGAAAGAAAGAAAGAAGAAAAAAGAAAAAGAAAATGTTGAAGCTAGCAGGATAGCTTAGTGGGTAGAAGTGCAAGCCTCCCTGCCTGAGGACCAGCGCTGCATCCCCGAGCCCCACACAGAGGGACAAAACTGACACCAACTGGTTGTCCTCCACAGGCACTATGACACACATGTCAAATAAGTGCCAATAATGCAAAATACAATGAATGCGGGGGGAAAAAAAAACTAAATTAAAAAAAAATAGGTTTCCTTTTTTTTTTTTTTTTTAGCTACTGAGGCTCAGCAGCAAGGATTTATCCTGGGCACCTATTCTCCCCAGCACACTATCCCACTAGGAGCCAACAATTTGAAGATGTGAAAAGACAAAAAATTAGTCATCTGTACCTACAGAGCCTGTGTTATGTAACAGAACTTCTGCTAGGGCCCCTAAATGGTAGGGACCCTTACTTTCATCCACTGTGGTGGAGGGGGGAGCTGAACTCTCAAGCCTGGTAGGCCGGGGCTCTGAGATCACGTTTAAAACCGCAGTCAGTTGTTTTCATGGTCTTGGACAAACGAGCTAAGACAGACTCTCTTAAAAGCAGGTTCAAATCTCTTACGGTCTTTTTGGACATGGCATGTGCTAGCTTGAGGAGCACCAGGCACCACCTCTTTTATCAAGGCTATCAGTAGCACCTCCCCCTCAATCTGAGTAGAAATCCTTAGGACAAGGTAGTACTCTAGTCCCTACACCTAGACACCTAGCACTGAGCTGGCACTTAGTAGGCGCTAGCTAGTGCCTGGTGGATACAAGCACCTCTCCGCAATATATAAAAGCATCCCTTCGGCTTGTAAAACGTGCCACGGTCCCTTCTCTCCGTGGGATCCATCTTATCCGTCAGAATGCCAGCCCAGATACGGTGTAGTTCTACCTTGAGGTCCATAAAATCCCAGAAGGAACAGCTCTTCACATCTTTCAAGACTAGTCCCTGGATCATGGTGATGGGAGCCCAGAACTTCTAACAGCATAAGACTCTCGGGTCTCCAGGAGAAAAGAGTCACCTCCCTCTGTCCCTGATCTGGGAGTCCCACCCAAGATGCAGAGTCTGGAGGCTACAGCGTTGCTGCACCCACCTCTGCCAGGGCCGACTCGGCTTCCTGGTTCCGTTTTCTCGGACACAATCAGCGCCGCCATCACTCTAGAGCCCACGTGGGGACCAAAAAGGCAGTGTTGGAAGATCGCGGAGAACCCAGGCGGCGCGGTCGAATACCGAGCGGCCAGCAAAGGGCGGGGATTCGCGCAGGGCGGAGACTAGAGAGGAGATGTGGGCGGTGCTACAATGGGCCGCCTCGGTCCAAAAGGTCTGAACTTTCAGGACTCTCCGGACTACTGCAGCTGCCTTCTAAGCTTGTCCCCGCGCTCTTCCCTGGTCTGGTTCAAAGCTGTCAGTCCCTGATAAGTGTGCCTGAGCGAGTTCTCCCAACGTACCGGGCCTTCCTGTTGCTCCCCACCCTCATCCTCTCTGCTTTTCTGTTAAGCATTAGTCTGTCAGCTGACATGATCACATTCCCCACCTCTGAGGACTCTGCTGTCCCAACAGTATGGAACCCATCTCCCAAGCTAAAAGCTTGGTGTGGATTGCTGTGAGCCCACCGTGTGGATGGTTGGGGGTGGAGGAGAAGCTGGCATTCAACGGAGAGCCTGGAAACTGAAGAGGGTTTCTTGGAAGGATGGGCAGCCTGGGGCCTCCAATTCCCTAAACCTTCTGGGTCCTGGCAAGCCTTTGCCCTGTCTAGGCTGTCCTTCAGACGATAGCCTATTTCCTGATCGGTGGATAGCACTCCTGGGACCCCAGAGAGAAGGCAGAGCTGTCAGTGAGACAGCCTTGACCTTTGGAAGATCAAAGCACCTGCAGGGCTGACCCTTAGCAGTCTGCACCACAGAGCAGTGGTCACCAGGATTCTGACCCCGCCCCCCCAACTCCCATACTCCTCCCTGTGCAGTGGTGTAGTGAGCACAACTATCCCTTTAAGACAGCTCTGTGGCCTAAGGCTCCCCTGGAGGCCCTCCCTGCTTGGAAACCCCTAATTAAGGTGCAGAGAAGATGTAAAAACAAGCAGCCAGGGACAGGCCTTGCCTGGGAGGCTGCTCAGAGGAGAAATAGCTAGGCAGGCTGGGAGTGAGCAACCAAGGGGAGGAATGGAAAGGGTCAGTGCCCCTTAGTCTCTGTCACTCTGAAGGCAGGTGTGACTTGGCTCAGAATGTGTTCATCATGGAACAGCTTTTCACCTTTTTTTAAGAGTTCATCCTGGGCTTCCCATGCCGCCCAGCTTCTCCAGACATCTCCAGTCCCTCAGAGTGCAGGGTCTGAGCTCCAGGAGCCCACTCTGCCCCCTCGGCATACCAAAACCTACTGTCCCTGCCGACAGCTTTCTTTTAGGCTTTAGCTTCCATTTCCATGGTGGAAAGATTGTCACCAATGTTGCTGTGGCCTCTCCCAAGCAGCTGCCTTATCCCCTAGGGCCTTTACCTGGTCAGAGGTGTGCTCATCTCCTAACATCGATGTATAGCTTCCATCACTAATGAACGTCCCCATTAGGAAGCCAGGTGATACAGAGAAAAACAGCACAAAATAGTCCCGAGTGTGTCCCTAAGACCTTGCCGTGCAGGACAACCGGAGCTGCCATTCAGCTTGGGTTGAGGATACTTCCATCTGTCCATGGGGGTCTCCCTTCCTGGGTTACTCAGAAGTCTGAGTAAAGACTGCCTGATGAGAAGGCAGACTCAGTGTAACCCCTCCCCCATTACACCACAACACCCACCTACAGCCACCCCCATCCCCTGGCTGGACTCCAAGTCAGCATCCAGCCCTCCAGAATCCCCAAAAATAACTTCTTCTCACACGCATGCCGCCCAACTTTACCCAATATATTGGAGTTTTGGGGGCAAGGTCATGGGGAGGCGGCATGGGAAGGTGGGGAAGAATAACATACCCTCATTGGGGCCCACACTTTATCACTGATTACTGGGTGCCCTTGAGCAAGCTGTTTGCCTCTCTGGGACTTGGTTTTCTGGATTGCCTCCACAGATCGCCAGAAACTTATACTACAGATCTCAGTGTCCTGGAGTTTAATCTGGCAGGACTGGGGTGGGGCAAGGGCAGGGGAGTCCAGCGCTGGCAAGGACTATGAGAAAGAATACCTTACTTTGTATCATGAACCCTAGGAGGACCAAGCTGAGGGACACTCTAAACAGTTTACTTCAGATCTTCAAACATTTGTGCATTCCATCCTTCCTGGGTGCCCTTTCCTCTTAACCTGTTGAGCCCAGACCTCAAGGGCACCTTTTCTGATTCTCCCTCACACTTTATCTCCCTTGCTACCCTTGCAGCCCCTGCTTGTACCTTGTAGCTTTTGTTGCATTGAACATAGCCTGTGGGTCTTCTCTCACTGTAGCTTACGCTTCTGTTTGTCCTGAGACCTGTGTCCTGAGCTTAAACCTTAAGGTACACGAGGACATGGATGATAATGGCCTTGCTTTTGGTCTTCCTGTCACACCCAGTTTACTGCACAGAGAACTATTAGATCCCTGTTTGGATGGCAGCTGACAAATCAGCTCCATCACCCTCCACCCCCACCCCTACTCCAGGTCAGTTCCTGAGCAGCACCCAGCTTGTTCTTCCAGGCACTACCATCTCATCTGGACTTTTCCCATTTGGTTCTTCTGGAATATACACTTCAGGAATACAAAGGCCTTCTCTTTTTCACTGGCTGAATTTCTACACAGTGTAACACACATATGTGTTCATTGAGTGACCTGGCCCATGGCCCAGTCTTTTTTCCATTTTCAGAGTCTTTCTTATCTCAGGCCAGTAGGGGGTGCCGGCCTCCGCCTAGCGTCTCTGCTGCCTTGAACCTTCTCGGTACTTGGCCCAGAGGGCCGCTGCAGGACCCGCTTTCCAGGAGGTGCCTCCTCCGGGTTTGGAGAATCCTCACACAGGCGATGTCTATATAGGACCAGTAGGGACCAGCCGCCCTCCAGCTGGAGATCGTCCACCTGAACTCGCATTAGTTCCTTATAGAATTTTCGACTGGACCTCCTCGAATGCTAGCTGTCCCGCACATCTCCCCTAAAAGAACAGTGTCTTGGGACTCGGAATAGGGAGACTATTTCGTCAGGACTGTTCTGGGCGGGCAGGGAAGAGCCGTCGAGCCTCGCAGGAGGAAGGGGCACCAGTCAGGGAGGAGGCGGGGCAAGGGTGCGGGACTTGTGAGCAGGACTCCGGGCGGGTACAGGCTTCCAGCGGCTTCTCTCCATGACCTCTAGCCGCGAAGGGCGAGCAGGCGGGGGCTGGGCTGCGGGTGCGTGCTCGGAGAAGCCTGCGGGGCCGGGGAGGGCGGTTCCAGTGGCCCGACGACCGGCCAAGGACTGGGACAGGTACTTGGACGGACGCAGGCCGAGGATCGTCCCCGGGGGCAGGTGCATCAAAAACACCTTGGGAGGCGGCGCCGCACGGCTGAGCGCCGCTGCCCTGGGAATAGGACGGCTCTCCGCACCGCGAGCTGAGAGCACTTTCATAAATTTTGTATGGGAGGCGCTCCGTGAGCGGGGGCGGGGAGCAGAGCGGGAGGGAGGGAGCTGAAGAGCGAGGGAGGAAGGGAGGAGGAAGAGAGGTGGGGGAAGCCGGGGGGAGGAAGGGAGGCGCCCCGCTCGGCGGATCGCTGGGTCCTGCAAACGCGCGCCGGGCGCTTTCCCTAGAGCTGGGCTGTGCGTGCGAGCGCCCTTTTGCAGCAGCCACTGCCCGAGGGGGCGGGGAAGAGGGGATATCGGCCGTCCGGCCAGGGGGCGGCGTCCCCCCTCAAAACCGCCTGCAAAGTGTTTGGGGCGGCACAATCAGGCCGCTTGCTCGGTGGAGCAAGCCACTCGCCCGGGGCTGAGAGAGCGCACAGGGTTGGTTGGCAGCGCGGCTGTTGCTAGCGGGCGCCGGTGCCCTGGGCGCCGGGCTTGGGCTCACCATGCCCCTACGGGACTGGGTCGCCGGGCACAAACGGATTCCCGGCTTGCCCCCGCCTCGACGCGCTCGGATTAGCTGCAGCTGGCGCCCGGGGATTTGAATCTGGACCCCAGGAGGGAGCGCGCTTAGGCCGACCTCGGAGCGGCGGCCCCGCCGGCCAACATGCTTCGCAAAGGTGAGTGGGAACCGTAGGAGCAAGTTGGAGTTGAATGGAACAGGGCAGAGCCTCAAGTCCTCCGAACCGTCGAGCGCCAGGGAAATGGGTCTCGGAAGCAGCCTGCCGCTAGCTGGCTGGCTTTTGTCACAGGCACCCGCCGTGCGCCTGATGCTGGAGCTGAGATCCCGTTGGTGGCATGTTGAGAAACAAGGGGTTTGTTCATGGATGGAATGGCCAGGCCTCAGGGGTCTTTCTCGGGGGCTCGGAGACCAGAGTAGAAACCACTGGTAAAAAGGGAGCTGGCCTCCTGGGACCTTTGCCTTTGCCATTTTTAAAGTTTTGCGCTTGCAAGCTCCATGTCCTGCGCGGGCACCCGCCCCTGCTTCTGCTGCTTCAGCGCCCGGTACCACCCGCACTCGGGTGCAGCCAGCGGTCAGTCACCGCGCGATCCCGGCGCTCACCGCAGGTCCTAACTCGGCATCTTCCAAGCATTCTAACCTTATCTCCGGGGACGAGCCCTGAGCACTCAGAGACCGAGGGTGGGGAGTGGCAAGCGCCAGAAGTCCGGTTCCTCAAACTTTCCTAATGCCTGGATCAGAGGGACGCGACAGAGAAGGCAGTGCTAGCAGTGTGCGCGGCCAGAGCCAGGCTCAACTTGACTGGCGCTGGCTCGGCGACCACCTCGCCCAGACTCCTCGGCAGCAGGAGCGCAGCAAAGTTGGCGCGGGTGCCGGGGAAGTCCTGCCGCGCCCCCACGTGGTTGCTGTTCTGGGTGCTGTCCCTCCGGCCCAGAAAGGGCAGGTGACCACACGTGAGCCCTCAGACCGGTCACCCTCCGCTCCCCGCCTCTGCATGTGTCTCTTTGCTCCGAGGTCCCAGCGGGTTGGCTGTGGCGCCCCTCTGGGACCCCCTTGTCCCTAGCTTGGGCCCGGCGGCTCCTGAGCTGCGGTGTCTGCTGTTGGTTGCTCCCACCCTGCGGGAGCCAGCTGAGGCGGGAGCTCAGGTAGCGGAGGGGCCTGATCCCTGCGCTCCGCGCTCCAGCCTTAATCCGCCCCTGTTTCCATGGCAACAGACCGAGGTGTCGTAAGCACAGGATTCTGACCTCACAGCGGGATGGGGAAGGAGAAAACGGGCAGGGGGAGGTGGTAGAGGTGGGGGAAGCGAAGCCTCGCGGTGGGCCGACAGAAGCAGATATCCGAGGATGGGAGAGAGCCAGATAAGCAGGTCAGACAGGTGGGAGACGAAGCCACACCCTCCGTATTAGCAGGAAAGGCTGAGTGGTGGTCCAGCCTCAGGCAACCGTGAAGGCTTGGTTGCTCCTCCACCGTGTGAAAACAGTCACAAACTTGTGTATGACTTGTGTCCTCCACGTGGGTCGGTACAGTGCGCAGAGGGGGGACGACATACTGCCTTTCGCTGTGGTGTGGGGCAAGTCTCTGCAGTAGTTAGAGGAACCGCTTTCCTGTTGACACCCCAGTTTCTTTCCCTGCAGAAAGACACAGAAAGTCATTTCAGCAACTCAGCAGTGCTGGAGTGCTGGCCAGTGTGTCTGCCCAGGAAGGTGATTTTACACAGCTGAAGATAGTGGAATCTGAAAAGCCTGGGCATAGAGCATGTAGACTCGCTCTAGTGGGGAAGTCTTCCCAGACAATTTTTAAAAGGCTGCCATGTCTGGGCTGCAGGTCTGTGATGGAGATAATGGGGAAGAACTGACATCCCATTTCCCTTTTGGTCTTTTGTCTCTTGGCAGTTTACAGTTAAGAATGAGCCACAAAGCAGCCCACACACTTTATTTATATGGTTTAGGTGCCCGGGAGGTTCCAGTAGACTTCAGGAGCTCTCTGGTATCCTTGCTAGCCAGAAGCCCAGTTCTAGATAAGCCCCAGTGCATTCTGGGGGATGCTCCTGGGAAGAAGGCTCCTTTCCGTGCTCAAGAGGTGGCCACTGGAGGCTTGGTAGTCACGTGTGCTTGCCACTTGGGCTATTTCTCCTTTCCTGCACAGAAGAGGTTGGCTAGAGATTCCATCAATTGAAGTTCACACCTGGGTTGGTTTGAGGGAAACAGAGCAGAGAAGTCCTTGCCAAGGCTGAGTGAGGTGTGGGTGGCCTGGAGCCTGCTCCTGGGACACTGTATGAGCAAATGACTTTTGTTTTGGTTCTTTCCTGGGCAATTTTCTCATTGGACCACTGATCTGATACCATGGATTTATCTCTTCTGCACACATAGATGCTGCTAAGATGTGTTGTGTGAATTGTAGGTGTGTGCTGAAAGCCAAAATATGTCTTGGGATAATGCGAATGGAGGTGGCCATTGACGTTTCTCTTTTTGGAATTGTTCCCAAAGGCTCCAAACAGTAAGGTCTACAGGTTGATTTAAGAAGGTGATTGCCTAGCTGGTGCAGAGTGGTGCATGGGGTCCTGGATGTGGATGAGTTTAATGGTTTATGATTTGGAAGAGGGTTTGAAGGAAGAAGGAAAAAGTATCCTTCCTAGAAGGGGAAGAAAAGGCCCTCCTAGACGTGAGAGTAATTTCTCTGATTTCTGACTTTCCTAGTAAAGCTATTTGTCAGGCCTTTTGGGGAGGGTTGGGGGGAGATATCTTTATCTCTTCATAAATGGACTCCACTGGTCACCAGTGTGTGAACCAGAAGCATCCCAGTAAAATCCAGCTGCTGACAGTGCTTTCATCTGAAGGCTTGGGTAACTGCTCTGCTGACGTTTCCAGCTCATAGTCTACCCTGTCAGAACCAGGGATATAGAAAGCAAGCCTCTGGTCAAGAGACATGAGAGGCATCAGGGTAAGTAAGGCCCTGAGCCATCCAGCATTCTCCGGGAAGGAAGGGCAGCCTGCTGGGGGTTTTGCTGTTCCAGAGTTGTGAGCATAAGGTCGGAATCTATGGTTTTCATTTTTAGAGCTATAAAAACAGAATGCAAATAAGAGCCCCTGGGCTAATACAGAGCCCTTTTCTTAAAGTTTTTGTCTTGTTAAGGAACTAGAGTGCCAAGTAAGCTTTGTTAAGTGGCAGTCTAATTAATAATTTAAAATCGTGTAGCTGTCTTTCATTAGAATTTATCTGTACATCAACCACAAAAATCAGTCAAACACACTCGTTTATAAGTTAATGCCATCCCTAAATAATTTAGCAAGTTCTAGATCAAGGCTTGCAAACCCAATAAGATGCTTTTGCTTCTCCTGGTGTCCATAGCAAGATGGGCTGGCCGGTTAGCTGAGTGGGCTTCTCCTCTGTGGAAAGTCAGGTGGTTGGTGGATTCCAGAGTCCCCTTAGTGATGTGAGAGTGTCCCCAAGGCAGGTGTGAATGGCTCCATCTCTGCATCCTCCTGACAACACAAGGTCCCAGAACTGTGACAACACGGGAAGAAGAGAGAAAATGTTTCGTGGATGGCCAAGATACTCTTTACTGCTGTGGAAGAGAAATGTGAGGTCTTTTCTAGAAAGCGCTGAGATACTTGACTTTTTTAGTCCAAATCCAGCCACAGATGTGGAGTTTTAATGTCTCCAATCTATTTCCATCCCAATCCAGCCTGGTGCAACCTACCTTACCAAATTTTGTTCTTTATCATAAGTTCCTCAGGAACTTTGTCTTTCCTCAGAGCTCCTGATCCTTACTTCAGAAGAGGACAGCTCAGAAGAGAAGGTTTAGGGACACCCATGCAGAGAGGAAAGGCAGAGGAGGTTGCTAAGTAAAGTCGGTGAGGCATGGTCTCATCTGCAGCCAGAAGTAACATGCAGGGTTTCTTGTTTATTTTGTGTTGTTTTGAGGGTCTCACTGTGTAGCCCTAGATGTTCTGGTAATCACTGTATATGCCAGGATAACCTTGAACCTAGAGATCTACTTGCCTCTGCCTCCCAGAGTCCTGGGTTAAAGGCAAGTGACCATGCCCAGGTAAGGACAGTGGTAAGCTTACACGAGGTAGATAGTGTGTTTGATCCAGTCTTGTCATGACAGCTTGGGATCGGTTCCTTGGTATAGAACCTATAGGTCCATTTTCTATAGGTAAGTTGTCTAGGACTCAAACTCCCAGCGTGGATGTTGTTCCTTCACTGTAAGAATGAGCCCTAGATCTCCTGGGTTCTGCTCCACATTCTAGCCTCTAGCCCTTCAGAGGGTTCAACACTGCTATGGAGACCAGGTAGAGAACCATAGCAGATGTGCATAGAGCCAGGAGAGGTTCTTGGCTGAGTCTTACAAGAGGAAGTCTCATTAGGAAAAGGCAGGGAAAGGTAGGTGTCTGCTTTCTTAACCCGCGCGGAGTTGCCAACAGATGGGGCCCAGATAGAGGGAGCCTATGGAGTGAATGTACCTCTAAGCTCCAGAAACATCTTGGGGTCTGAGGAAGGACAGAGCAGTTCATGCTGATGAGCTGAGAAGGAGAGGGAGCAGGCATCACGAAAGATGTCAAGAACGGGTCTGTTTAGTACCATCTGCAGTGAAGTAGTGGTTAAGGTTAAAGCAGAGAGGAGATGACAGGGAGGGAACAGATGGCCAAGGAAGCAAAATAGCTGGCAAAACGGGAACAGAGCCTCCAGGGACAGCAGAAGGCAGGGCCTCAGCACTGAGTGCCGGAAGCAGCCCTTTCCTCAGAGTGTGATGACCAGGCCACCCTGGGTAGAAGTGAGTCAGGGAGCTAGCTGGGTGTGGTGGCAGCATGTGGATATAATCTGGTACCCAGAAGGCTGAGGCAGGAGGATTGAGAGTCTGTCAATAAGGGCTACGTAGTAAAACACATACACATATCACACTCACACATCTGGGGATGTGGCTCAGAGGTGGAGTATTTATTTAGTATCTTGCACGAGACTTTGGGTCTATTCCCAGTGGTAGAGGAGGGAGAAGTGAAATAGAAAAGAAGTGAGTCATGGACGAAAAAGCTAGGGCCTAAGTGCAGACATCTTCTTAGATATTGATAGACTAGGCAAGGAGGCACTCATAGAGTGTAAGTTAGTTCTCATAGATCAAGGCAAAGCCACCCTGGATCTCCAGAGCATCCTTGAAGGAGAAAGCCAGGAAGAGATTCAGATGCCACTAGGAAATGTACAGCAGAGCATGGATTATTCTTCCTCCCTCACTCGGCTTTGCTTGTGCCAACCACTGTCCCTATCACTAACAATAGCTGTTCATATCTGCTCAGCACTTACTGTGGGCTAAGCTAAGTGCCTGGCACCATGCCATCTCCACAGTTACCAGCAAGATCCAGCTGTGCTTATTCTCACTGTCAAGATGAGGAACCTGGGGTGGAGAGATGATCCCATGGTTAAGAGCAAAATTACTTCTTTTGCTGAGGACCTGAGTTCAGTTTCCAGCACCCTCATCAGATGGCTCACAACTACCTGTAACTCCAGCTTCAGGTGATCTGATACCTTCTGGGCTCTGTAGGCACCTGTACTCACGCACACATCCTCCCAGAGATGCATAATTATAGTAAGAAGAAAGAAACTGAGGAACAGGCAGATTCATGTAGTCCTTGGGCTCGTGTCTCTCAGCTCGCTGCCTCCTGATGCAGGCTGTAGCCCAAACCTCTGTGAAGAGCCCACACTCACTTCTCACCCTCTCAATCCCTGAGCTCCACCATCTCATGTGCCCATCTATCTTGGTTTCTATGACATTTGTTTTGTGGGGTGCTAATGAGTCATTTGTGTCCTGGTAGTTTCCCCCAGAAGGCTCTGTGGCTGGAACCCAGAGTCCTGAGCCTGTCTCCTGTATCTTCTGTTTGATGTCCCTCTTGGAGCTTGGGCGGACCCTTCGCTTTCCTCTGCTTCTGTTCTGGCTTCTTTATTGCTAGCAGACCTAGGACAGTGGGCCAGGGGCTCTCTGGTCTGTTTCATATTCTCAAGAAAGGCCGAAGACCGTAGCTTTTGTGGGCTTCTCCAGTAGCTGCTCTCCCTGGCACCCCTTCCAGGCTAACAGGACTGGCCAACACAGCCACACCCACACTGGTGGATGGATGGTTTCTGGAGCAACATGCGGGTCAGGGGATTGAGACAAATGCTTCCACCTGAACCAATTCTCTCTTTAAGGTCCAGCCATAGCTTACCAGCCAGGGTGATACCTGTAGGACTCAGGGATGGTTCTGGGACCTTCCAGCCACAGCAAATAGCCACACAAAGCAAGGCAGAGTCTAGTTGAGGTGAGTGTGGAAGGGTGGAATCCCACTTCAAAGGGGTGGCTTCTCTTTACTCAGTTGAAGAGGCATCTGACGTAACAATGGGTGCTTCTGGGCCTGTGAGTTCTACCTCATCAGTCAGCAAAGTTTGGAGAAGAAACTGTAGACAGCCCCTGCTATCTGATTCACAAAAGTCACTCTGAGAGCTTCCGTGCCAGCACAGCGAGAGGGCTGGCACAATGCGGGGTGTGTGTGTGTGCGCGCGCGTGCAGAAACATCCCTGGTGAGCATGCACCAGGCTCTCAAGAGTGTGCAAGTCAGAAGCCCACTGTTGCAAAGCAGCACACCCCAAGTGCACCGGCACAGATGTTAGCACCCACGCTCCCATCCACTAGCATGGCTTGATGCCATGGCAGGATGGTGAGCCACTCATTTGGGGGCCTCAGGAGTGGGTGGGCCAGTGCGGTTGTGTGCCACATGTTGGGGACAAAGCTTTATGAGTGGGTGTGTGGCTCACCCTATAAGGGGGTGGGTGGGCACGACTCATCACATGTGTGCCAGGGGACGGGACACTACAGCCCCCAGAGACAGAGCCTCTTGGCAGTTTACTGGCTGTTTTCCAGAGGGTACTAGCATCATGGTGACAATTTGATTAGTCTTCAGGAAACAGAGCAAAAATCTTCCCTGAGTCAGGGGAAAAGCTGAGCTCCCAACTCTCAACCCGTGGAGGTGGTATGAAGTTGCTTCCAACTCGAAATGATCAGGGTTCTCTCTGGGCTCATGACCAGCTGATTGCGAAGGAGGCCTTTACATAGGCTTATGTAGAGAGATTCATGAGGCCCTAGGGGGAAAATTGGCATTCTTCTTACGATGATTTATTTATAGGGTGATTGGATGATGGGATATGGAGGCCAAGGTGCCTCCATTAGCAAGAAGCACACAAGGCAGGAAGCCTTGCTCTGCGTTTGACATTTAGTGGGACGATTCCTACCAAGGAGCTGCTTTTTCTGTTAGAAGGTTTTGCCTTTAATGTTCTATTCATGGGCTTGTCTGGGCAGGCTGAGGGAAAGAAGGAACATGTGCTGTGATGGGCTAGGGATTGGCCAGTCTCAGAGGACACAGAGTCTGGGGAGGTCACTCAGTGGCCAGTGTGGAGTCAGCCTGGACAGGCAGGAGGCTGGAGGAGAGACAGACATGCTCTGCTCTTGTACTGCATGCAGCTGCTTACCTGCAACCTCTCATTGACATGTGCTGCATATTTACTTTCCTGTTCCACCACACACACAGCTGATTGCAGCCCTCTGGCAACCCTGGCTTTGCCCTCGGTGACACCCCTTTCTTTCTGGGAAATGTGTTATCGTGGGAGAAATTCGCAGAGTTGGAGAGACGGCTCAGCAGTTAAGAGCACTGGCTCCTCTTCCAACGGACCTGGGTTCAATTCCCACATTGTAGCTCACAACTGTCTGTAGCTACAGTTCCAAGGGATCTGACACTCTCACACAGACATGCATGCAGGCAAAACACCAATACACATGAAAAAATAAATTTTTTAAGAAAAGAACTCAACGGTTGGAGTCCTGCTTCAATTTGCCCACTTCTAATATGGCTGCACTGATAGTTTTCTAAATACTTTTCAGCAGTAGAAATGTCTTTACCCCTTCCACCTCCCTGCCTACTTCTCCAGTTTAGAGACTTGTGAATACCATAGGATCCTTCTAGCCAGGTTTTGCACACTGGAAGGCCGGCCACTAGAGTGTTAACAGGGAGATATTCCTTCTCAACAGAGCATAGGGCTTGAGGGCAGGCTCTCCACTGAGGGGCTTGTTTCTTCTCTTCAGTTTGTACCATATGACTACTTGGCTCTGGCTCTTCCATCTTGGTGTCCTAGGAGAAGTTATCTGTGCTAGCATCATCCTGGTTATCACCCTCCACCTGCACCCCACCATCATTCCTCAAGCTGAATTTCATCACTGTAGCCCCTTGACTCTGTTGGTGGTCCTGTCTCCCTACTTCCATAACAACCACTTCCTGGGTGTCTCACAGTTGCCTGTTGCTGCTGCTTCTCAACTTGCCTGCTCAGCTTTTTGCGATCCTCCACTGAGGTACTTCTGGGGTAGTGCCAGGACCCTGCCTCCCTAACTCTGCTCTGGAGGACTTACCAACCAACCCATCTGCAACAGCTACTTGCTGATCCTAGAGAATAAGCTGCTTCTGCTGTCACCACAGTCTGCTCAGGTGACTCTCAGATGACCTCACTTGTTGCCTCTCTGGTACCTCAAAATCTAGCATCCCTGGTGTTCTTGCTCTCAGCAGGCTTCTCTTTCCCTCTTTCCCCATCTTGGCATCTAACACTGTCTTTTCTCCATGGGCCACAATCCTAGAACCGGAAGTCCCCTCCCCCTGAGTCCTGGGGTCTTTGCTGTTATCCTGGACTCCACCCCAGCACAGCTGCCTCTCTGCCTCCTCCACTACCTTTGCCCAAAGTAGGCTTCTCACTGCTTCTCACTGTGGCAAGATTCCACAGTGCGGTGTGTTCTTGACACTCTATTTTTTTTCATTGACACATTATGATTGTACATATTTATGGGGACCGTGTGATGCCCTGTCACTCACCAGCTTAAAAACCTTCAGTGATTCTCTCAGGCAGGGGATGGTCCAGACTTCCTAGCCTGGCTGTCAAGACCTCCCCACCCCCCTTCCCACTCCCTTTTTTGAACTCTAAGCTCTAGGTCTGCTCAAGGACTTTCTGTTCTACTGATTCAAATTTTCCCTTCATCTCTAAGGATTTGCACAGATAAATCTGCCTAGAATACTCTTGTCTCTATCCCCTACGTTCTTACTCTTCAGATGGCAGCTGACACCCTGTCTGCCTCCTGGAAATGTGTCTCTGAACCAGGGAGGGGTCCTGTATCTCCCTGGGTTGCCATTTGCCCCCCACTTTATAGAAATGAGTTTCCTACGGTCTATACCCAAAGATGGGTTTGGTTCTGTAAGAATAGTGGCTACCCCTTCCCCATTGTCCTTCTAAACCCACTCACTACCCTGCTGTCTGCCCAACAAGGTCGGCATGTCCAAGTTCAACAATAGGCTTATGTTCAAGTAGAGGCAAGCTACCATGACTTTTCTGTATCCCCACATGAAAAGTCACCCACAGGTTTTCCCGAAAGCACAGCCCAAAAAGATTCAAGCAGGTAGTTTATGTGGGAAGGGATCCTGGGAAATGCCAGGAACAAGTGGTGAGTTGACAGAAGGCAGGAAGCCAAAAAAGTGCCTTGTCACACAGCTTTCCTCTGTGGCCATCCAGAACTTAAACTCATCGGCAAAAATTCAGGGTATAATCCTAAGAGAGCATGAATCTCCTTTGTCTCTCCCAGAGAAGAAAGCAGGAGGGGAAGCCTGGTGGGTTTACATACATACACACACATACAGACACACACACACAGACACACACACACTTGCACCCACCCTCCTGCAAGCATTCAGGGCCAAGCACGGCTTCTGGAGAGGTGCTAATGCCCACGTGCTTTTGGCCTACTCTGAAGATGAGCAAAGCCAGCAGCTCCATTGCTAGAGGAAAGCCTCTGGCAAAGTGGGGAATGGAAGGGAGGCCCCTGGAAGCTGAAAGGATCCAGGCTTGAACTGTGGAAAGGCCCTGTCTGCATCTGCCACCCAGTTTCTGCCAACACTGTTCTTTGTGTCTGGGTTCAGTAAGAACACCCTTCCCTCCCTCAGCCCCAGTGCATGTCTCACGCCCCTTTTCCTACTTTATAGACTCATCAAACTATTCAAAGCAGCTGGGCAACATGGCACACACCTTTAATCCCAGCACTCAGGAGACAGAGGCAGGCAGATCTCTAAGTTTCAGACCAGTCTGGTCTGCAGAGTAAGTTCTAGGACAGCCAAGGCTACACAGAGATACCGTGTCTGGGAAAAAAACCAAACCAAAGCACACAAACAAACATACTTAATCTATGGATATTGTTTCCTACCAGCATACTGCACAAAGCTTAATGCTTCCATGGGATGGCTGACCAGCTAATAATAAATGGTAGTTGATTCTACACGTAGGCTCACATACAAACAGCTTAGCAGGAAAACCTAACTTTTCGTCTGTGTTGTAGCCATCAGATTAAATCATGAAGTCCTTTTTATTCTGTTTCCTTGAGACAGACCTCACTATGCTGCCCACTGGTTTTAAACTCCTTGGTCTCTAGCTGGGATTTCAGACTCTAGGCTATCTTTAGAACATTGCAGAAAAAAGCAGCTTCTGGAGGCAGGAGAAGCTGTAAGGCAGGGTCCCACAGTGTTTACTGTGCAACCCCCACCTTCACCCTAAAAAGCTACAAGGCCAGGTCTAATTAGCTCTGAGTTACAGGATTCAGAGTGTGCAGGAATTGATAGCTTGTGCACGCCCAGAGCTGTCTCTCCTCCTCCCAGGCATAGAAAAAGGCTTAGCAGGACATACTCTTCGTGGAGGAAAAAGAAACATTCTCACTTGGAAAAGTTTAGATTTGGACTTGGCAGATTTTTTTTTTTTTTCGGAACAAAATTTGCACTATCGATTCCGTGGCAAATGAAAATCTCTGGTGGACACTCTGGGCTTCCGAGATCTGAACTGTTTAAATGAGGCTGGACCGAACAGGAGGAGGTGAAATTGGTATCCGAAGCTGAGCGCAGGTGGTGCCTGAGGTGGCAAGACTGCTCTTTTGTCTTCTCTCCAGTCTGTGAAAATGACTTGCTCCTTTGAACTGATCCTCTCCTCACAGGTGGCCTCAGGGTTGCTGCCCAGGCCTGTGCGTTCAGTAGAAAACCCAAGCAGAGGGAGAGAGGCTGGCGGCTCTGCACAGGGTCAGACAGAAGGATGCTGCTGAGGGGCACATTTTACCACCCAGTCCAATGGTGGGGCAGAGGCTGGCTGCAGGTGGCTTTCTCCTTCCTGTAATTGACCTACTGCTCCTGGTACTGCTGCCTTGAGAACACATTTGATTGCAGAATCTAGGCTCATTGGAAATGGGAATATTGCAAGATGAGCACCCTATGCTTCCCAAGCCTCCAGGAAGGTGGTTCCAGGATGCAGCCTCTTTATAGTTCCCCTCCTGGCCTCTCCCCTGCCCAGCTGCTCCACCTCCTTTACCCTGCCTTTGACAACCCTGGATTGTTATCTTGCCTATGGCTCAATACGGCTACCTGAGGTTTACTCTTTAATCCGTCTTTCTCCTTCCCCTCCCACAATGCACTGCTTCATGCTCTGTTGTTAATGTTACCAGTAAAGAGACTCACTGAGGCGGCCCGGCCACGGCTCCTGTCAGGATGTGTAACGGGTTATGGTTACCTTCAGATTTTGTATTTATGTAGTGAGGCAAGAAGGGTATGGGAGGGCTCTCTGCCGTTTCACAAATATGGATGTTACAACTCTTGAGATTTTTGTTGTTGTTTTGTTTTGAGGCAGAATAGGTCTCTGTAGTTCTGACTAGCCTCAAATGTAGCCCAGGCTGGCTTTGAACTCATCACAATCTTTCTGTCTCCATCTCCCAAATTCTGAATGTAATAGGTATTGACGGGTGGCCTACTGCGATCTGGGCAGGGGGTGATGCAATGAATAAGCCAAGCCCCTGCTGTTATGAAGCACACACTATAGTGGGGGTGGGGAAGTAGGTAATAAACCACTGACTATAATCTCTCAAGTAAGGCTAAGTGCTTAGCAGAAAATCTGCAGAGTTAATTAAAGGATAGAAGGTAAGTGGAGAGCTTTTGATTTAGAGAGATTGGCTGGGAAGTCTTTCTGATAAGGCGATGATGAAGCTGGGGCCTAAGCAGAGGGAAAGACTGAGCCCTGTAGGTGATCAGAGCTGTTTCAAGCTGGGAAGAGGTCCCCACACACACACAGTGAGAGATACAGCAAAGCACAAAGCCCCTGAGGCAGGGGGATGCCTGTTAGTATACTGCTCTGAGAATGTGGGCGGAACCAGCATTTTGAGGTGTGGCCTGAGGAGTTAGTTTCCCATCCCTTTGGAGAGAATCAGGGCTTGGGGTCCATCCCAAGTATATCAGTCACCTTGCACAGGGAATGGAGAGACCTAGGAACCAGTGGTGATGGAGTGAGGGAGGTCTGGTGGGTCTGGTGAGCTCTCTGCATCAGAGTCAGACTCTTTCCTTGGCTATTTCTGTAGCCGCGATGTGATCAGAGGATGTGTTCCATAGCCCTTCCTTTATAAGTAAAGCGTATGTATGGAACTGAGTTACTGTGAGGTCCTCTTCATTCCCAGGCTGTCTCCATTGACCATCACTGTTGGCCAGGCTGAGCTTCTGGGCTTTGTAATCATTTCCCACTTAGCCTTGTTTGATTTTGGTTTTGGCCATGCTAGGGATTAAACCCAAGGCCCTATGAAAGTTAAACAAGCACTCTGCCACTGGGTATATTCCCTGCCATTTCCTGGGTAACTGAATCTCACTGAAGTACAGAGGAAGCAAGTGATAATCTCAATGGAGTCCCTCAGGAACTTCGGTACTCAGCCTGCCGGAAAAAGCCCCAAGGTGGGAAGAAGCCTCTGCCTGTAGGTGTCAGGGAAGGTGGTTTCAAGTGTGGGATGTGGCTAGAGAAGAGTGTCTTCCCCCTTAGCTCACCTGGCCAGACTTTATGAAAGCAGCATAAGGCGATCTTCACTGTCTGTGTCACCAGGTGGCAGATCCGTGGTGGCAGACTAGTGGTCAGATAGATTGGTAGGAGTTTATTATTGCAGATCCTTAAGTACCAAGGAGGAGGAGGAGGGCTGGTTAGCTCAACAGCCACAGAGTAATTCTTTTGAACTTGCCAAATAGTATATACCCATGGTAGAAAACCACAGACTTTTGAAAAGGAGAAAAAATCACTGAAATCTCATAGCCCTCCAAGCAAGAACACAGAAGCTCAGTCTGCCTGGTACCTGGTGCTTTCCCTGCAGAAATTTCCTACAGCTGTAAATGTGTCCTGTCTTAACAAATTGTATCCTGAACACCTTTATTTTGCACCCATGCTAAAGCCTTTTGTTTGTTTTTGTTCTGATATAGGAGTTTCATTGTGTAGCCCAGGCTGGCCTCGAATGCCTGGAGTCCAGACATTCTTCTGCTTCTTCAGTGGCTGAGATCCCAGGCATGTGCCTCTATCTCCACTTAGGCCATTTATCACAGTTCTTGATATTTGGAGACCTGGTCTCACTATGTAGTCCTGGCTCACCCAGAACTCACTATGTAGTTCAGACTGGTCTTGAAATCAGAGAAATCCTCATCATCTTTACTCCCAGGTGCTGGGATTAAAGGTGTGCACCACCACAGCTGATTAAAGTCTAAGTTACAGTGGGTGTAAATGTTCTATAATATGCCATAAAAAGTCCCCTGAGATTTTCAGGCTCACTTTTAGAGACCACATAGTGGCCGGCATCTGACAAAGTTGGCTCTGTGCTTGGTGACCTCTGAAAAGGAGGTGGGGCTCTGCAGGGAGCTGTGTGGATAAAGGTCATTTTAGGAGGTGAATGACATCCATTGTGACTGACTAGCATCTACTTAGAATCAGAAAGGGGTGCTCCCACCTCTGTGTGTGTGTGTTTATGTACATGTGCCATTACCATGGCCTTAGTATCCAGTAAAAAAAAAAAAAAAGTTGCTAGGGAACCCAAGAGGGTGATTACAAAGACATTCACTTTCTTTGATGCTGGGTGGTTTGTGACTATAGAAAAGTTCTGAGGATAGGTGTGAAGAGGAATATGTCTCTTGCTTCTGATTTGTACTGAGGGGACTTGATAGATTTTTAGGATCTTAGGCTGAAGATGTAGTTCAGTTGGTAGAGTACTTGCCTGGCATTTGTAAGGGACTGAGTTCCATCTCTAGCACCATACGATTGGGATGTGGGTGGTAAATGAAAATCCCAGCACTTGGGAAATAGAGGCTAGAGGATCAGTGTTCTGGTCATCCTTCTCTACTGATCAAGTTCAGATCATCCTGGGATACATGGGGAAATTGTAAATGCTTTGAAATTTGGCACTAAAGGAATCTGGTTTTTCCTAACGAGGTTTTATTTCTTTTTATATATTTAGTTAGTTTTATTTTGTGTGCATTGGTGTTTTCCTGCACGCATGTCTGTGTGAGGGTGTCAGATCCCCTGGAACTAGAATGACAGACAGTTGTGAGCTGCCATGTGGATGCTGGGAATTGATCTCAGGTCATCTAGAAGAACAATCAGTGTTCTTAACCGCTGAGCTGTCTCTCCAGTCCCCGGGATTTTCTGTGTAGCCCTGGCTGTCCTGGAACTTGCTCTGTAGACCAAGACGGCCTCAAACTCAGAGATTCACCCCTCTCTGGAGTGCTGGGATTAAGGGCATGCGCCACCACCACCCAGCCATTACCTTATTTCTTGAATTTGAATTCCTTCATCCATGAAATGGGATTGTAACAGTACCTACCTTGTGGAGTTGGAGAGATTAAAGGCAATGTCCCATACAAAGCTCTGGGCACTTTGCTGTGGCCTGACTCACAACAGGCGCTCAGTGAACATTGTCATCAGTGTAAGTAGTAACAAAGATAACTTCCTTCCTTGAAGAATGTCTGTGTTGTCTTCCTCTGCCCTCCCTGGCTGTCCTCTGAAGTTTAGCTGCCTGTCATCCAGAGCTGAGACTTGACAGTAGCCGAGACTGGAATCTCAGGGCCAGCATAGATGGGCTACCTAGGATGGGGGAATGTACCTGTTTGGGAATGAGTCTTTTCATTCTGATCTGATCAGGAACGGAGAAGTTGTGGAGAGCATCCTTGAACTGTTTATTGGCTGGGAGACTGCCGAAAGGCGGGACCTTCTGTACGAACTGCTGCCCTTGTCCACTCTGACTTCTCATCTGCCCCTTCTCTCAGAAAAGAAGTCCATGACCAGAAAAACAAGCCTAGCACCAGCCTGGAGCCTTGGTCTTAAGGCTGCAAAATGGATATTCCTCTGGGCCCTATGGCTGGCCTGCTGAGCTCCCTGGAGCAGGTCCTCTGTAGATCAGGCTAAGCAGACAGGTGAAAGGGAACCAGGTAGAATCAGGTCTGGACTTTGGTACTTACATGTGGCCTAACCTTGACCAAACGCTTTTAATTCTCAGGGACTCAGTACTTAAGAGGTTTGGTATGGAGGCAGAAGGACGAGGATCTGGCTACAGAATAAGTTCAAGACCAACTAAGGCTACGTGAGAGTCTCAAACAAAATGAAACAAAACCGTGGGATGAATGGCACCTGTCTGTCAGGGATTTGGGAATGGTGACCAAGTGGGCATAAAGTACCTTCCTGGTGAAGAGCAGGACCACCCTACAACTCTGCTGCTGCTCTTTCTCACATGACTTATTTAGCAGCCCTGCACCGAGGCCCCACTGTGTGTCCTGCTCTTTACTCACCTCTCCAGACATCTTCCTCCCTTCTTTGATCCAGGGCCTGCCTTGCCCTGGAACCACTTTGCTACAGAATCTACAACAGAGAAGCCGGCCTCCAGGATCGAGCATCCGTGGGCTTCTGGTCCCATATGGGGGAGAGGGGGCTCCATATCTTTGTCCAAGCTCATGTGACCTGCCTTCTCAGCAGGTAGATACATTTCTAGAGAAGGTTGTGTCCTGGGAGCTGATAGTACCTGAGCTCAGCAGCCCAGGTGGAGAGCTGGCATCTCCCCAACAAAGGAAGTTGGGACCCATTGATTTGTCTCTGGCCACCCCTTTGAAAAGAGCCATCCTGTGGGAAGGCTGCTTACCATAGAGGGTTTGTCCTAGAGAGGACTATGGACAGAAATGGCTAGAGAGTCCAAAACGAGGTCACAGACCCCCTCCTGTAATGCCCTTTTCTTTGCTGAGTTGAGATCTGTGCCTTTTCTATGCCAGGAATATGGATCCTCCTTGGTCACTAGCCCTGTGTGCCTCTCTCTCTGCTGGCTGACCTAACGGTCCCACTGGGAACTGGCAGGGTGATTTTACTAATAAGCTAACCACATTGCCATCTCAACAGAATTAACCAAAAAGAGAAAGAGAAAGCAGGAAAGAAAATAGTCCTTGAACAAATGCTGCTGTAGTGTCTACCGGGACCTAAGATCTGGTACTATCTGTTTTTTTAATAATTGAGGGTAATAAATATGTATTACTTTCTCCTCCCTACCCCCCATCCCCGGAGCTTGTCAGCTTCCTGCTTCTCCTCTCTGATCAGACCAAGTCTTCCCCAAGCAAAAAAAAAAAAAAAAATCCTTTAAGCAAAAAGGATTAAAGCCTTGAAAGTAGGTCTGCCTGCACGCTCTCCTCCCCTCCCCCAGGCCTGGCATGGAGAGGCCCCTCAGGAAGCCAGGGACTGAGGTAGGGGATGTACATTGAGACAGCAGATTTTGGGTAAGGAGCTCAGTGGGGAAGGACCCCTGTAGTCCTTCCTCCCCGTAACCCATCTAGCCTGGGCTAACCTTGGAGAAGCAGCCCAGGTTTCCATTGTGAACCAAGGGCTAGCCTGAGAGCCAGGCTCCCTTGGGCCCTAGCAGGACAGAGGAAGATCACTTTTGTCTCTGCTACAGGTCGGCTTTGCACCCTCGGTCAGCATTTTGGAAATCTGTATGTCCTTAGAATAAGCCTCCAATTTGTCTCCTCATCTGTAAGATGGAAAAATAAACAGAAGCAACCTCACAGGATCAAACAAGGGTGTCTGGCACCTGGTAAATGCAGAATAAATGAAATAACTATTATTGTCTTAACAGAATCTTCTCAGCTTTAGAGGACAGCCTGACAGCTCTTCCATCCCATGAGCACCTGAGCTCCCAAGGCCCTGCCAGGCACCACCATTATGACCTGCTTCAGCTTCATCCCTAACAGCCCTCCAAAAGGGAGTTGAGGCCAGAAGGTGTATTTAGCGCCCTGCCTGAGACTGTGAAAGTATACTCCCTCATCTTCCTGGCCTATTAATATTAAATAACATAATGTTAATAATTACTATTATTATTTTAGACAAGGTCTTACTACATAGCCCTTAAGAGGCCTGAAACTCACAAAGTAGACCAGGCTGGCCTCAAACTTAAGAAGTCCTCTGTGTCTGCCTCTTTTGGTTTGAAGGCTGGGCCACCACACTGGCTCTGACACTTTCCTTGTGCCCCATGGTACTTTCTTCTCTGTTCAGTTTGTTTAGTTTTTCCAGACAAGGTTTCATTAAACTCACTATATAACCAAGGCTAGCCTTGGATTCCTCATCTTTGCCCAGTCTTATGTCCCCAGGATTTATTTTATATGTCTGAGTGTTTTGCCTGCATGTGTATATATGCACCATGTGTGTGCCTGGTGCCTGTGGGGGGTCAGAAGATGGCATTAGATGTGAGCCACCATGTGGGTGCTAGGAACCCTAAGTACTGGAATTAAAGGTACAAATACACCCCCACCCCCACCCTGTGACTCATGACCATTCTCCTGCCTCAGTCATTCAAGTACTAGGATTACAGACATACACTACCATACCTGGTCCCATGGCATTTTCTGAAAAGCCAGCATCCTTGGTGGTAGCTTTCAGGAGCCTCAAAGGGACCCAATCAAGAAAGGCCTGGCCTGGCTAGGAAGGTGGATGAGGGCAACAGTAGCTCCCGCCTTGTTCCAACCCACAGCTGGCAGCTTGCAGTTCTGCTGATGCAGCAGCCATGGTCCAGGCTGCTGCCCCCTCCTGTGCTGGGCATAGGCACCCTGGGCAGGCTGCAGGTGGCCTGGAGCTATGGCCCTGCACCCACTAAGACCCAAAGCCCCTGGTCTGCTCCAATGCTCAGTGGTTGGTCAAATGGCCTCTGGGGCCCACCCCCCAGGCCTGCCCTGGCTACTCTGGGCCCTAGGCAGGAGAAAGGAGGCAAGGCTCGGCCCGAGGGCAGGAAAAGCAGGAGGGAGGTGGCTATTTATAGCTGGCTTTGCTTTTGTTCCTTTTCCAGCAATGCTTCTCTTTAAATAGGAGCAGGGCTGGAGGCTGCAGCTCTTCCCCAGCCGCTCCGAAGTCAGTATGCGCACGCGTGTGTATGTGTCTGTGTGTATGTGTTGTAGACACTATATAGTGGTATGGTAGAGATAGATATGTCAGTGCATAGGTGTGTAGGTGTGTAAAAATGCATAGAGTGGGAGATGGAGGTGTGTGTGTGAATACTATTGCAGGGGCGGAGGTGGTTGGTACCTTTTGTGTGTGAATGTTGTGTGCTGCCATATTTGCACAGAGACACAGGGATGGGGCAGTTGTGTTTATGAACAGGTTTTTGGCTTTTGGTTTTGAGACAAGGACTAGATTAGAACTCCCAATTCTTCCTTTGCCTCCTGAGTATTAGGACTGAAAGTGTGAACCACCACACCAGGCATTCGTGTATAATTGGACACACATCATGAGTTTATGCAGCTACTCCTTAAAATGTGTATGTGTGGGCATATGTGCACATGTGTGTACAGATAGAGTCAAGGTTGGGCAAGAGTGTGCCTAATGTGGTGCTTTGTAGGGGACCATCTCTGCCTCCAGTGAGCTGCTGTTCATGGTGCCAGGAGGGGGGAAGGGTCAGGCAGCTTGATTGTACAAGCTTGAGCTTATGTCTTTCCTGTGCCAAATGTTAACTGAATTCCTAGGAATTGGCTTGTGTGTGTGTGTGTGTGTGTGTGTGTGTGTGTGTGTGTGTGTAAAGGGCCCCTGGGATCCTATCTAAGTACACACGCAGCTTGTGTTTTTAGAGCACTCTCAGAACCCTGTGGGAACAAGAACACTCCCCTTTTCATTTCTCAGCTGCAAACCCGGCCTAGTGGGGCAGAAAGCACCAGGGCGAACGTGCCATGCTACCTCGGAGTAGGAAAGTGCCAGGGCGACCTTGGTGACCAAATCCCTTGAGGTTTAGAAGCAGGTCCTAGTTCCCAGCATGTCCCTAGCCCACACCTGTAAAAAGAACAGGGAAACACCGTTCGGGTTGCTGTTAGGATCCTGGGAAAGCAGGATTGTGAGGTGGCTTAGCGTCCCGACCTAGGTAGGGACTCGGCGACCGGGCTAGGACTCCGGATTCTAGCGCCCACTGCGGCTCCCTGCGCTCTAGCAGAGCTGCAACCCAGATCTGTCAACGCGGCCGATGACCTGTGTGTGTGTGTGTGTGTGTCTGTGTGTGTCTGTGTGTGAGTGACCTGAGTGTGTGTGTGACCTGAGTGTGTGTGTGTGTGTGTGTGTGTGTGTGTGTGTGTGTGTGTGTGTGTGTGTGTGTGTGTGTAGGAGGGGGACACTTAGGGAGCATCTCGTCGGGGCATCGGGCCTGGCATGGCTCTCGCCCCCCGGCCGGTCCGGCAGCTCCACATCGATGCGACAGCCCTCCTCGCCCCTCCCCCAAAGGCCAAACAAAACATAGTAAATATTTAATCCGGGCCAGGGAGCCAAGGAGGCCTCCCCGCCCCCTCCGCAGCCGTCTGGCTCCTCTGCCAGCCCCCGCTGCTCTCCGCAGTAATGAGGCCGGGAACGGCAGGGATCGATCGCGGCCTGGGGCGGGGTGGAGGTGGGGTGAAACTCTGGGTGGGGTGGGAGTGCCCTGGGGGTGGCATCGCTGTCTACCCCAAGCACCAGGTCAGGGAGTCTGTCTACTCGACGCATCCACCCGCATTCTTGCTTTTCCAAGAAGTTCCAAGAGTCCCCCACTGGCGTAACCCTGCTAATAGGCCAAGTGTGGGTAAGTTGTGGGGTCAGTACAGAGAGTAGGAAGTCCCATCCCTGGCTGATGCCTGAGCTTCTGCCCTAAGAGCAGACCTGACCCTTAAGTCCTAATGGACTAATGTGGGGGGATGGGGGACGACAGCCGGGGAGACCCCTAGACTGAGGCAAAGCCCGTCGGGTTTCTGGCTTCCAGCAGCACTGCGCTGACCTAGAGTATACCTAAACCACCTGACCACATCCTCGCTGCTCCATTTACATAGTAATCACTGAACACCTACTGTGCGCTGAGCCACAGGCTGCCAGCCTGGAAACATGTAAATCCAAGTTGCAGACAATGCATTCTAAAGGAGATGATAACTGAACTCCAAAGATGATTTCAGCTAGTGGTTGCACTTAGTATAAAAAAAATAAAATAAAATGTAATATGATCCATTCTGGCTGAGGAAAGAACATTACCTGAGATGGTCAGGATGACAGTGAGTTGGGATAAAAATCATCCCCGACAAATTTTATAGAACGTACAAAGGCCCAGAGGCAGGAAAGGAATTAGCCTGCTACAGGATTAGGAAGAAGGGCCTGAGAGGTTGAATATAGTGAGGAGGTAGAGGTAGGCAATGGCAGTCTCCAAGGATCTCATAGACTGGGGGAGGAGTTTGGATTTCATTGTAAGTACTGTATAACGGCAGAGATTTTGAGCAAAGGAATGGCCTGGTCTGATTTACCCGTTTAAAAGCTTCTAGCAGAAGGATGGATAAAGGAAGACAGAGTTAAGGGAAAGGCATAGGTTGGTGGGGGAACAGTTTAGTGGTAACCGGAGGAAGGTTGGGCCAATGCTACAGGCCTAGAGCTGGAAGGGCCCAGCTAAACACAGCCTATTCTTATGCACAATCCATGCAGGGGGTTTGAGCAGAGACCAAGACTTGGGTGGCCACTGTCCTGTCTCTCTGACCTAAACCCCACGATGGGCGACCCAGGAAGCTTCTTTTTTTCTTTTTTCTTTCCAGGAGCATTAGAAAATGTTGACATGTTTTTTGAAACAATTTCAGATCTGATATCTCCACCAGATTGAGTTTGTAACCAGCTTTATTGTTTAAGCCTGCTGGGATTTCATCAAAGGCGTCTGCTGTTTACTCAGAACCATTTCATTGGAGAAAACAGCAAACAGACCTGCATTTCTATCTGATTTCACATTTTCTCTTCTCTCATAAATTTAAGTGCTTGTGAAAGGCACTGCTGATAAGGCAAAGCGCAGGGATCAAGCCCTGAGGAGGGGACTCTGAGTCTCAGCTAAGGCTTATTAACAGAACCAGAAAAGCTGGGGATGGCTGGAGGTCCCCCTGGGGGGCTTAGAGGCATTCCTGGCCAACTGCCAGTCCTCCCCAAGGGGACACTGGGGAGAGCCTTTGTTCCCCATACTCTGGCAGGATTTTCCAATGTGTCCTGATGTCTTTAACGGGTTTCCATTTCAGAGACTAGTAATAATGAGGCTGAACATCAGCTCCCATTTAGAGGGAGAGATGACCCAGCTTGAGACACCACGGGCTGAATGAGGCAGACTCCAGTTTTCTTGGGAAACAGTTGAGGGACATGTGAGGCAAAAGACTAGTGGCAGCCAGGTCACTGGACACAAGAGTGGGGGGGGGGGGCGTTAGTGCGGGAGGGGGTGTGTACCTGGCTGCTCCTCTGCCATCGCTGGGACCCAGCCCCTCTTCCTGTGGCTGCCAGAGCCAGCACAGCTAGAAAGACTCTTGTCATAGGCTGAGTCCTCATCTGCCTCCCCAAGGAACCTGTCTTGTTCTTATCTCCACTGCCTCGTAGGACCTGGGACCTTTAAACAGGACCATTGACCTGGCAGATGCTCCAGGCCAGTGGTGGAGAAGCAGCCCTGTAGCCTACCAGAAGGCGAAGGCGTCCTGAGGAAATTCAGGTTAATGTGCCTTGTTCAGTTGTATGAGCGGCAGCTAGCTAAATGCATGGGTTGCCTGGCACACAGGCCTACTCTCCCAGTTTATACATTAGACCCACTTGTAAGGTCAATCGATGCAAACCAATTAGCAGAAGGATAAGGACTTGTCTTGAACTGACTGTAGATCTAACAGTGAGCCTTCGGAGGGGGTGATGGTGTACAGAGGGATTCCTCAGTGCCAAGGGCTGGCCGTGCCATTGTGTTTCATGCCTTCCCACAGGCGGGACCTTCTTTGATAAGAGAGGAAAAGAAGAAAGGTTCTTGTCCCCAAGAGCCAACTCTAGGTTCTCCCGGTTACTGATGCACTTTTCATCAGCAACTTTCAGAATGAAAGCTTGGCTGCTCAGTGGTTTCAGGAGCTCCCTCCATCCCTGGAAGTTCGGGGGGGGGGGTTGGGTTTTCTTCAAGAACAGTAGAGCAAGTCACATGTCTTGGGAATGTTGGCTGCCATCTTTAAAATTATATATATATATATAAATTTGTATATATAATTTATTGTTATCGCTCATGTACATGATGGGGTGAGGTGCCTAACATGGCACATGTAGAGTTGAAATGGCAGCTTATGGATAGGCCCTCTTATGCTGCGTTCCATGGATTAAACTCAGTTTTTCAGGCTTATGTAACAAGTGCTTTTGTGTGCCGAACCATCTTTGGGGGGCCTACATCATTTTATTAGTATGCCATGGTTCATCTTCATGGTCAAATTGACTAGATCTGGAATCACCATGGAGACCCATCTTGGGCTTATCTGTGGGGTTAAAGGGAAGGACCCACCCAGAATGCGCTAGGGGCCCATGAAGGAGGAGGATCAGCCTTCTTCCCTGCTTCCCAGATGCCAATACAATATGACCAGACACATGGGATCTTCTGCTGGGCTTTGCTTATGTTGCCCTTAGTGATTTTGTGGTGTTTTTAGACAGACCTCCTGTAGCTCAGGCTATCTTTAATTCAGTTGACTGACCTTAATCCCCCAGTCCTCTTGCCTCTACCTCCAAGGGCCAGAATTACAGGTATGAGCCACCGTGCTCCTGATCAGGAGTTTGAATCCAGCCTTGAGGACTCTGGAGCCTGGGGTCTTTTTACTGGACCTTCTTGTCTTCAGTATCCTAGGATATTAGGGAGGGTCAGAAACTTCTCCCAAGATGGTCAGGAGGGTGGAGTGGGCCCTTGGGCACTCTGAGGTAAAGCCAGAATTTAAGCCATTTGCTCCCTGAGTGGCCCAGTAACCTATGCTGGAGAGTTTCAGGTCATGTTATGACATTATTACAAAATTGGTTTTTGGCTATTTGGGAGGCTGAGGCAGGAGGATCACCTAAGCTGTTTGATCTGAGGCCAGCCAGACAAGACTGTAATTTTCTTCCTAATGAAAACGGTATCATCAAACACAAAGGAGACCCCTCCACTCTACTCCCAAGGTATCCTATCTCTGCTTCAAACCCACATACTTCTTTCTCATCATTACCATAAAAGGAGGTGTGGTCATTCCATCTTCAACTCCAGTGAAGTCTTCACAGTCCTCTGGGCCTCTGGTCTTCTCTGTGGCTGCTCTCTGGGAATTCTGCTGGAGTCCACACTCCTCAGACCCAGCTGACTTTGCTCCTAAGGCAGAGGCCAGGAATGGGCAGTGCTGAGCTATAGTTGCCCATAAGGAGGGTCCAATGCAAATGTCTCAAGGAATAGGTTGGCTTAAAGGAGGGTAAGGTTGGGTAGGAGTGCATGTGTTTATGTTCCTATGTACATGTATTCGTGCTTTTTGTTTTGTTTTGTTTTTTGAGACAGGGTTTCTCTGAGTAGCCCTGGCTGTGCTGGAACTTGCTCTGTAGACCAGGCTGGCCTTGAACTCATATCGCTCCGTCTGCCTCTGCTTCCCAAGTGCTGGGATCAAAGGTGTGCATTCTCATGCCTGGCTGCTTATGGGTGTGTGTGTGTGAATTATGTGTGTGCATGTGAGAGACAGAGTCTGAATGTTTACATGTACACGTGTATGTATGTGTATGAGTGTGTATATGTACATGTTCGTGCTTTTCTTTCAGCTCACAAGAGTTGACCCTGAAACTGCTTCAGATTCTGCATCATTTACCCCTTACAGCATCAACTGTCAAATCCTTGACCTTTGAGGGTGGGTTTGATTTTTGATTTTTTTTTTTTTTTTTTGAAAAAGGCCAAAAGTAATTTGAAGCTGTGTTGTGAATAAAGGGATGAGGGATTTTTCAGAATGTGAGCTGCTTGTGTTGTTAGGATTTTAAAAATTGTCTGGATTCAAAATGAAATTGACCCTAAAGGATCTGGACCTGATTTTTCCCAAGGAAGCTCCAGGGTGTTTTACTGGTGCAGTTACTTTGAGGCAGGGGCTTGGTTCTAAGTGACCACTCCTGACAGGGGGCAGTGTAAGGAAGCTTTATTGAGCTCCTGCTATGTGCCAGGCTCTTTACATACATTACGGCAGCTGACTGAGGTCATTTTTGGAGTAAGGCCCATCTATTAAAAAATTCTTAAATAATTCATTATCTTTCTTACTCCTCACCATAACCCTATTAGAGCAAGCTCTTAGCCCACTTAACAGGCGATAAAATTAAGACCAAAGGAAGGTAAATGATTTCCCAAGGTCATAGAGTTATTCCAGGCCCAGGATTTGAACCCAAGTTTGACTAACTACCCAAATGAAGACAATTCATTTTTTCATTAATTGATTAGTTGAGACAGTCTGGTTATATAGTCCAGACTGGCCTTAATTCCTGTCTCCCCAGTGCTAGGATTAACTACCATACCCAGTTTTTTTTTTTTTTTTTTAATGTAATTTTTATATGTTCCCTACTCACCCCGGCCTTTAACACACAACTGCAGTTTTATTATGTCACAGTGACTTCATTCCGGCTGCATTCATTTGGGGGGGGGGGGAAGAGCAGGTCATAAGGAGTGAAATGCTGACTGTGTGCAGAGTAGCCAGTGTCAGCAGGCGTCAGGGGATGTGTGGGTGAAGATGGCAAAGAATGAAGTATGGTGTTTATTAGGTACTGGCAAAGGCCTAGGAGTTCCAGATGCCAAGCCGTGATAAGTGGGAACTGCCTGTCTCAGCTCTCCAGTTCCAGGAGCTGAGCAGGCTCCCAGTTCAGTGGCTTTGAAGCAACCGGATGCCTAGGCCAGCGCTGGGAGCGTTCTCAGCCACTGGCAAGGCAGAGCTCTCTCTGGATCGTAATGGCAATAATAGTACCAGATGAAGCCTTAGCTGATGGAGCGTGTGTGATAAGCCAGGCATTGATTGCCTCATTAAACTTTGATCTCTCTCCTTGCTCTTAGCCCTAACAGGATCCCCAGCACACAAGTTGACTCTCTAAATTCAGAAACAGACTCTCTTCCTTCAAGGAGATGTGGTCACATGTCATGAGAGAACTGAGTATACAAGGAAGGAAATTGGGGACTTGGAGAAACAGCTCCAAGAGGTCTTCTCAGCCATGGTCGCAGCTGACACCCTCTCAGTGTTGCGGGTTTTCATCCTCGAACCAGCAAGCAGAAATTCGAATAAGAGATTGTGAGAACTATTATCATAATATCCACAACTGCAAAGAGCCTATATGCCAATCAGCAGGGGAAGGGGGGGTTGATAAGAAATATAGCACCCTGAGCACTGGGCTTCTGCGATCCAAGGAATGGTTGGTTCTTCACTGCTGCGGGCTTCGTGCCAAGATATATTGCTGTGTGAAGAAGCAGTGCTAATATACTGTGATAACATTTGGATTTTAAAAAAGAAAGATTTACTTGTATGTGATAGACGGTTTCCGCAAAGGCACAAAAGAAACTGTTAACAGTGGGATGCCTCTGAAGAAAGATCCTGGGGACTGGAGGTCTGAGTGAGGAAGGGAGTTACTTTTCACTGTGTACCCTTTTGCATGAAAAAAAGAATTTTTTTTTTTTTTTACTATGTGAATACATTATTTTTTTTTTTTTCAGATTAAAAAGAAAGTGATGTGGATTTAAAGGGGGAAAAAAAGTCCCCAGGTTTTATCTGGTTTCTCTGTCCATTTTGTCATCTCTGTCTCCTGCCAGGTTATGCTATTCTGACTCACAAGCCATTTATTTCCCAGTTCCTCTCCCAGCCCATGTCCTCCCCTCCCCGAGGCATCCATTACTGCCCCTTACAGGTACTTAAAACCTACCTTTTTGCCTTGAAAGACAAATAACCCCAATCTGCAGAGACAAGCTTCATGGCACTCAGATCAGACGAAATCAGCTTGCACCGAGGTGGTCCGTGAATGTTTGCACAGCCAATTGAATCCGTGACTCGGTTGGTTACACCGAGCAAGGGACTGATTGGCCAAGGTCAGGCATCCAAAGCCCACACAGGTCGGTGCTCTTGGAATTTAGAGAGACCTTTCCTCCCCAATGCAGCCTAGTCCCTTGCTCCGATCTGGTTTGTGTCACAAGGAGGGAGTTCTATCTGCACAAGGAAGGGGGGCTCAGAGCACAGCATGTCTCCTGGAGACACAGCTCAGAGCAGCCACATGAACAAGCAAGAGGTAGAGTGTGACAGATCTGACAGATCGAAGACCCAGCTTTGGAAACACTGTGACTCAGAAGAGCATCTGAAGCCAGGCAGAGAGGTTCACACTGTAACCCCAGCACTGGAAAGGTAGAGGCAGGGGATTGGCTGAGTCTGAGGCTAGTCTGGCCTATAGATTGAGCTGTTACCTGAGAAGGCTTTGTGTCTTTATCCCTGACCATCTACTCCTTTTTCCTTCTCTCCTTCTTTTTGTTCTGAATCTTAGGTGGTTTGATTTTTATCACAAGAACTTGTAATAAACATAGAGAGTTCTCCACTAAATATGGCTGTGACTTATTTACAAATTGTTGCATGTATTCAGCAAGGCTAGAAAAATATCTATTTAGCAGCCCCCATGCCTAGGTCATGGACTCTACAGACCACTTAGAACTACATCTCCTGACTCAATCTTTTCTTGTGTGTGTGTGTGTGTGTGTGTGTGTGTGTGTGTGTTTGCGTGCACGTGTGCAAATTGTGTATATGTGAATGAGGGCACTGCTTTTGGGAGTCAGTCCTTTTCTGCCACTATGGGCTGCTTTGGTTTCTTTTTCTTTCAAATAGGTTCTCATGTAGCCCAGGCTGGTCTTTAACTTGATGTGTAGCAAATAGTGAGCTTGAACTTTTGATCTACCTCTCCCAAGAGCTCCTTCCTCCCTCCCTCCCTCCCTTCCTTTTCCTTTTTGCATCCCAGAAGTTCATTAGCCTAAGCCTCATGTCTGTAATCCTAACAGTACAGCTCTTGAAAGACCAAGGCAGGAGAATTGTCATGAGCTCAAAGCCAGTGACACCACATACTGAGTTTTCAGAAAGGAGTGGGGAGTGTGGCCTCATGGGTTAAGAGCACTTGGTCTTCTTGCAGAGGACCCAGGTTCAGTTCCCAGCACTCACATGGCAGCTCACAGCCACCTAAAGCTCTAGTTCCAGAGGCTCTTATGCCATCTTTAAGGTAGGGGTTTAATGACATTGGAGAAATGGCCCAGTGATTAAGAATTTATATATATATATATATATATATATATATATATATATATATATATGTGTGTGTGTGTGTGTGTGTGTGTGTGTGTGTGTGTGTGTGTATGTATGTATGTATTGAAACAGGGGTTCTCTTCATAGCTCTGGCTGTTCTGGAGCTCACTATGTAGATCAGGTTGGCTTTGAACTCACAGAGATCTGCCTGCCTCTTGTCTCCCAGCAAATGGTGGGATTAAAGGTATGTACTACCACACTTGGCACTTTCTGTTAGGATAGAGGGACCTGGATTTAGTCCCCATCACCCAGATGGTGACTTAAAACAATCTATAGCATCAGTTCCAGTGCATCTGACTCCCTCATCTGATCTTCCAGGACACCAGACATGCACTCCATGGACAGACAGACACATGCAGGTCACGTGCATATGCACAAAAAGAAATCTAAATAAAAAATAGCTGTGCATCGTGTGTATACCTTTAATCCCAGCACTTAGGAGGCAGAGGTATGTTGATCTCTGTGAGATCCAAGTCACCTAAGGCTACAAAATGAGAGTCTATCTCAAAAAGGAAGAAGGAGGGCTGGAAGGATGGCTCAGTAGTTAAGAGCACTGGCTGCTCTTCCAGAGGTTCTGAGTTCAATTCCCAGCAACCACAAGCTCACACCATCTATAATGGGATCTGATTCCCTTTTCTGGTATCCCTGAAGACAGGTCACTCATATACATTAAATAAATAAATATTTTTTTTTTTTAGAAGAAGGACGAAATAGAAAAAGGGGTGGGGAGCAGAAAATAATTTATTAGCCTAGAGGAAGACTAGTTAGGCAGCATGGCCCATGACCACCCTGTCTACTTTTAAATGAATCCATTCCAGGGTTCTCTGGCCTTAGTTTTGGTATGCAATGTCTCCTCACTCCTTTCTGGAATCTACGAGGCAGCCACTTGGCTTGGGCTTCAGGCTCTTCCTGCCTGCTTGCTCACAGAAGAGACTTTTTGTCCCAGTAAAGAGTTATTATGATGAGGGAGCATTTGCCTGCAAGCACAGTGAGTCAGAAAGTTTGATGTGCCTTTCCTGAAGAAAAAAAAAAAAAGCATCTATAATTTTTGACCACATTAATAGAAGTGTCCAAATCTAGGACGGGAAGGGATCTGGTTGCCTGTGGAGTGCTCACTGACTCATCTTTACCATCGTCATTGTCCACCATAGGCGTCCCAATCCACCCCCTTCTGTGCATGTCCCCTGCAACTGGGGCTGTGTCTTCTGCTTGGAACATGGCAGTAGACTCCCAGTTGGTGTCTGAGTCCCTTCTTGTCTCCAGGCTCCACATCACAATTGTGTTAAGAAGGACATCTGACTGGAGCACTCTGATGAATTAGTTTTTCAATGACTTCTCACAGCTCTTAGGATCCACTCTTCCCTTGTCCCTTAATTTTTTTTTTTTAATGTTTGGTGTATGTGTGTGTGTGTATGTGTGTGTATGTGTGTGTATGTGTGTGTATACACACATATGGGCACATATACCATGGTGCACCTGTGAAGGTCAGAGGACAGCATATGGAAGTCAGTTTTGTTCATCTACTGTTGGATCCCAGGGTTGATACTCAGGCCTGTGGCTTGACAGCCTTGATCTGCTAAGTCACCCCTGTTCCTCCTGGATGTGTTCCTCCTTTAGTCCCAGAACAGGGGATGAGAGTAGGGGCAGAGACAGGTGAATCTCTTCAAGACAAGCCTGATCTACAAAACAAGTTCTAGGAAAGCCATAACTTATGCAGAGGAACCCTGCTTCAAAAAAAGTAATAAATAACTTATATACCAAAGTTAACCAGACCCAAAGACTTCTAGGCAGTAAGAAGTGGTTTTGCTTTTTGAGACAGGCTAGCCTTTGTCCTCAAACACACTGTAAGTTCCAGGCTGGTCTGGTCTACATGTCTCAAAAACAAAAAGTCCATCCCAGCAGGCACAGTAGCAGGATATGAAGTGAAGGGCACTTATCCCTAACCACAGACAGGAAGCGGAGCTGGAAGAACTGGGAAAGGCATGGAGGCTATCTTTTGAAATCTCAAAGCCAGGCCCCCACTAACATGCTTCCTTCAGCAAGGCCACATACATCTAAGCTTCCACAGGCAGGTCAACCAGCTGAGGAACAAGTATTCAAATGGGGCACTGCAGGAGAAAGTGCTGACCTCTCCAGCCCCAAAGGCCAGTTTTCCCTCTGGACTCAATTCACACCACATTCCCTCTGATTTCCTGCTTTACACATGGGTCAGTCTCCAACATGATGTCTATGATGCTTGGAAGACCACCTTGGCCTTTGTTTCCCACTTAGGTAATTCTCTACCTTGGTCTGCCTCACATGATGCTCTTTGGGAAGTGGCCCTGAACCCTGCAGACTAGTCAGCACCCCAGTTATATGTGATGACAACATCCCATAGTCACTCATTCAGCAAATATTTAATGACACCACCAGGGTGCCAGGTACATATTCTGTGCTGAAGCTTTATTGTTGAGCAAGCCACCTGTCTCAAGGGAGATGATCAGCATTGTGGAGAGGCCTTAATTAGGTCTTAATTACCTCTGGTCAAAGATGTTGGTGGGATTCTACATGGAAAAAATATATGTGTGCATGTCTGGAAACTCACATCTGCTTTCTAAGTCCTCACATTTTCTGGCCTTGAAAATCATGTCATTTCAGGGGGCTAGAGAAATGGGTCTGTAGTTAAGGGCATTTGTTCTTTTCATGACAGAATTTCTTTGTGTAGCTTTGGAGCCTGTCCTGGAACTCACTCTGTAGACCAGGCTGGCCTCAAACTCAGAGATCCACCTGCCTCTGCCTCCCAAGTGCTGGAATTAAAGGCATGTGCCGCCACTGCCTGGCTGCATTTGTTGTTCTTAATGAGGACCTGGGTTCTGCCAGGCAATGATGGCTCACACTTTTAATCCCAGGACTCAGGAAGCAAAGGCAGACAGATCTTTGTGAGTTCAAGGTCAGCCTAGATTATATAATGAGTTCCAGGACAGCCAGAGCTACATAATGAGACTCTTGTTCAAACCAAACAAACCACACACACACACACACCTCAAGATATATCCTGGGCTAGCCTAGAACTCATGTTCTCAGGAAGCTGTCACTGTGCCAGGTTGCTCTTCCTAATTCCTCCAGGAAGAACGTCTCTTCCCCTATTAGACTGATCAAAGTTGTAAGCATGACGTCACTGGTTCCTGATGGACCCTGTACCCGCCCCTGGGCCTGGTCATGTGAAAGCAGTACAGGTACAAACCCACTCTAAAGGGAGTTCCATAAAGCCTGTAGTGGTGAGTTTAAAGGATCAGTTCTGTCAAATGAAAAAGCAGAATCCTGGACTGGCAAGTAAATATTCTTACTGCCAAACCTGATGACCTGAGCTTGATCCTTGGGACCCTCAGGGTAGAGGGAGAGAACCAATTTCCACAAGTTTCCTCTGACCTCCACACAAACAGTATGGCACAAGTTCAATTGCATTTGTGTGCACATACAGAGCCACATACAAAAATTAATACAGATATTCTGCAACTTTGGGTCCGTAGGGCTGGCCCCCTCCTATGCTCTTACAGATCATAGACGGGGTAGATGATGGATGAACCAACTCAGGGCACTGGGTTGTTGCTGGGTTGGTCAGCTGGCCAGCTCTCTTTCATCCTCAACACCAGGGTGAGCTCTCCAGCACCTCCTGTCTGGCTGACCCTTTGTAGTAAGCAGCAAGGGCTGTGGCCAGATCTGGTAGGAACCAGCTCACAGGTACCGGAATCAATGGGGTCAGCTCTACTGTGTTGCCCAGACAAGGTGCAGAGCCCAATCTCCCGAGTGCCACCATCTGGTGAGGGGCAGGGTCAGAGGAGCCCCAGTGAGGGCCCAGCATCTATGGGGCAGCAAAAACCAGAGGCCTCAAACCAGACCACTGACTCACTGCACTGAACACTGGCAAGTAATAAAATATGGACTAAAGAGTACACTGGGTGACTCACAGTGGAATACTAAGCTTCCACAAGAGATTTTTCTTTTTTTCTTTTTTCTTATTTTAAATTTTATTGTGTTTTATCTTGGGGTGGAGAGGTTACAGGATAGAGGGCAGACGGGAAGGGATGGGGAGATGAACAAAACAGATGCATGATATGAAATCCACAAAGAATCAATTAAAAAGTTGTTTTAAAAAACAAATGTGTAAACAACAAAAAAATAAAAAATTTCCCATTAAAAAATAATGCAACTTTAACTTAAAAAAAAAAAAAAAAAAGGTTGGTTCTGTGACCAAAAGGCAGGGAAGCCATGCTGGACCAATGCCCTATATAGGTCACAAATCTCAGGCATTTTCTTCCTTTCCTTCCCTCCTTCTCTCTCTCCCTCTCTCTCCCTCTGTCTAGGGAAGTGGCTTTTTGGTACAGGGTTTCTCTTAGTAAGCCCTGGTTGTGCTGGGGTTTCTAGACCAGGCTTGGCCTCAGCCTCCCAGAAATCCATCTGCCTCTGCCTCCTGAGTGCTGGAATCAAAGCTTCCCCATGACCGGCTGTCAGGCAGGTTTCCACATCTTGCTTTTCCACTCCTATTACCCAGGACTCCTCATCTGGTGTGGCAGCCCCCGAGGCACACCGCTGACCTTGCCTAACTCCAGAAAGCTCAGGTTAAGTGACTTCCTAAGGTCACATGGTGGCAGGATGAAGCCAAAGCTTCTGCCCTGGCAGAGTGGTGTGTCTGGCAGAGCCTGAGTCTGGGGTCAGTCTGCCGGAGCCTGGCGTTGCCATTTGTCAACTGTGGGATTCTAGTCGTTTCCTGCAGCTGCTGTAAATTACCACAAACTTGGTGGTTTAAAGCCACAGAGATTTATTCCTTCACAGCTCTGGAAGCCAGAAATGTGAAATCAAGATGTCTTCGGGGCTATGCCCCCTCTGGAGGTGCTGGGGACAATCTGTTCTTGCCTTTTCCAGCACTGGCGGCTGTTCACATTCTCTGCAGCTGCATCACTCCAATCTCAATCTTCACATGGTTCTTCTCTGTCTTTAACAGGGACATTTGCCATTAAATTTAGGACCCATCTGGGTAATCCAGGATAATCTCTTCTCAAAGTCCCTAACTTAATTACATCTACACAGACCCTTTTTCTAAATAATGTCACATTCACAGGATCCAGGGATTTGGATGTGGACATATCTTTTGAGGCACCACTTTTCGAATCTGTCCAGGGACCTCCCAAGACATTTATCCTCTTTGGGCTTCCAGTTTTTCATCTGTAAAGTCATAGCTGGGTGTGGTGGCATAAACCTGTAATTTGAGGATCAGGAATTCAAGGTCATCCTCAGCTACATACCAAGTTTGAGTTCAGTCTGTGCTACATGACGCTCAGTTTTTAAACAAACAAAACGGGCTGGTGAGATGGCTCAGTGGTAAGGGAGCTTGCCATCAAACCTGAGGAGTTGAGTTCAAGTCCTGGAACCAATGATAGGAGAGAATCAGCTCCTTAAAATTGTTCTCCGACCTCTGTCCTAGAGCCTGTGCATCCCCCTATATGGAAATATAAAACAAGACAAAAATGGATAATAGTGCTATTTGTGTGTGTGTGGGTGCATGTGTGTGTGATGTGTGGTATATACATGTGCGAATGTGCATAGTATGTGTGTATGTGATGCACACACTTGAGTGTGCAGTGTTTATGCTCATGCAGAGGCCAGAGCAGGACCCTTTCTCAGTCACCCTGTCCATACTGCCTTGAGACAGGGTCTCTCACTGAATGGAAGTGTCATGTTTCAGTGAGGCTGGCTGGCCTGTGAGCTCTCAGGATCCACCTGTCTCCACCTCTGAGATTATAGGCACATGAAGCCACATCAAGTTGTCTGTGTGGATGCCAGGGATATGAACTCAGGTCCTCATGCTTGAGAATCAACCACTGAGCCATATCTGTAGCCCCTAGTGCTAATATAATATAAGGTTGTCATGGGGCTTAATACAAAATGATCCCTTTGAGTACACATAGCAATGAGCACTTAGTAAATGCTCAATCAATGTTGATTATTACCACACATGGTCTCAGTGTGTGTCTATCTTGGTGACTTTTTTTTTCTCTCAAGTTAGGTCTGGTTTCCATTAACTAGTAGTGGTAGAGACAAGACCGGGATAGTTGGTGTTTTGTGCCCAGACAGAGTCGTCAAGGTTCTAGTCGAGGCCCTCCTGCTTGCTCCTATTATTGTGTCAGGCCTGGAGTCCCTCAGCCTGAGGGGCAGCACAGCCTGAGGAGGTTTTCTGCCAATCACCTTTTCCCTCACCCTGGCTGCAGGAGGCTGGCCTGGGAACTCTATGATTTACAGTGATGAAATGTAAATTGCAGAGATTCCTGGCTTCCTGTGCAGCCAAGATCCCATCAGCATCTCATTCCCCCTACCTGGGGCTCCTCCTGGTCTCATTTGGTGTATTCTGTTGGCAGATCGCCTCCTCAGCGACCACAACGCCTTGCTTCCTACATCTATCACACCTGCACTGTGACAATGTAATTTTTATCTCTGGTTGTTTATTTCTCAGATGGAACTACTTGTAAATTCCAAGAAGAAAATATATCCCTGTGTGTGACAGAACCAGCCCAGGGCGATTAATCTGGGCTTTTAAACTGGGAACGAAAACCAGGTTTATGCTGCTCCGTGCATAAGTGTCCCGTAATCAACCACTGTCATTAATTGTCCTCTGATGGATCAGTAGCCCCAGAAGGAACCTGGGATCAGTGGGATTTGATCTAGATGGATGAGAATAGGGTCTTCATTTCCCATCTGCCAAGTGATTAGAAGGCCGTTGGGACAGAGTGGGAGGTACTTAGCTTCTGGCCAACAGGTACAAGAGGTGGAAGCAGGGACCCAAGTTATTTTTAAGGCTAAGTTGACAGTGGGTATGAGAAGGAGGGGTGACAGTGACTGTGGACACATGCGTGAATGAATGCCTGGATGGTGAGAACTCCAACTTGCTCAGTCCAACAGACTCAGGTTCAAATCCAGGCCCTACCACTTGCCCCAAACCTTCACTGAAGGGCAAAGGGTTTTGGTCTAGGAAAGAGGAAAGTAATAGGACCCAGAGGCCCCTGGAAGAATTGAGAAGCAAGTCTGATAAGCACATGCTGTCTGTAGTAGGTGTTCAGCACAAATGAGTCTCCTCCTGACTTCTCCATGGGTCTATGGGGATCATGCAGGCCCCAGGAGAGGAAAGCAGCAAAGATCATCAGAATTTTTAAGTTGGAAGGAACATGGACCATAAAGCTGGGAGGGCATCTCCCCTGGCTGCCCGCAGTTGTCTGTCTGGCCTGTAGCAAGGCCTGGGATTCTTGACCTTGATTCTGTGGCTTCTACAAACCCAGACGGTCAGTCTCAGGTTTCCATAGTTTCTTAGAACAAATCGAGACAGTGTATACAGTAGGCAAATACTGAGCAACTGGAAGATCAGGAGGGAGTCAGAGGCTACATCTTCATCAGGTGTGATAGCACATGCTTGACTCTCACTACTTTGGAGGTGAAGGTACAAGGAGCAGGAGCTGAAGGTCATCCCTGGCTACATGGCTACAGCCATCCCAAGCTACAAGAGACCCTGTTTCAAAAACTAAAATAAGCCAGGTATGGTGGCACACGCCTTTAATCCCAGCACTCAGAAGACAGAGACAGGCAAATTTTTGTGAGTTCAAGACAAATCTGGTCTACACAGTAACTTTCAGGTTAGCCAGGGTTACACAATGAGGCTCTGACTCGAATCAATCAATCAAACAAAGAAGTGTAGCCCCCCAGAAAAATGGTCCTTGTTCTGGGTACAGATGCACTGTAGGAAGGACACCTTCAGGCTCTCAGAAGGATTGCCCACCAAAAAGGGTTCTGAACTTTCTTATAAACCAAGTACTGTCAGGGGTGGGGAGCTGCTGCCTACACCCTCTTACCTCTTGGCTGAGACACCAGTCCTGGCATTTCCTTGCCTCAGGGTCCCTGGATAACCCTTACTCTAGCCCAGTCCTGCAATGGAAAACGGCTCAGAGTGCTGCCAGTGAATGGTAGAGTGTGGGCCTCTGGCTACTTGGCAAAGGACTTTTGCATTTTTCCCAGATGAGATTTTTTGAAGTCTAAAAATTGTGTGTGTGTATGTGTGTGTGTGTGTGTGTGTGTGTGTGTGTGTGTGTGTATGTGTGTGTGTGTATGAGGGGGGAGGAGAGAGAGGTGCTTTTATGAAAGTCTAAACTAGGCAATTTTGGGGCACACCTTTAATCCCAGCACTTGGGAGGCAGAGACAGGCAGATCTCTTGAGTTCAAGGCTAGTTTGGTCTACAGAGTGAGTTCCAGGACAGCCAGGACTACACTGAGAAGCCTTATCTAGAAAGAGAGAGGAGGGGTAGGGAGAAGGGAGGGAGGGGAGGAGAATAGCCGAAGTCTAGCAAACCATGAGTCTTAAAGGTAGCCCGTGACCTGCCTATTACCGTAATAGATGACCTTACAGGTCCTCTGGGAGCATGGGGTCTCAGGATAGCTCTTTCACCCATTGGACTCCCAGGATCTACTGTGCCCTCTCCACCTAGAGGTTTGCCCAGTTTTCTGGTTGCTGGATGTTGGGTAATTGATACAGAACTGTGAGAAGAGCTGCCCCCCGCCAGAGACCCCACAAAGGGGGACCCACAGTCAGTGAACAATGTACTGGTGTTGCCTCCTCTCTGAGATTTTTCTCTGACTTCTGTTGAGGCTCCCGCTTCCCTGTCCCTTCTTCTCAGCCAGAGGCTGTGCCTCACTTTCAGGGCTGCCCTGTGGGCTGGATCCACCTCTGTGCAAGAGGTGAAGAGGGCCCCCTACAGGTCATCCGAAGTAGGGCAATGTGTTTGTGACACTGCCTGCCCGTAGCTCCCGCCCCAGGAATGGAAGCCGAAGGGTGTGGATGGAGACGGTGGGGCCCCTCAGCTGCCTTACTTCTCCTGGTATTTGCTGGGTTGTAAGTGTGTGCCAGGCGCTGTGCTGGGGACGGTGAGGAAAGACACTATCCAGAGTGAGAAGCTGAGATAAAGGATCCCATCTAGCTCTCTGGCTTTGCCACTTCCTAATCGCCAGCACCTGTGGCTTCGAGTTTGCTGTTTAGAAAATGGTCATGACAACCACTTGCTGGCCTGTTCAGTTTGTAGTCTTATGGGTGTGGAGCACAGGGACGGACCTGGGATTGGCACTGAAAATCTTTACTATCTTGAAAGGTCTATCCAGCCTGCTGGAGTTATAATTTTTTCTCTGGGATCTTGAGCCTCTTTCTTGGAAGCGTGGTCAGTATAAGACATGATAGAGCTTTCAGGATGGGCACTGAAGGGGAGGCAGCCACCGGAGGGGACAGAGACACCCCTATCTGACCCACTTTCCTAAAGCCTTTGAAAAGACGAGCTTAACAAAGAGAAAAGACTAAGACACATTCAGATTCCCTACAGCCCCCTGTAAGTTTATGCCTGCACCCTGGATGGAAGGTTCCCAAGGAGCTGCTGGGCTTCTGCTGTTCATTATGACCACAGCCAGCCCCTGAGTAGGAAGGTCATGTGGAGCTCATCTGGAATACGTTGTCCGTCCCCCAGGACTTCCCTGCTCTTTCTGTCCAATGTGGCTCCAGAAAAGAGTTAGGGAAGGGGGCCAGTCCTTATCCCCTGGGAACTACTACTGATTTGTTGTACTCTGATAAGGATTTAGATGGATTGTAGAGCTGACCCACTTAGGAATCTTTTCTTTTTATTTGTCTTCATGTTGCTCTTTGAGATAGTCTTCCAGGCTGGCCTCAAACTTGCTTCGTAGCTAATGGTAATCTAGACTTTTATTATTATTTTATTTTATGTGCATGGGCATTTTGTCTGCATTTTTGTCTATGTTCCACATGTATGCCTGAGGCCCACAGAGGCCAGGCAGGGGTGTTGGAACTGGAGTTATAGGCAGTTATGAGCCACCATGTGGGTGCTGGGTCCTCTGCAAGAGTAGTCAGTGCTCTGACCTCTGAGAAATCCCCCAGCTCCCAGTTAGAACTTCTCCTCTTGCCCCCAGCTCCTGATGCTGTTTTGTGGGCATGTGCTACCATATCTGATTGATGCCAGAGATTTAAACCTGGCTTTTGTACATCCTTGACAAGCACTTTACCAACTGAGCCGCCAATTAAGGTGTATGTCACCATGAGTTGCTCCATGTTATCTTTTAAGACAGGGTCTCTTGCTGGCCCTGGGTTCACTGATGAGACTGTGCTGGCTGACCAGCAGGCTGTAGAGGTCTTCTCCAGCAGAGTTACAAGTGCTCACCACAATGCTTAGCCTTTTCAACATTTATGTATGTGTTGCTCGAATCCTAATTGGTCTTATAATAAAAACCTGGAGCCAGATATTGAAGTAAATGCTATAAGATCAGAGAAGCAGAGGAATAAGCCACTAGAGAAACTTCTCACCCCTACTGACTCCTTGGACTGAAAGGGGAAGATGCTGTCTCCACGAATCCTCAGACTGATTGCCTCTGAGTCCTCAGCCAAAAGGGAACAGAAGCAAAGGGAAATGCCAAACACCCATCTCCTCCCACCTTACACTCCTCTCTCTGCCCAGCCATTTCACTTCCTGTCTCAACCTCCCCAGTGCTGAGACTAAGGTGTGTGCCACCACTGCCTGGCTCTGTTTCTCCTCCAGACTGGATTAATCTTGTGTAGTCCAGGGTGGCCTTGAACTCACAGAGATCCAGATAGATCTCTGCCTCCTGAGTGCTTGGATTAAAGATGTTTGCCAGAACTCCTGAACTCTGTGGCTACCTCTGTGACTGGCTCTGTTCTCTGACCTTCAGGCAAGATTTATTTCTTAGAGGATATACAAAGTACCACCACATGTATGTGTGTATGTAGAGCAGTGGGGCATGGATGTGCTGTGGTCTGCGTATGAGATTCTCTTCTTCCACTACGTGGATCCTGGGGATGGAACTTAGATCATCAAGGTTGATGGAGGCACCTTTACTCACTGAGCCATCTCATCCCGCCTTTTTTATTTTTTTTGAAACAGGGTCTCAAAGTACCATAGGCTGTCCTCTTTGGCTATGTAGCTGAGGATAATCTGATCCCCCTGCCTCCACTTCTGAGTGCTAGGAAAAATTTTTTTGCATTTATTTATTAGATTGTGTGTGGGTGGGTGGGTGGGTGTGTGGGTGTGTGGGTGTCCCTTGCTTGTATTGTATGTCTGAGCACCATACATGGCTGGTGGCTGAGTTAGGAAGTGATGAGCCTCTATGTGAGTTCTGGGAATTGAACCCAAATCCTTTGCAAGAATCATTAAGTGCTCTCATTTTTTTTTAAATGTATTTAATTTTATCTTATGTGCATTGGTGTGAAGGTGTCAGATCCCCTGGAACTGTGGTTACAGGAGGTTGGGAGCTGCCATGTGGGTGCTGGGAATCAATCCCAGGTCTTCTGGATGAGCAGCCAGTGTTTTTAACCACTGAACCAACTCTCCAGTTCTGAGTGCTAGGATTGCAAGGGCATGATACAAGAGTTCAAGGTTACACAATCAACATACAACTGGGCATAGAACCCAGGGCTTCCTGAGTACTAGAGCTGTCTTTGCCCCATAGCCCAGGACGGCCTGAAGCTCTAAGCCATCCTGCTCCCAAGTGCTAGGTCCACACCACCACTCTGGAATGTTTCCTTTGTATTGTTGTGCATGTACCAGGGGGCAGCAAACACAGAAGCCACACCTGCGTGCTGCCTGGGCACCTGTAGGAGAGGCCCATCCTTCACTGGGGCCCCTGTCTGAGGGCCTGTCTGCACTGGTTACTGGATGTGGGGGCAAGGAGCTTCAGGCACATGGTTGTCTAAGTGGAAATCTCTCCAGCAACTTGCGCCATGCCACAGCTTGAACATCCCAACGGAATTGCTTGTTTTTCTGTCATGACTCAAGAGCTACACATCTCCATGCTAAGAGTTCTAAGCGCATGGCTGCACTCAGTCATCACAAGAGCCCCATAAAGTGGGCCCTGCTTCCCCCCTGGTATGGATGAGCAGACTGAGAGGTTAAGGGAAGAGTTCAAGGTTACACAACCAGTCAGTCCCGGCTGGAATCCAAAGGCAGGTCTAATTTGAAGCCCAAGCTCTGAGGCGCTCGCTATTCCTGGCTGCTGTTGCCGGGAGGCTCTAGGCAAAACCCACCTGGATGCTTCCGCTTTGATGGCTATTTCAAAAGTCCACCAGATATCTCCCCAGGGCTCTGCTCCATTAGCTCCTCCTCTGGGACTGGAGAGAGTAGTACATCAATGTGCCAAAGAGAGCCCAGGTCCCAGAGAGGAATGTGTGTCTCCATTTTCTGGGTGCTCCGCAGTACTGGGTTTGGGCAGGAGTGAGGTGGGAGCTGGGTGCACTGGGTCAAGTTACTCGGCCACTAATTTCCTAGCCCTTGAGCCGACGCCTGAAGGCGGCTGAGGAGGCTGGGGCATCGAGAGACTAAACGCAGCTCAGCGGGGCTTGGCAAACCGCTCCCATCTGGACCTCCTGAGGCAATGGCTGTTCCCTCTGGGAGGGGCCGCAAGGTCGTGGGGTGCAAAGCCGTGAGGATGCGGGATTCAGGATGCAGGCCAACGCCCCCGCGCCAGCTCCCACCTGGGCCGGCCCCCGCAGGCGCTGGTTGGCTCCCTGGGAACGCTATTTGTCCTATCGTGCACCTGCACGGTTGCCAGGCAACTGGGACTGAGTTGTAACACCTTGGCAAGAGCCAGGAGGGTGTTTTTATTTCCTAGCTGCTCTGAGCCTTTCCTTAGAAGTTGTACAAGGATAGCATTTGCTTTCCCTCCCTAGGAACGCCACTTCACACAGTCCTTGGTCTCCAGTACCAAGGCCCCAGCCCAGCCTTGGGATCCAGGCCAGAACTGACTGGGGATCCCAGGAGTTTTTGTTGTTGGTTTTTTATTTTTTATTTTTATTTATTTATATTTTTTTTACCTGAGGGGTCTCAGGCAGGCAGGCAAGGAGCTTAGAGGGCAGTACACAGTTCTCTGGGTTTGGAAATGTCATCCTCAAGGGAGCTGGGGACTCTGACCTGAAGTAGGTAGTGAATCTAGGAAGAACCCTTAAAGATTGGGAAAGGCATACTCCAAGGTCACCATCACAATTGCTACCCTCAAGACAGCCTTGCTGTGGCCTTGGGAGGGTGGGACACATTCTGGGTCTGCCTGACTTCTGGTTTTATACAGGTTATTGGGGGCTCCCCAAAATTTAGGTTCCTGTCTCACATCTTCCTAGTGTCTCACCCATCTGTGTACCACCTGCACTATATTTTCCCCTTCTGTAGATTGACCCACTTTAGCTTAAATAAATGTATCCAAAAAGGAAACTTGATAACACTTCTGTAAATGGAGACTCAGTATCACTTGCCATAAATAGAAAGTAACTGTAAAAATAAATACAAAGAAGCAAAACCTTATTAAATTTTAGCACATGGAGGCTGATCTAAGGGAGCTATAAATGATAACAAAATAATTGCTTATTACTCACTGACACACACGCTGGGCCAGGCACTAGCTGAGCACTCTGCACGCATTGGATCCCATATCCTCAGTGTCCCCATTTCACAGACGAGGAAGGGAATAGTCAGATCCTAAAGGCCACAGCAAAGGAGAGATAGCCACTAAATGGCCAGATTTAAAGTTGAGTCCTAGCCAAGGCTGGGCTGTCAACCATGACCTGTGCTGTCTCCGCACATGGTGTCAGCCCTGAAGGGGCTGAAGGGCAGAAAGGGGCGAGAGTGGCACTATCCAGTCTATGCAGTGACTTGAGCCTCAGCCGCAGTGGTTTGTGCTTGGCCTCGGGGAATACTACCCACTAGATGCTTTCACAGCTAAACCACACAGCTTCCTGGCAGCCCTGGGTTATTCTCATCTTGTAGCCTAGGAATTGAGGGTTTGGGAAAGCTCAGCTACCTATCCAGAGTCACACTGCTGCTTTGGTAAGGCTGGGCTGTGGGCCTCTCCCTCTGCAGTGCTAGCCGGCCACATTCTCTTTCGCCTCTTTGTAGCTCATTCAGCCTCACACAGAGAGGAGAACCTTTTATTCTTAGGAAATCTTCCAGCGGAACTGAGCCCTTCTCCTTATACAGGGAACTAAATCTCCACCTGGGGAGGGTGGGATTTGTTGAACCCTGCCCAGACTGTGGCAAATACCTCTTTAGAGCCAAGTTTAACCATGGGCAAAGACCCCCTTGGCCTCCCCACATCTCAGCAAGACTCCTGTACTGCTGGCCAGGGGAGGGGTGTTTGTTTGGTTTTATTATCTGCCCTCCTGAAGACATAGGCCATCATCCCTTATCAAAATGAGTGACTGCTTTTCTCACCCTGGAGCTGGCTTTATTCTTACCTGGAAAAGAAAGAACAAGGGTGCATTTGGAGAGGGAGGAAAATCATATGTTATTTTTAAAAGGCATTTTGAGTGAGTGCTGAATAGAGTTCAAGAAAATTGCCTTAAAGACCTGTTCTCTGCGGGGTTGACGTTTCTCATGGCTCCCAAGTATTTGGAAACTTAATTGCACATTTGTACGGGCTACTGTTTTTATTTCTTTGTGGTCTCAGAGGTGGGCTTTGAAGATTGCACACACACACTCTCTCTAATGGTTTTTCTTTATCTCAAATAAATTCTGCACACCTGCAAGGTGGAGTTGCCTGAAAGACACTGTGTCAAAATTGGCTCTTGATTTAATAAATCTGCAAATGGTGAGGGGGGTTGCTGAGATGATGTGATGTTAGCTCTCTCCCAGCTCCTGTCGCAGAGGGTGCAGCCTAATCCCCTTGTCCCTAAGGGAGCTGTGCTGCTGCTGTTGCTCTGAACTTCAGAGTGAGCATCAACCCACATCTTTGTTGAAACCTTTCTCCACCCTAAGCTGGAAGTCATTGGGGGGGGGGCCGCCGATTTCTGTGTGGGTGTGTGGGGCCTTTTAGGCCAAGATGCTAATAAGAGGCTTTCAGGTTAATTGTACAACCACAGCTCCCCACTGCTGGGGACTTCCTTGACCTCCCACACTGTGTCTTCTCAAAGAATCAGAAAGTCCATTTGGTGCTCTGAACTATACAATAAGGTAGGAGTCAGCCCCAGCTTGGGGCTGGGAGCGGATGTCAACCCTCAGGATTGATAGGGGGACCCAGGTGTATTAGGAGCCAAACACATGACAAAAAGCAGCTCAGGGGTGGAAGGGTGTATTCAGCCTCCCGGCTCAGAGGAAAACGGTCCATCAAGACTGGAATGGTATGGTAGCAGAAGAGGCATGGTCCAAGGTGCAGGCCAGCAAGTAAAGAAAGTGGAATGCCAGGCTTCATCTAACTTCTTCCCTTTTCCTTTTTATTTGGCCTGAGACCTCACCTTCTAGGGTCCTCTCCCCTCAGTTAAAGCTCTTTGGAAACTCCCTTAAAGGTACCTTCAGAGGTGTGTCTCCCAGGTGATTCCAGACCCAGTCAAATGGACAGTGAAGACTTCCCACCAGGCTTGTGCACAGGTCCCTAGCCTCCTCTGCTTCCACTTCTTGGAAACCGGGAAACCTCAAACACTTGGCCTCTGAGCCAGGTGAATTTAGACACAGGTTTACCACATGCCAGCTGCTGAAGGTACTAGGTAATTACATCTGTCCTTTCCAAAGGACACCAGACCTGGTTAACTGATTCCAATGACATTAATGAACCTCTGCCCTCTGACTTCAGGTCCAGACAGTGGGAGACCCTGGCAGGTGACCAGAGGTAGAGTGGTGTGACCTCATCAAAAGTCTCTGCTTTTGTCAGGGCCCCTCTAGTGACTGACGTCTGGTCCCTCCCCTTGTCCCTTCAGGCCTAGCCCTGGTAATGACAATGTTTTCTTTACGTGATCTTTACTAGCCATGTGGGTTTCCTAGCCCTGTACACAACTTCAAATCTCTCTCTCTGTATGTGTATGTTGTGTGTGTGTGTGTGTGTGTGTGTGTGTGTGTGTGTGTGTGTGTGTGTGTGTGTGTGTGCCCTCTTGTACTGGAAGGTGAACCCAGGTCCCATATGCTAGCCTAGCTAGGCAAGTCCTTTGTGACTAGGCTACACTTTAACCTACCTTCTCACACCTACACCAATGCCAACTATCTCTTGGAAAAAAACCAAAAGTTTTTTGGTTTATTTTATTTGGTGTCTTTGTTTTCCCTCCATGTGTATGTGTACATCCTGTGTATGCCTGGTACCTTTAGAGGCCAGAAGAGATAATCTGATCCTCTGGAACTGGAGTTATGGACAGTTGTAAACTGCCATGTGGCTGCTGGGAATCACACCCAAGTCCTCTGGAAGAACAGCCAGTGCTCTAACCATTGAGCCATCTCTCCAGCCCCCTGGTGCATTTATCTGTAAGGTGAGACTGTTTGATTTATTGTTTTGCTGTTATGGTTCTTGTTCTTTTGTTTTGTTTTTGAGTCAGGGTCTTACTCTATAGCTGGGGCTAACCTGAATCTCACTGTGTAGCTCAGGCTAGCATTAACTCTTTATCTTCCTTCCTCTGCTTCCTAGTGCTGAAATTACAGGTGTGTGCCATCACCTGGGGCTTTACTACTAAGAAGTTTCTGTGGTAGCATTGAGAACTAAATTTAAAATCACTCACAAAGTGCTTGAACCAGGGTCTGGAGGACAGCAATGACGATCCTCAAGTTGACCTTGAAGTAAGGACCTTTGTCCTTGGAACTATGACTTTTTTTTTCTTTCTTTTTTTTTTTTTTACTTAACTTGATGCTTCCTGGGTATGAGCTGGGCACTGCTGATAAGTGGCCTGGGTTAGAGGGACATCAGGGAAGCAGACTCTTGCGTGACTTCAGAAGTTGGTACTTAGTCAGGTGTGTTAGCACACCCCTAAGAGTCTGAGTTCCATAACAAGCTCAAGAGTAGCCTGGGCTCAGGACAGGGGTGTGTGTGTGGGGGGGGGTTGACACCGGCCTTAAGTCCCCAGCACTCTGGAGGCAGAGGCAGGCCAGTCTCTGATTTGAAGCCAGTCTGGTCTACAGCCAGGATTATACAAAGAAACCTTGTCTCTGGAAACACAAGCAAAAACCATAAAAATAAACCTGAGCTACAAAGTGAGGTCTCACCTGACCTCAAAAAACAAAACAAAAAAACAAGAAACCCCCCTAATAACAGAAATAGAAGACGAAAAGTATGGCATTTCTTGTGTGAGTTCCCATAGAGGTTGTTCATTCTCCAGACATCAGCATATTCCGTTTAGTTTTTAATGTTGTGGGCAAACAAAACCATAGAGCTTTTGTGTAACATGGTATTTCCTGAGAAAATGAGAGAGATGACAAGACGTCCCACTGAATAGCACGTGAGCTGGGACCCTGGGCTGGAGAGATTGGTTTGATTCTCAGTACCCACACGGTGGCTCACAAGCACCTGTATCCAACTCTGATACTAACCTATCCATCTCTAAACTAACCTCGTCCGGCACTGGCCACACACACGCACACATGCAATCAAAACACTCAAGTACATACAATAACCTCAATGTGTCCAAACATGAAAAAACCCAACAACCCCAGATCTCAGCTGCTCCTTCTCTGCATGAAGGGCTTGTCCACCACCTGTCGCCCCCTCTGTGGCCTGTGTACTCTGGAGTCCCATTCAGTCTAGTGCTTGAAGATGCAGGCCCCTGAAGATCATCATAGTAAACGGGAATGTTCCCACACTAATAATGTGGCTGCCAGCCTGTCTGAGAATGGGAAGGTGAGAAAACTGTGGGGTGGATGGTAGTTCCCCTGAGGCCCACAGCTAAGGCTGGGCGATAACACTTGCTTAGGAAGGAGGCTAAAGTCTGCAACAAGAAGGGATGGAGCAGGATCTCCTGTGAGGAAGTTCAGGGCTGGGGAAAGCTCCAGGGAGAAAAAGTGTTGACAATGGAGAAGGGGAAGAGAGGGTACTTCAGGGGACGAGTCACAGTGAGAAGGGGCCTGTGGTCAGGCGAAGAAGAACCATTGGTGCCCTGGGAAGGATCGGCCGTTCTCTAGACCCTGCAGTCAGACAGAACCTGAAGAGAAAACAGTGGAGAAGTGTGCTGCAGCCCCACCCCTCCCTCCTTTCTTCATACTGTTTATTTTTGATCTCACTGGTTGCTGAGACTGGCTTTAAAACTGACTTATCCAGGCAGGCCTTGAATTTACAATCCTCCTGCCTCGTTTGCCCTGGTGCTAGGATTACAGGCATAAACTACCATGTCTTGTTCCATCTGGAATTTGTGTGTGTGTGTGTGTGTGTGTGTGTGTGTGTGTGTGTGTGTGTGTGAGAGAGAGAGAGAGAGAGAGAGAGAGAGAGAGAGAGAGAGAGAGAGAGAGAGAGAGAGAGAGAGGAGAAGGGGTGTCTCTACTTAGGCCTGGCCATCCTGGAACTCACTATGTATGCTAGGCTGACCTTGAACTCACAAAGCTCCTCCTGCCTCTGCCTTTCTGGTGCTGGGATTAAAGGTATATGCCACCATCCCTGGCTTGAATTCTTTAGAAAAACTTAATTTTTCTTTTCATGTAGATCAGGCTGGCTGATGGCTCCCAACCTTCCTGCCTCAGGCCCTAAGTACAGTGACCACAAAGATAAGTACTACCACACTTGGCCTGGGAAGACATTTTTTTGTTGTATAAGAAAGTCTCAGGATTTAGAGAGATGGCTCAGTCATTAAGAGCACGGGCTGCTCTCCCAGAGGACCTGGGTTCAATTCTCAGCACCTACATGGCAGTTCACAACTGTCTGTCACTCTAGTTCCAGGGGATCTGACACCCCCACAGAGACATGCGTGCAGGGAAAACACCAATGCACATAAAATAAAAATTTAAAAAGAAAATAGAAAGTCTCATGTAGCCCGGGCTTTCTTACAACTCATCTTGAATCAAAAGATGATCTCAAACTTGTGATTTTCTTGCCTCTGCCTCCCAAGTGCTGAGGATTACTGGCTTGCAATACTGTGCAAGTTTAGGTTGTGATAGGCATTGAAGCAGGACTTCATGAATGCTAGGCAAGTATTCTACCAGTGGGGTTATAACCCCAGGTATGAGAAGAAATTCTTTAAAATAAAAAAAAAATATGTATATGAGTATTTTGTGGTGTGTATGTGTGCAATGTGTGTGTTCAGTGCTCAAAAAAGGCCAGAAGAGGGATACTGATGCTCCTGAGCTGGAGTTAAAGGCCATTCTTAAGTGCCATATAGTTGCTAAGAAATCTTTCTATGAGACAAGATTTCTCTGCGTAGACCAGGCTGGCCCTCAACTCAATGGACAGCTAAGACTGGCTTTGATATCTCAGAGATCCACTTGCTTCTGCGTTCCCGTGCTAGGATTAAAAGCCACCACCACTACCCCTGACAGCAACAGTCAGTCTTATTAACCATCTCTTCAGCCCTGAGAAGGAATTCTTTTTGTTGGTTTTTTTTTTTTTTTTTTTAAGATAGCATTTCTCTGTGTAGCCCTGGCTGTCCTGGAATTAGGTAGACCAGGCTGGGTTTGAACTCAGAGATCCCCCTGCCTCTCTTTGCCTCCAGAGTGCTAGGATTAAAAGCATGTGCCACCACTGATGCTAGAGAAAGAATTCCTCTTTTTTTTTTTTTAAAAAAAAAAAAATTGTCTTATTGGATTGGTGTTTTGCTTGTATGTCTGTCTGAGGGTGTTGGATTCTGGAGTTACAGACAGTTGTGAGCTGCCATGTGGTTGCTGGCAATTGAATCTGGGTCCCGTGGAAGAGCAGCCCCCAAGAAGAATTCTTAGCCTGAGGTTCAGGGGTACACATATTTCAGAGTATTCCCAAGTCTCTGAAATTGTGTGGTGTTGTGGTCACTAGCCTCTAGGCTTTACTGTTAAACCTATCTTTTCAGATTCTGCCTCTGTCTAATAACCACCACCCCCCATCATGTTTTCCTGGCTGGCCTTGAACTTGCAGAACTGCTGCCTCTGTTTCTCAAGGGCTGGCGTTGAGGCATATGTTACCGCATCCGGCCCCTTAAACCCCATGGACGCCATCTTTCTCACCTAAAGAAAGCTAAGATGGTAGGTTTGGAACCTGAAATACATGGTAGTATCAAATTAGGAAGTGGAGATTTCCCCTTCTCAGGCTCTTAATGAGAGCTCAGTAATGGGCGGGTGTCTGTGAGTGACTGTGGTGTCACGTCCCCAGTGAGGGGTCTCCTACAGCTGCAGTGGGATTGCTTAAGGGGGCCCCTGATTCAGAAAATGTTGAGTACCACTCACTGCTTGAGAGGTTTAAAAATAGAGTCGCACTTAGCAGCAGAGAGCAGTGTTTATGTGAACTAACCGTGGTGCTGGGCCTGCAGGCAGGGAAGCCTGCATGGAGCCCTCTGTCCATCTGTTGGCTCTGCCATCCTTCATTCCTTCCCATGGCTTTGGAGCATTGTTGAGAACCTGCTCACCCGGGCCTCCTGCCAGGCGTGGAGGGCAGAGTCAAGAACACAGTGTCAATGGGAAAGGAAGATGTGCCAGGGCCCATCTCCAAAGAGGGCCCCACCCTGTGCCTACTCATGTCTGTATGAGGTTCTTTTCTGTGTCGAATCTGGGCTGACTATACAGCCTGGCCTATTATTTTTGTTTATTATTGTTTGGTTGATTGGTTAGTTGTTTGGGGGTTTTTCAGACAGGGTCTGTATAAACCAAGGTTGACCTTGAACTTCTGACCTTCCTGTCTCCACTTTGAAATAGGGGTGTGTGATCCATTCGCCCTCTTTTTAATTGATTGCGTGTAGGCTAGATAGGCTATTGTGTGTCCTGCTCTACTATTCTCTGCCCTATTCCATTGAAATCAGACTTGTCACTGCCCTTAGGCTCACCAGCTTATCTAGACAGATAGGCCCTCGGGATGGGCTTGTTTTGCGGGAGAGAACACTGGGATGCACATAGCCACACCCAGAGTTTAATGTCTATGCTGAGAATTAAACCCGGATCCTCCTGCCTGCACAGCAAATGCAGCTACTCTCTCAAGGTTCTTCCCAGACCCTGTTAGGGCTTCTTTTTTGAGACATGGGTTCGCTCTGTAGCCCAGGCTGATGTAAACTGTACCTAAGCAAGGTACTCTAAGCCCCCCACCCCCACCCCGGCATTCAGAGTTTACAGGTGTGCATCACCACATCTAGTCCTGTGTGATTCAGCTCATAAAATGAAGTGAAAATGAGGCTAAACAGTTCTGGCCCTAAGCCTTAAGAAGGCAGGCAGCGCACAGTTGTCTGTAACTCCAGGGATCTGAAACCCTCACCTCAATGTACATTAAAATTACAAGAAAAAAAAGAAGAATACAGACAATTTCACTTGTGTTATGCCAGGCATCAGAACAAATACTTGTAATTCCAGTGCTCAGAAGGTAGAAGCAGGAAGATCCAGAGTTCAAGGCCAGCCTTGGCTACATAGTGAGTTTGAAGACTCTGTCTCAAAAAAGGCATAGGGGGCTGGGAAGTGGCCTTTTATGACTTTAATCCCAGCACTCAGGAGGCAGGGACAGGAGGATCTCTGTGGGTTGGAGTTCAGCCTGGTCTACAGAGTGAGTTCCAGGATCTCCAGGGCTGTTACACAGAATAACCCTGTCCTGGAGGGGGGGGGGGCAGAGGAAAAGGAAGCTGGGCATGGTGTTAGGAAACTAGGCATGGCGTTTAATCCTAGCATCTGGGAGGCAGAAGTAGGCAGATCTCTGTGAATTCAAGCCCAGCCTGGTTCATACTGTGAGTTGTTCTAGGACAGCCAGGGCTATGTAGAGAGACCCTGTCTCAAAAAACAAAATGAGTAGGACAGCCTTACTTCTGTATTTTGGGGAACTGGTATCCCCAATAAAGAGGCCAGCTTTGTGACAGACATCACTTTGAGAGAAGAAACCCACAGGAAGGATGACAGGCTCAGATGTCCAGAAAGTTAGTTCAGTCCCCAGATGGTTTCAGACTCTGCTACCATTTGACTGCAGCCACATGGGACACTCCCAGCGGGAACAGCTGTCCTGCTGAGTCTATTTAAGATAATGGATTAGTTTTGTTTCCAGCCCTGTCTTAGTCTATTTTCTGTTTCTATAACAGACTATCCAAGACTGGTTAATTTATGAAGGAAACACGTTTATCTTGGCTCATGACTCTTGAGGCTGGAAATTCAAGAGCATGGACCCTGGTATCTTGTTGATTTGTGGAGAAGGCCTCATGATGATTGGACTCATGGACACATTTGAAAGAATTTGAGAGCCTGCCTTGCTTTATTATAACTTGTGCTTGTGGTAACCAAGTCAGTCCTAGAACCGCAAGAACTCACTTACACGAGAAAGGCATTAGCTTATCTTGGAGACCTCTTCCTTCATGACTGGAACGATTCCTATTACCGACAGCCTCCATCACTGGGGACCAGGTCTCACCATGAGTTTTGGTGGGTACAACCCATATTCAAAGCATCACAAACCTTTACCTTCAGCGAGGCTTGCTACATGTATAGTAATAAATGAAGAATAACAAATCAAAGAATAAAAGCTTTTCATTCAAAGCGGGTTGTAGCCAGGGGGTGGCTGCTGCAACTTGTAATTTATCAGAGCCAAAGGCAGACAGAAAGAAGAGCGGGAAAGGCATTAGGTTAGCTCTCGTTGGAGGCTGCTAATGATGGAGAAGCTGTAGGCAGGTGAAGCTAAAGTTGGAAACCCAGTGCAATTGGTATTCTGTTTCTCTAGATGTCCCAGGTTGGAAGCAAGAATGAAAATGGAGGAACTTAGTCAAGACCTAGCTGATTTGAGCTGATTATCACAAAGCAGCTAGTTGTCTGGTTTTCTGAGCTGCTCCATAGACTTGCATTTTATAGTTACCAAGGTGGCCTTTTAGGCTGGTCACTGTGGAGGACTAGGTTGGTTTCCCATTTGGTTGCCACAGACTGTGGGTCCAAGTGTTATTTTTAAACATGGCCTGTCAGTATTAATTTTCTATTTAGTCTCTTGCTTACCTGTAGATACCGCCACAAAAGCTGACGACAATCTTGAGGCCATGCTGAATGAACACAATTGTCTGGGTGGGCCCACAGGGGAGAAGAGACACTTGGCTTGGGCCAAGTTTAAAGAATGGTTTTCCAAAGCTGGGCATGGTGGTTACATGCCTTTAATCTCAGCACTCAGGAGGCAGAAGCAGGCAGATCTCTGAAGCCAACCTGGTCTACAGAGCTAGTTCTAGGATAGTCAGAGCTGCACAGAGAGACCCTGTCTCAGAAACAAAAAAAAAAAACAACAACAAAAGAATAGTTACTCAGATGGATGAGGGAAGGAGGGTCCCAGATGGAAAAGACAGCCTGACCCAAAGCCGCAGATAGGAGAGAACTCGGGGCACACATGCTGCAACAGCCTGTTATTGGGGTGTTGTGTTCTAGGTGGATGTTGGCTGAGTCCAGGGTACTGAGCAGAGAGTTAGACATATTCCTGAAGGGAGGGTCACAGATATTGGGAGTGATGTCATCAGAGACAAGTTTTAGAAACACTGGGAGAAGGTGAAGAACGGGGTAAATGTAGGAGAAAGTGCCAGAAGCACAAGCTACTGGACCTGGTAGACTGGACTCAAGGGACTAAGAGTATGCAGAGTCCCAGTTCCTGGAAGAATAGGCTTCTGGTGGTTTCTAGAACGTGACCAGGGGAGAGGGTGAAGCAGGGAGACTCCATGCTACAGATCTGGAGTTAGAGAGTAAGCGGAAAGAGGCTTTGCAACCATAGGTACATATGTGGGATATGGCACCCCCAGCCCTCCCATGAGGGCTGTTGGTAAATGAGAAATGGGAGAAGTGCCTTTGACAGAGAGAGACTGACGAGGGATGTCCAGAAAAGTTGGATCAGCTCCAGGAGAGAGCTGTGCAGAGGAATTCTGGGAGAAAGAGATTTTAAGAGGGCTTTGACTTCAGGGGCACTTGAGGCAAGGTGAATATTGGAAACGGGGTGTCTGGTTGACCCACCGGGTCCCCGAGAAAGAGCGCCTGCCGGAGTACTGGTCGACCCTGCTTCTTGGGGGAAAGGAAGGAAGGGAAGGGAGGGGGGCGGCACAACCAAGCTTTTGTGCATGAGAAGCAGGCTCAGTCCAGAGTACAGAGCTGAAAGAGGCGGGAGAGGAAGTCAGCTAGCTTCCTCTGAAAGGGTGGGGAAAGGCAGCCCCCCTGAGTCTTCATTTCAGCAGGGTTTTGTTGTTCAATGGGAGTGACTGGAGCAGGCCAGCAGCAAAGGAACCCTGGGTATTGCGAGGGGAGCAAAGAACTCCTCTTGTGAGCTTAAGAGGGCACAGTAGACAGTTCTGGCAGCTGTCGGCATGCATGCCTCAGGCAGAATCTAGACTATAGGTGGAGTATGTTTGCCCACACAGTAGTTTGGGATTTTGTTTTGTTTTGTTTTGTTTTGTTTTTTTATTTTTTATTTGTTGAATATGGTGTTAGCCAATTGCATGTACAAATCTATAATGCAGCCTCTAGCAAATCCAAAGACAAAATACCCAAAGCCTCACTCCCACCCCTTCCGATGCAACAGTGCTGGAACCCAGGACCTTGGATGAGTCTGGCTTCCAGGCTTCCACCTGTACCCCCTTACCTGCTCACCTCACCATATTGCTTCTTGCATGATTGCATCTGTCAGCATATGAGGAAATGAGGGACAGAAAGCTTGAGGCCTGTGTCTCTGAGAAAGATGGGTGAGGATTCAGAGGAGGGGAGGGGTTAGTCAGGGGCTGGAAGGAGGGTGCGAAAGGCCACTGAGCATAACAAGAATAGGTGAAGTCAGCACTGGGGCTGTAGAAAACTGGGTCCAGGTAAGGTGAACTAGGGATGGATAGGTGGTGAATCTAGTTTCCATTAGTGGGAGACAGAACAGGAACCGGGACCTTTTCCTCCCATATCCGTGTCCCCTGGCTCAGGGACACACAAGAGACAGACCCTTGTCTTCCCCATCCCAAGAGTTTCTCAGGGCTGGGTCACACTGAGACATTCCCCTTAGCATGGGAGAGGAATCCAGTCCAGGAGTCCCTGCAGGATTTGGATGTACCTTAGAGACCATCAAAATCTCCTCCTGTCTCAGTGACAGGCACTCAGAAAATACCTTTCCATACCCCTTTCCTGCTTCTCTTTACAGTGACTTCAGGCCACCTTGCTGCAGCCTTACACATAGCTACCCAGGTGGGGTTGCTTGCTTCTGACAGGAGAGGGGCTCTCATTCTCCCCAGAGAATAGCTCCACATACACTTCAAGATTAAAACATCCCCATTCACACTCTCTGTGGGAGCATTCTCAGGCTTATTGGGAATCGTGTGTGGATTGGACACATGTCAACGTCTCATGTTGAGTTGGAATGTAATTAGGTGATGGCGGAAAAAATTCCATCCGTCTCCTGGGAATGCTGGAATAATGAGCCATCAAGAGGGGACCAGGGAAGTTGGCAGGGGCTGCTGACCTGAGCCGAAGTGCAGACCATTCATTAGCTCCAGAGATGCCTGAGATCTGGGCTGCATAAACAGCAGGCCTGATCCTAAGTGGGAGGTGGGAGCCAGAGTGAAGAGCTTGAAAGCCTGCCTTAAGCTTTAAAGTGGAGTCATCCTTCCTGGGCTGGGGCTGGAGGATGCCGGTCTTCCACTGAGGCTGGGGGTAGATGCTGAGCCACGCCCAGGAGAGAGATGATTTTCCCAGACTTTCTTAGGGTCCCTTTCCTATCCTACCTTTCCGTGGAGGTCTAAAAGGACAACACAAGGCCAATTGTGGCCCCAACCTGTCCTGCCCAGCAGTCCCAGGATAACCCCCCTTTCCCCATCAGACCACTAGCTTATCTATCGGAAGTTTTCCACGGCAGCACAAGCTGTTTCCCCAGCAGCCTCCGCCCTCTCTGTTTCATTCTTTGGCAGAAATTTCTGGTGGGCTTCCTCAGCCCCCGCTGGGTACCCTCACCCTGTCAGGTGTGCCCTGCCCCGTCTTTGCACTCTGGTACTCTTTTCTCCTCTACTGGGGCTAGGACCCAGGACCTTTCACATGCTGGGCCAGTCGTCTACCACCGCACCATACCCTCACCCTGTGGTGCTTTCTTTCTCTCCTGGCTTCTCCCTTTTCCCTGGGGCACTCCTGGCTGGTGACCCACTATTCCAGCGATCTTAGGGGTCCATTTGCTCTCCACTCAGGAGTTGTATTTGGATTCATAAATATCTGACAGGTCCTTTTCCTGATGCCACCCACAAACAGTGCCAGCCACTAAAGTGGCCACAGGAGTATCTAGTATGGCCCGTGGTCATTGTAAAGGAGCCCTGACAGTAGTCTATCCTTTCTAGGTCACGCCCATTCCTGTCTGGAGGGATGGTGGCTGTCCTCACAGGGCAGGTCCCTCTACTGGGCAATCTCTGGCTTTCTAATGCCTATATAGAGATTTTTGAGGGGTATTCAGGACAATAGCACCTTTAGATGTCTCCCATCCCTGTAAGACCTTCTCTCTCACCTCAGTGACAAGCCTGTGCCCTCACTCAGCACTGACTCTAATAGAAGGCAAGCTGACATAAGCTGGCTAGTAGGCACATTAGAAAGGTAAAAGCAAAGGTGAAACACACACACACACCACATACACCACACACACACAGACATACACACAACACACACACACACAACACACACACACAGACACACACACACCACATACACCACACACACACAGACACACATACAACACACACACAGACACACACACACACCACATACACCACACACACACAGACACACACACAACACACACAGAGATACACACAGACACACACACACACACACCACACACAGACACACACACACACCACATACACCACACACACACAGACACACACACAACACACACAGAGATACACACAGACACACACACACACCACACACACACAGACACACACACAACACACACACAACACACACACACAGACACACACACACACCACACACACCACACACACACAGACACACACACAACACACACAGACACACACACACAACACACACACAGACACACACACACACCACACACACAGACACACACACAACACACACACAGACACACATACACACAGACACACACACACAGACACACACACACAGACACACACACACACCACACACACACACACACACATTGAGACTGGGTTTCTCTGCATAGCCTTGCTGTCTGGGAACTTGCTCTTGTAGCCCAGACTAGTCTCAAACTCAGGGATCTGCCTGACTCTGCTCCCCAAATGCTGGGGTTAAAGGTGTGTGCCACCACAGCCCAGTTTTAAAACGCTTTTATTTAATCCAATGTATTAAAATATTTCACCTCTCTTGGAGCTGGAAAGATGGCTCAGTCATCAAGGGCACTTGTTGCTCTTACAGAGACCCCAGGTTCAGTTACAAGCACCCACATGCTGGCTCACAACCATCCATAACTCTAGTCATACACATTAAGTAAATATAAAGTTAAATCATCTTGGCTGGGCGGTGGTGGTGCACACCTTTAATTCCAGCACTCAGGAGGCAGAGGCAGGTAGATCTCTGTGAGGCCAGCATAGCCAGGGCTAAAAAGAGAAACCCTGTCTCAAAAAACAAAATAAAAACAAAGTCATCTCTCCACATAATCAATATAAAAGCTATTCATGAGACATTATACATTTTTATTGTGTAATCTTTGAAATAACCATATTCCTTTTTATATTTCCTTCCTTCCTTCCTTCCTTTCTTTTTTTTTTTTTCTTTAGACAGGGCTTCTCTGTGTAGACCAGGCTGGCCTTGAACTCAGAGATCCACCTGCCCCAGCCTCCCAAATCCTGGGATTAAAGGTGCGCACCACCATTGCCAAGCTGAAATAGCCATATTTCAATGATTCTGGAGACCACAGCTTTAGGTCATGTGCTGGTCACTTGAGATCCCAGAATTCTGTGTTGGAATGGCCCCACTGGCATCCAGATTCTCGTGTCCCTGAGGTGAACTTTGCCATGGATATCTTCTCCTTCTTAGCTCAAACTCCATTCTGATTTTAGGCCCGAGTGATGGGAACTGTGAACCGAGGGGGCGGGCACAGAAGAGGTGATGGGCTAGCATTCCACAGAGATGGCCTGCATAGGCCCTGCTTGCAGCGTTGGGGGGGGGGGTGAGGCTTCGGTGCCGCAGTCCACAGACAGGTTAATGGTTACTCCCTTGTACACAATTGAATTTGTCCTTTAGAGCCTTCTGGCTTTGGAGAAGGGCCTCTCCTCCTGGGAACTCAGCTGGACTCCCAGAGCCACAGGGCCTGGACCAGCTGGGCTTGATTCAATCAAGAGAAATAAAGAAGAGTGGGTTCCCAGACATCTCTGTGCCCAGAGGAGCTGGTGGTTCAGACAAGAGAGATAAAGAGAGCTGATGGGGTGAGGGTGGGCCTGTTCCAGGCCTATCCTAGCCCTGCATATCTTCTGGGAAACTATGCCCAAGGCTGACACCCTCCCTGACTACTAGAACACAGCTGCAGTTGCCTGAAATGTGCATCCTCCTCCCTAGCCATCTTCCCATGTTGCTAAAAGCTGTTTGTAGAACGAGGTAAGGCAGCTGGGACTGTATGTTCTCTCTATCTCTGTGAGGTTGTGCACATGTTAGGACTAGGGGGTGTGTGTGAGGGAGGGTGTGCGCTTTGCTGGAGAAGAAACAGACAACCAAAAGAGACTCTATGCCTTCTCTAATGTAATCTTTTATGTGTATCAACCCAACTCTGAGACCTGTGATGTCTCCTCTGTGCAGGAGGTAAACAAAGCAATGGGACAGACAGGGAAATGTCTATGGTTCCTAACTGGCATGCTCTCTCCCAGCCTCTAGGCTTGCCAGGTACTTCCTTCTATTTCAAAAGCCCTGCCAGTCCTCTGTGCACCCCCAAGGAGGCTGACCTTCATGTAAGGTTTTTCTTCCTACTCTTCCACGTTCCAAAAGTGTTCCCTTCCCCTCTCCTCATCTGGGTGTCCGTAGCCAGGTAGATGGCTCTGTACAGAGCAATCGACAGTGTGTTAGCTTTGTCAGATCACCAGTAATTGTTGAGGGCCCAACACTGCCCCAGGGACAGGGAACACATAAGCAAATAATTAAAGCAGGTGCTCTCTAGTGTGTGGGGGTAATAAATGGAGCAGAGTTCTTATGAAATCAAGGTGGCTGGGGGCAGGAGGAAGATGTTCTAAGACATGGAGGTGATGTCTAATCTGAGACCTGGCTGCCAAAACAGACATAGCCCTACAAAGGCCCTGCCTGGGACAAGTGGCCTTGTAGAAACAGCCAGTGTTAAAACTTCGAAGTAAATGTTATGTGATTCTGATTGCATGAACTGTTCAGAACAGGCAAATCCACAGAGACTTAACGGAGATTCATGGCTGCCAGGGGTTGGAGGGGGGAGTATGGAGGTGACTGCTAATGGATGTGTGGTCTCCCTTTGGGGTAAGAGAAATATTCCAGAACTAGATAATGGTGGTGGCTGGCACATGCCACTACTGTGTACTTTCAAATGGCAGATTTTTATGGTTTACATGCGTAGGAAGTATGTGTAGGCTTTATCATAAAGCAAAGCCAAACCTCCAAGGCACCAAAGCTTGCTCTGACCTAGAGTGGCTAGTGTGGCTAGTGCCAGGTGGTGTGGCTAGTGCTGGGGCAGGCTCAGAATGGTGCTGGAGAGAAGGACCAGCTGTGAGGATGAGGTGGACCGATAAGAGGTTTATTTTATTGTGGTGCAAGGGGAAGCCACCGAAGATCCCAAACAGGAGAGTAACACGATTACAGTTTCCTTTAGTGTTTGTGGTGCTGAGGATCAAACCCAGGGCATTGCACATGGAAAGTGGGGGCTGTACCACTGGGGACAGTCTTGTATTTAACTATGTTTGAAAATATTTCTGGCTGTGGTGTAGATTGTGGTGCTCATGGGGCAAAAATAATAGAAAGTCTATTAGGGAAATCATCGTAGGGTTTAGGGGGGGAGGGACAGTGGTGTGGTGGGAGCAGAGGAGCGTGTGGGGATATGTTTTGAGGGAAACCAGTGGGACCCAAGGGACCAAAGGAAAAGAGGAGGAAAGAAAGGAAGAAATTGGGAATAGCCCCTGTATTTTCAACCTGAGCATCCAAAAGAATGGCCACATCAGCCTCTGAGATGGGGAAGCTAATTAGGAAATAGGCCAAGGATGTGGTGGGTCTGACCTGTTGCTTAGATGTCCATGTGGTGACGTCAGTGGTCAGTCTAATGGCCTGTGGTGAACTTCAGATTTAGCATCAGATCTTACTCCATGGAGATGATGCTGAAAATATTCCTGTGAATTCGCGTTGGAGATCAGTGTGACGACAGGGGAGAGGGGCTGGGTTCAGTCCTAGAGAATAGGGGTAGGGTAGAAGTGAGATCAAGAAAGAACAGCAGCCAGAAAGATGGACGGAAATGTCAAAGGCACGCTTCTGAAATGGCAAAGGAAGTGTTTTCAGAAGGGACAGGGTCCTCAAGAGTGTAAGGCTAGCCTGGACCATGTTATATCACGGGATCACCAGTGAACAAATGAAGACAAAGCTGCCATTGAGTATAGCCTTAGGATAACAGGCCTGCCTCCCTGGTGAGTCTGAGCACTCACAGCAGCTGCCATTAAAAGCTGGAGGGTATGAGTCGGCTTAGTCTGCCTTTGTGGCAAAGGCTGCACAGAGCATCGGGAATTGGCCAAGGTTCTGCGCCACCCAGGAAATAAATGTCATCATTGAGTGAAGGGTAGTTGTGGGGATCCAGTGGAGCCCTAGGACTCGGCACATTCTAAGAGGGCCCTACCCTCCCTCCTCTGATCCCCTTTGCCTCTCAGGGAATGATTCATATTTCAATATATTCCAGCTGAAAAGGGATCCCACTTAGAGCAGGTGGTAAGCCAGTACATGGAAATTTGATATATTTTGACTAATGCATTTTGAAATTTGAAAACTGCAGACAATTTTATTCAAGATCCATTTTTATACCAACTCATTACTGGGAGAAAAAGGCAAAAGATTTCAGTTTTCCTATGTACCCAGACCTGTCACCACCAGGCCCTGCTAAACAGGCTTGACCTGGCCATGTCAGCCTTGCATGCAGCCACTGCCTGCCTCAACCACCGAGTCCCCTCCGGAAACTCTTTCTTTAGCAACCTCTTTCAAGGATCCCTCTGGGGGTTACTAGTCCAATTTAAAATCTGACCTTCAGCCCCACCTCTGTGGTGCCAACTCCAGCAAATCCCTGGGGCTGGCACTTAAGACAAGTTTCGTGATTCAGACAAGGGTATTACACAGAATACCCACTTCCTTCCCCATCTGCCTGTCCTTTCTCCAGCCTCCTGAGCCTGAAGCCTACCGAATGGAAATAAGTCCTGGAGACTGGGGAGGGGATAGAGTCCGAGAGGGCGATGTTGGAAGAAAGTCTCTGAGGAAGCAGTTCCCCTAAAGAGCCATCTAGCCTTTCATTATGAATGCCAGATCCATCTTGTTTGAATCATAATAGTTCTACATCCTGGGCAAACGCTGTAGTGTGTTGAGCATTATTGTTCTCACTGGTAAAATGGAGGACACGAATGCCTTCATAGTGATTTGGGAGGGAATGTGAATATCCCGAGAATGCTTCCATCCACAATCTCCAGGGCAAAGCCCTTGACTCCTCTGAGTAGCTCAGTGGATGGGAAGGAAGCCAGCAGGAAGAGCTGATTCTCTAAAAGTCCTCATAGCTGGGGACTTCTTCCCTGCGGATCTAAGATGAAAGCCTGTAAGCTGAACTTTCTAGAAGGTAACTGGTGGGTGTTTATTAAGGGGACTTGAGCTCATGAAATAGGTCTAAAGAAAAATCAGAAATTTGGACAAAGATGTTGATTTCAATGTTATTTAATTTAATTAAACTGACCTTAAAGAATTGATATATCGACACAGTAATAAATCAAAAGTCCCTGACATATACAGAGGGTGGCTTCCTTCACCCCAGTCCCACAGCTTCCTATCAACCTTGCCTCCCAGGACACAAGAAGTATCACAAGTTCCTGCCTGCTAAGATTTTTTTTGTTCTGTTTTAATTTGTAACATGTATCCCAGACTGGCCTAGGGCATCAATAGGCTTGCCTTCCAAGTACTGGGGAACTAGAGAGGTGAGCCACCATTCTGCCATAAGTTTGTTGCCTCCCCCACTTCCCTCACCCAACTCACTCTTTAGATCAGACCAGGCTGGCCTTGAGCTTACAGATCTACCTGCCTCTGTCTCCCAAGTGCTGGGTCTAGAGATGTGCACCACTACCTCCCAACTAGTTTTAAATATTTTTTATTATTAATTTTATGTGTATGGGTATTTTGCATGCATGCATGTGTGTGTACCATATGTGTGCATGGTGCCCTTGGAATCCAAAAGAAGGTGTCAGATCCCTTAGAATTGGACTTATAGAGGGTTGTGAGCCACCTTGTGGGTCCTGAGAATTGAACTCAGGACTTCTTAGGGTCCTGCCATGAGTTTTTTGTTCCGTTTTTGAGACAAGGCATATAGCCCAGGCTTGAATATGCTATATAGCCCAGACAAGCCTCAAATTAAAGATCCTTCTGCCTCTGTCTACCAGCTGCCAGGATTAGAGTTCTTGTACCACAATGCTCAGCTCAGTCATGATAATTTACTGCAGTAAAAAATGAGAGACATAAATGTTTCAGAGATAAATAAATTATAATGTATGCACAAAGCGAGATCATCAGAAGTCTCCAGAAATCTTGTCTGTTAACTCCATGATTCTTTCTCCAATGTCATACCTGGGTAACTGGCCCTGGCTGATTGATGAGAGCTGATTTCTCCCATTACTTTGGGGCAGGGACCACTCCGCCCACAGAGCTCCCTCAGGATCCTCAGTACAGAGCCGCAAAGCTGTGTGGATGCAGAGGGCTTCATATATAACATGATCTCAGCTTTATTTCTTTAAATAAAATTTTTATTTAAATTTTATACAGCCCTGTATAAATGGAGGAACTATTGAAGGTTCAGCAAAGACCTGTCAACGGTTGTCAAGGGTAATGGGAATGTAGTGATTTTTTCCCCTCCTTTTTACTTCCGTAGCCTTTACATTTCCCCACAACTGGTATTATTTTAAAATGAAAGTAAGTAGTGATGGATGACTTTAAGGGAAAAATGAATAGGTAAAAAGAGGGCTTGGAGACCACTCAGGAAACTCATGCTAAATGGGCCCTGGGTCAGGTCTCCCAGGCCTGGGGCTTGAGGATAAGCAGTGTGAGCCCCAGGAGAACATGCAGCACTTGGGCCATCAGGAATCAGGAGGCAGCTGGAAACTGAGTATCTGAGGTGCTCACCTGTGCTCTGAAGGATGTGAGAGATTCTTTGTGGGAATCAAAGAAGAAAGGCTTAAGCAGTGGGGTCTGGAGAGCCTCGTTATCATTTGTCCTAGAACACGGGCCAGAGCCCAGGAGTCCAAAAGGAGACCTTAAGCATTTGAACTGAGGTGCAGTCAGGTGGGACCAGAAAGGCATGTGTGCAAATACTTTCAAACTCCAGGTCCTTTAAGGATGCAGGCTCACTGGAAACCCCACCCTTGGGTGACCCTTCCCTGCCTCTTAACACACATAATAGCTAACATCGATGGAGAAAGTCCCAAGATCAGTCTGGCTGGAGCTCCTGACAGGTCTCACCCTCTGCAGGAGTTGACTCCACCACTCACCCACACCACCAGATCTCTCAGATCTCTCTCTGTCTCTGTCTCTCTGTCTCTCCCTCCTTCCCTCTCCTTTCTCCCTCCCCCCCCCCCCCCAACTCTCACCTTCATCTCTACCTCCGACCTCAGCCGAGGAGCCCACCTGCTTCATCAAGAAATAGATTCTATGTAGGCTAACTCTACAGTCATCTCTGTGTATGGCATGGTCCCCCATTTCCAGGAGCAGGCATTCCTCAGATCTCCCCCTATTTTCTGTCCTTTCAGGCCCTTTGGTTTCTGACAGTTTTTCTCCTCCTGAAGCATGTGAACAGGCTCTATTTCTTCCATCTCAAAAAACAAACACTGGGAGGGTGTGGGAAATGAAGAGCATGGTTAATGGGTGCCCAGTGCACTTGGATAAGAGTAACTTCTAATGTTCTATTGCACAGTAGGATGGCTGTGGTTGTCAATTAATTGTAAATTTCAAAATAGCTAGTAGAGAGGATTTTGGATGTTCCCAGCACAAAGAAATGATAAACATTTGAGGCGATGGGTAGGCTAATTGCCCTGATCATCACACATTGTATACATGTTTTGAAATGTCAGGCTGTACCCCATAAATATGTACAATTACTGTAGAGTGATTTGAGATAAAAACTATAATTTCAAAAAGCTAAAAAAAGAAAAAATAGCTGCCCTTGACCCACACCCCCACAAGGTCCTTCCTGTTTCTCCAACCACTTAATGTCAGAGCTTCCTGTGTGAGTGTGCTCTTGGTGCCCACAGACACTCCTTGCTCCCTGCCTCCCCCAAGTGGAGTCACCCCTGTCCCATGATGCTGGCACATGCATGATGTTGACCAATGAGATGTGAACAGGGATGATGCCTGTCACTTGAAACAAGCATAGAAAGAGCCAGTGGTTGGTCTTTGTGTCTTTTCCCAGGAGTGTTCTGGGTCAAGGATGCTCTCCTGACCTGGCTTCCTACATGGATTCCTCTCTCATCTTTGTCATGCAAGCCTTTGTTGCTGGCAGCCATGGAGATTCTGGAACACTCGGTATCTCAGCATATCCTCCCATCCCCTGGTTGATCCAGCGCCATCACCGAACCGACCTCCCCTTCATGCTTATTTGTCCTCTGTCTTTGGTTCCTAGCACCTCCTAGAAGTGAGCTTGCTGCTGGCCCCTCTCCATGGCTGACCGATCAGCTCATAGTTCCCTCTCTGCGGTCCTCAACACATCGGTTCCTCCTGGAAACACTGGGTTTCAGGGACACAATCTTCTCCAAGGTTGCTTCTGCCCTCCTTCAAAACCGTCACACAACCATTGGATTCAGTCCTGCATCTTCTCTCCTGACTGTCCTAGATGACTTCATCCGGAATCTCTATGCTGATGGCTCCCAGGTGCACTGCTTCCTCTGGGCTCCTGTGTTGTGCATCCAGATATTACCGACTGCATCTTTGAGAGTCCACTCAGACTTCACCGGTCCCCAGGCCTGCTTCCTAGGCTCTCATACCTCACAGAGGCTCATCTAGATGTCATCCTAAGCATTTCCATGCCGTCATTGTTTTCTGCCTCTGGGGCCTCACAAACCAGAGCCACAGACCTCCTCGCTGCCTGTGTGCTCTGTATCAACCTGTCCTCCTCAAATTCAGTCACATCACCTCTCCTTCGGACTCTGACTCCTACCTTTCTAACCTCATTTTTTTTCCTTTCCCCTCATCTGTACCAAGCACAGTCCTGCCCCAGGGCCATCGTACCATTCATTCTCTGTGAAGCTGTTCCTCCCTCCCTCCCTTCCTCCCTCCCTCCCTCCCTCCCTCCCTCCCTCCCTCCCTCCCTCCCTCCCTCCCTCCCTCCTCATGTATCCCAGGCTAGCCTTAAACTAGCTATGTAGTCAAGGATGACCTTGAATTTTTGGTCCTCCTGCTTCTCCCTCAAAAGTGTTTGTGGTTTATGCGTTTCTGGGATTCGAACCCTCGACATCATGCATTCTGAGCAAACACCCTACCAATTAAGCCACATTGCCAGTCCTTGTTCTCATTCTCATCTTTTAGGTTACAACTCATGCTTAAAGCTGGTCCCTCCTTTGATCTAAATCTTAACCCTTCCTTGTGCTTCCAGCACTTAATTTGGCCCTTTTTATTCCCGTCCCAAACCCCACCTCTCCTCCCACCCCACCCCTGCCCACAATGGAGGATCCGTGAGTGAAGGAGCTCCACCTCCTAATGTTGCAGAGACAACCATGCACCCATCCTCTCCCAAAAATGGAGGGGACTGGGGACAGGTGCAAAACAGGGTGCTCAGCAGGTATAGGCTATACTCAGAGCTTGCATATCAGACCTAATGATGACAGCTGGAGGGGGGCTTCTCTGGAGTTGGAAACAAGGACTCCTGGCAGATAGCTGCTTCTCAGAATCATTGGCTGCTCACAGTTTGGAAGCTCCCCACTAACCCCCCCCCCCCAGTTCCCTCTGGAACTTGCATGCCTCTGCCATCTCCATAGATAGTTGCCAGTCCCTTGAAGGTCCCCTGCCCCATTGCATACACCCAGGATATATTGTCACTTACCCATTGGGTTGCAGGTGCACCTACAATTTGCTGTTGTTTGTGGGGAGTGGTAGTTGGCTCCATGGGATTTCTGGACATGAGGCAAGTCCAGAAAACCTCCTGGGAAGAATGAATGCCTAGAACCTTGCAGCCCTACCTGCAGGGCATGGAGGCAGAATGTGGTGGCAGGAGTGTTTGAAAGGAGGCCTTCCCTGGCTACGTGAGATCCTGTTTAAAAAGAAGAGAGAGAGGAGGAGGAGGAGAAGGAAATGGGTGGTTGTGGTGCTACTGAGAGGGAGGGAGGGAGGGAGGGAGGGAGGGAGGGAGGGAGGGAGGGAGGTAACCCAGACATCCTGGGATCCTAGAACCAAGCAGCAAGATTAACATGAGGGCATATATTATGAGCCCGGAGGGCAGGTGAGGGGTTCTGGGAGAGGTAAAGACAGTTCATGAGCCTTGCATTTCCCACAGAGAGATGTTAGGCACAGATAGAGATGACAAAGGACAGAGTAGAAAGCAGAATGCCTTCCATGGATCTTAGCCCTGGGTTAAGGGCCTCTCAGCATATGCTCTGGATTCTGGGACCACCCTGAACTGGGGTGAGTACTGCTAGGATGTCTTGGCAGTCTGGGAACAGTATCTATTCTTTGTTAACAATGACAGTGATGCAATTTCCCATGCTCAGGCCCAGGAAGCTTAGGCGTCCAGACGGCCTCACTAGACTGCCCATGCCAGTGAGACATCAAGGAAACTTGGTGGTTCATCTGGAGTTGCCTAGGAAAGACGGGTACCCACTGGGATGGGTCATAAGTTTGGGCAGTGCCTTAATACAGAGCTGCATACGGTAACCTCTAGCCCCACCCCCTCCAGCACACCCCTGCCTGATGGGTAGGATATAGGAGACCCCAAGTTGCTCTCAAGTTGTCAGTCCAATTAGCATGGTGCTTGGCAGCCAGGCCTGTTTCAGGGTACCATCCCAGGCACACAAAAGCCAGAGGTTATTTCAAGGGAGCTGCCTACTTCTCAGCTGAGAGGGATCCCAGTGGTAGGAGAACCTGCAGAAGGTGTTTGATTTAGAATGTGAGGCAGAGAGAAAGTGCTGAAGGCAAAGAGAGAGTGAAGACCAAAATAAGATATCTCAGGACCATCTCCTCCCAGCATATGCTGCTTCTCCAAGGGGTGCTGTGCCTGAGATGCTGCAGGATAAAGGGGGTCTGGGCTATCACCCACAGTCTCTAGAGAGATGTGAGTTATATACATACACTCAGGTACATGCCCTGCGTGTGAACTCTACATTCCGAAGCATGCAGGCCAACATATGTGAGCACATAAGCGCTCCAGGTACACATCTACACAGACATGCACATAAGTATAATGCTCAAATACCCACAGGCCGTGCTTATGCTTTGGTGAGCCCAGTTCTGACTGTTGGACTACAGGTACTGAGCCAAGGTGTGATACTATACTAACATACACTTGCACGGTCCCTCCCCTGCTCCCTCCCAGCCAGGATTTTTTTTTTCCTTATTATTTATTTAGGGGTTTTTTTGTTTGTTTGTTTTTTATGGTGGATGGGTTTTTTTTTTTTTTTGTTTGTTTTTAAGACAGTGTTTTTCTATGCAGCCCTGGATGTCCTATAACTTGCTCTGTAGACCAAGCTGTCCTGGGATTCAAGGTGTGTGCCACCAAATCTGGCCTCCTCCCTTCTTTAACCCAGAGATTTCTGTTTGAAAGGCTCTGGTCTGGGTTCCCTTAGGGTGACTAAGTTGTTTTGGATTGCTTGGGACCATTCCATTTTAGTGCTGAAAAGTTCCGTACCTTTTAAGCTCTCCAGTCTTAGGCAAAGCTATCTATGTCCCCTGACCCAGGAAAGGCCTGGTATTGGATTCTTCTCAGAGCTGTCATCATCTGGTCACTTCCTTGATGGACCTAGGGAACCTTGATAGAGCCGAGTCCAGGTCTCTACTCTCAGGAGTAATTACAACCGTATTTACTGAACACCTACTAGGAGCCAGGTCCTGGGTTAGGGGTTTTCTGAGCCCAGGGCTTTCTAAATGTCATCACTCAATTCTGCAGAGACTTAGGAAGGTGCTTCCCTCACTCAGAACTGTTAATGGGCACTGACTGTGTGCAGGGAAAGCACCCCTCAGGACAGAGCAGTAGGGGATGCAAGCAAACAAGTGGGTTCCGTTGTATGTTAGAAGAGGTTGCATGCTGTAGAATAAAATGTACCAGGAAAGAAGCATCTTGAAAATCAGCTACTTAAGAGTGTCCTCACTGGGGAGAAGCCCTGCAGACACACTGGAAACAGTTTCAGGAAGAGGGAACCGAATGGGCAAAGGCAGGAGGCTGAGTGCCTGACATAAAAAAGGGACACGGTGAGGTCTAGGTATCCAGGAAAAGGCAGTGCCTCTGGGCCGTGAATCTAGACCTGGGAGCACCTTAGGGTTAGATGGGAACCATGGAGGACTTAGGCAGAGGGATAGAATATTCTGACTGGGACTTTCCCTAGACCTCCCTAGCTACTGTTGAAGGAGATGTGGGGTGAGGGTGGAGACAGAGGAGCCATCCAGAAGACTACCTCAACAATCTGGGCAAATTTTAGCAGAGTGGCTGCAGTAAGTGGATAGACATTGGATGAATTCTACACTTAAGCCAACACGATTTCCAGAGTGGAGTCTGGGCTGAGGGAAGGAGCCTCAACTTTGAGGTGTTGATCCTGCGCAGCCGAAGTGAGCAGGCCATCTTCGCCCAAGATGGAGAGGCTGCGAGCGGAGGTGGCAGGAGAGGAAGAACTGAGCTTGATTTGGCTGGATTGGCTTAGACAGATGGAGATGTGGGAGCGGTGGGTGGTACCAGCAGCATCTGTGGGCTTAGGACTGGCTGAGCTTTCGGTGATTACCCCATTTTGCAGGTGAGGAAAACGAGGATCCCGTGAACATTAAAAGGCGCAATCAAGATTCGTCTTTGGCCTCTGGCTCCACAGCCATGCTCTCCTCACAGCCATGGGCAGGAGGCTGCTGGCCATTCTGCCCAGCAGTGGAGGCTATTGAGGGGAGCCCAGCTGTTCCCTGGCCAGCTTTCTTGTCTTCAGGGCCGAGCCAGGAAGGAGTCTATGCTTAGAACACAAATGGTACATGTGCCAGTAGCCTGAGGCGCCAACGGCCCCAGGAGTGCAGCCGGCCTGGCCTGAGGCCGCCATCCACGCAGCAGAGAGCATTCGGTTAGCATTGATTGCTCAGAGAAAAGCATCTGGCCCGGCTGGGGGCAGGGGAAAGAGGGCTGAAGGCCAGAGAGAGTGGCTACAAGGCTGAGCAGCCTGAAAACTTCAGAGAGACCCACTGACCTGCCCAGGGGCCATGGAGAAACTAACCATGGAGATGTCTACTCAAAGGAAGGAAGGGAGGGCGCAAGGGCGGGAGGGAGGAAGGGCGGGCAGGCTGGCAGTCCCTTGTGTGCTACACTGGAGTGACTGTCCTAACACTCTGGGACCTGAGGAAGCTGACCAGCCCTATTTGAGGCTGCTCTGCCCACTCCTGGGCAGGAAGCTGAGGGTAGAGCCTGTTACTGTGTTCTCCAGCTGCAGCCTGTTACTGATGCTCTGGGCACCTCATTTTCTCCTGTGTGAGAGATATTGCTCTCACAGGATTGTGAAAGCTTCAGTTAAAGGTCCTACTCCCAGAGTCAGATCTTCCTCACTACCTTCTCTCCTGCTTCTGGTGGCCAGGGTACCACAGGGCCTCTACTACACTGAATTTTGTGGCCTAAGAATAGCAAACAGGTCCTGTTGATGCTAGTCCCAGCACCAAGCTCTCTAGCCACCCCAGCCTGGGTTCCTCCAGCCCAGTCTGTCTTGGAGGCTCTGCACCATTAGAGGGGGATGGGAAAGTACAGGCCCACTTTCCCACCTCAGTGCCTTTGCACATGCTACTCTGTTGCCTTTGCCTTGCCACCCATCCCACCATGTGTATTCTCACGAGACCATTCATAGACACATCTATGAGGTGGCTGTCTGCGCTCAGTTTAGCAGAAGGAGTTCAGGGTTTGCAGGCTGACCTGAGGAAATTGCCAGCTCCCTTGCCTGTATGCGGTCTGTGCTAAATGATGTGCTTAGATTTGAGTAGACTCCACTCACAATTAAGGCAGCTGCACAGAGCAGGATCCCTCTCAGGGCTGTTCGTAGGTCAAATACTATGGAAGACTGAGGAACTGTTGGTGTCACACAGGGGACCAGTGACCAGACAATGCTGACTAGTAGTCCAGGGCTAGCAGAGGCTTTCCTTTAGGGCCCTCTCTTAACCTCTCCTATACTCCCAAGGTCTCTACCTGGGCATTGCCACCCCCATATGCAAAGGGACTATGATGCTCATTTCTAGACCCTTCCAACACTGGCTTCTGTGACTTTCCCAGACTCGGGGGCAAGTATGAATGGAAGAAGAAATGAATGAGGCTGTACAATCACCTGGGGAGCTCATGTGCGTGGGAGGCTGGAGGTTTGGGAGTAGTGAAGCAGAATGCAGTGAAGGGCAATCCCCGGAGAGGAAGGCAGGAGAGCTGGGTCTTCTCCCTTCTGCCCCTTCAAGCAGAAGGTAGCCCCGCCCGGGAAGGGCCTGAGGAGTCTGGCAAGGGTGATGCAGGGCCCCTCCACAGAGACTTGGATTCTTGCTAATTTGCAATCTTAAAATGCACAGCAAAGGCTCCATCCTCATTGTTGGTACATTAATCAGGCAATCAGTGGGGCAGGGCTCCCAAGGGCCTCATGGAGGGGGCACCAAGGCGCCATGGCAATGCGGTGCCTGCCTCCCTGAGAAGAAACCTGCTGTATGACATCCTAGGACTGGCACCTGCTGGTTCAGGCAGGGGGTTCAGAAGTGGCCAGGGCTGGCTGGGATAGCTAGTCCAAGATCTCAGAGTAATGTCACTGACTTTCAAAGGCATGGATGCAAACTTGGTTGAGCCCCTTAGCAACCCCCTCCCATTAGAAGAGATGAAGGTTCTGGAAGGCTAGCCTTCCTGGAATGGCCCCTAGTATGTGGGGATCAAATCCAGTTAATATGCTTCCAGAAGAGCCTTCACTGTGTAGGAAGTGACTGTCCCACGCAGTCCATCCTGCTCAGAGTCCTTGTCCTGTTGCCATTTTTGAGGAAAAGCACGATTTTACCTTCACCTTGTCCTGCTATCTTTCCACTTGCCACATGCATTCGTAAACCTGAGGTCTGGTGCAGTTGCTTCTTTTGCCTAAATAGAGCGTGGTTTCCTCTGGGCACTGGCATTCCCTGGAGGCCTCTCCTTAAGGGCTACCCAGGGGACCCCCAGATCCTTCTGGGGTGCACAGAAACAGAACAGCAACAGCGGGTGCGAGAGCACAGCACAGGACAAGTTGAGGGTTTAGGCCAAAGCCCTCTGTAAACTCCAGTGAGCTGCACAAATGTCAAATGGCATTAATGCTAAGCCCACCACATTCCGGACCGGCCTGCAACAGCAGGCCAGGGAGGAAACACTTTATTTTTACAGGACCCCCAGTGGAGGCTCTGCTGTGTCTCCTTCAGCCTAAAAAGTGAGATAAGCATTGTGAATGTCCTTGAACCTAGAATCTGGGCTTTCTCAGAGTGACAGAAAGGTTCTGCCAAAGCAGGAAAGAGGGTATGAACTGAGCAAGGGTATTTGAGGGGGCCTGTGGACAGGGCAGCCAATGAGGCTGATGGCACAGGGCAGGCTGCCCTCCAGCAGACTGGGATTTGCAACTTCTCTTGCCCTTCCCTTCCTTTGTAATGTAGGAGCTCTTGGATAGATGGTGAGAGTCTGGAGGCCACACCCAGGGGTCCAAAGAGGATCCACTAGCAGAATAATGTCTCCTAGACATGTTTTAGACAGGGAAATTGAGCAGAAGTGGCTATGGCCCACATGCTGTCTAGTGGCTGGGTGACAGGAAGCACTATGGAGGACCTGCGGAGTCCAGCCTAACCCAGAAAGGGTCCTCTGCTGTGTAGACACTGCCACTAAAGTCATAATTGCTCTGAAAATGCAACTGAACCCAATTATGCAAAAACTAAATTATGTGCGATGATTTTTATGTGCTGGAAACATTCAGTTGAAGCTGGGTGATTACAGAGGACGAGAAGCAGCTGCCACTCTCTGGGAACCCATAACTCCCAACAGCTGGGAGTTGTCACTTACGATGCTGTTTTGGTCGGGAATGGGGGTGACTGGGATGGCAGTCAAGGTGGAGACATGCTTGTCCAGGAACCTGGGCAGTTCCTGGGCCTGGGTAGGAGTGTGGGATCCCAGGCGGGCAGGCTGGTCAGGAGGGTGGTGGCTTCTTTCATTCCACATGATCTGGACACAGCTGGTAGCAAGAGACTTAGCTCATACACCCGAGGCGCCCTGACTCTCCGCAGAGTCCCATCTGAACAAGCTGTAAAAGAAGGGGCAGGAGGCCAATAGAGGTGGGGTAGGCCATGGCTGCCTGGCCCCTTTGGGGTGGGTAGGTCTGGAGCCTGTCCCCATCTTCTTGACGCGCCTGCTAGGCCACTTAGGGCAGCTGTGACCCTGGAAGAAGGCAGGTAATGACATTCGCCCATAATGAGGTTGCTTCAATAATGAGCGTGGGCCTATTACTCGACCACAGGCTGGACACATCCGAAAATAATTATTTTAAGGATCCATTAACGAATGCCTAATTAATGCCCAATTAGAGGGAGCTACAGAGGAAATGCTCTGGACAGTCAAGAGGCAAAGCCTGGCTTTACAGCCATAGCCTGGCAAGTTCAAGCATGGTAGAGAGATGCAGAGGGCCAGAGGTGACTCAGAGGGGGACAGTCTCCGTCTGGCAGTATTATAGACCCCAGGGAAGTCTCATGTGTCAGCCGTGGTGTCCCTCACAGTCCCTCACTGAAACATGCCTTCTCTGTACACCTGTTCAACTCTGTGAACTGTATTTACCAAATGAGGAAACTGAGGAACAGAGGTGTGGTGTATTTAAAGTTCGGAGCACAATGTGAATGAGGCATCTTCTGAAGTATGTTCTGGTATTGTGAACGCAATGCTTTACTTAGTTTGAGGAATCATTTGAATAAAGTGATCATTCAGGACTCCAGATGGGATATTTGCTTTGTTAGAGTCGTTACTTGTGAAGGCAGCTAACGGTGAGCAAGTGGCAGAGCAGGGATCGGAGCTGGAGGCTGACATGCTGTGTTCATAGATGTGTTTCACCCAGCAGTAGGGCTGACAGCCTGAAGAGGTGTTTGGATGGGGATTAGACACTTTGAGGACAGCTCAAGAGGTGTGAGGAGAATGTGGGTTTTGGACCCAAATTTCCTGTCCAACCTCCTAGCCTAAGCGACCCCTGTGTCTGGTACAGAAGACAGAACCCCTGTGGGCCAAGAGGATCATTCACCAGTACTCACTCACCCTCTCCGTCCTATACCTCCCCCTCCCTGGGCAGCCCCTCACAGCTGTTCTCTCTTTCTACCAGGGTGCTGTGTGGAATTGCTGCTGCTGTTGCTGGCTGGAGAGCTACCCCTGGGTGGTGGCTGTCCTCGAGACTGTGTGTGCTACCCCTCGCCCATGACTGTCAGCTGCCAAGCACACAACTTTGCTGTCATCCCGGAAGGCATCCCAGAAGACAGCGAGCGCATCTTCCTGCAGAACAATCACATTACTTTCCTCCAGCAGGGCCACTTCAGCCCCGCCATGGTCACCCTCTGGATCTATTCTAACAACATCACTTTCATTGCTCCAAACACCTTTGAGGGCTTTGTGCATCTGGAGGAGCTGGACCTCGGAGACAACCGGCAGCTACAAACTCTGGCGTCTGAGACCTTCCAGGGCCTGGTGAAGCTTCATGCCCTCTACCTCTATAAGTGTGGACTGAGTGCGCTGCCCGCAGGCATCTTTGGTGGCCTGCACAGCCTGCAGTACCTCTACTTGCAGGATAACCACATTGAGTACCTCCAAGATGACATCTTTGTGGACCTGGTCAACCTCAGTCATTTGTTTCTCCATGGCAACAAGCTTTGGAGCCTGGGCCAAGGTATTTTCCGTGGCCTGGTGAACCTAGACCGGTTGTTGCTGCATGAGAACCAGTTACAGTGGGTTCACCATAGGGCTTTCCACGACCTCCACAGGCTGACTACCCTCTTTCTCTTCAACAACAGCCTCACTGAGCTGCAAGGTGACTGCCTGGCCCCCCTGGTGGCCTTGGAGTTCCTTCGACTCAATGGTAATGCCTGGGACTGTGGCTGCCGGGCGCGTTCGCTGTGGGAATGGCTGAGGAGGTTCAGAGGCTCTAGCTCCGCTGTCCCCTGTGCCACCCCTGAGCTGCGGCAAGGCCAGGATCTCAAGCTGCTGAGGGCGGAGGACTTCCGGAACTGCACAGGACCAGCATCTCCACACCAGATCAAGTCACACACACTTACCACCTCTGACAGGGCTGCTCGCAAGGAGCACCATCCATCCCATGGCGCCTCCAGGGACAAAGGCTACCCACATGGCCATCTGCCTGGCTCCAAGTCGGGTTTCAAGAAGTCAGGCAAGAACTGCACCAGCCACAGGAATCGGAACCAGATCTCTAAGGCAAGCACTGGGAAACAGCTTCCTGAACTGCAGGACTATGCTCCCGACTACCAGCATAAGTTCAGCTTTGACATCATGCCCACCGCACGACCCAAGAGGAAGGGCAAGTGTGCCCGCAGGACCCCCATCCGTGCCCCCAGTGGGGTGCAGCAGGCCTCCTCGGGCACTTCCCTGGGGGTCTCACTCCTGGCCTGGATACTGGGGCTGGTGGTCACTCTCCGCTGAGGACCCAGGGCACCATTACCCAGCACTGCCACATGTCCAGCAAGGAACATAATCTCTTCTTCTTCTCCTTTTTTTTTCTAAGTGGAAGATCTGCTGGGTTTCAGGGAAAGGCTGACAAAGCCTTCAGCCACAGTCTGGACCCTTCCTGGTGGATTATAAATCCAAAGTGTACAGCTCTAGACAGGATGGGTAGCACATCTCACCTGGTATCCTGGCCCAGCACCTACGGACAGTATCCACACTCCAGCATAGCAGTCAAAGGCACATAAAGTGAATCATTAGTAGTGACAGGACATACAGGACATGTGCCCTTTGGAGAAGCTGAGCTCTGTGGAATCCTGGTCATTTGGAAAGAAGGGCTGAAGGACCTTGCTGTTTTGGGAAGGAGCAGGACACAGGACAAGCCTTGCCCAGAGCCAGCGTTCTGAGCTCTTGCCTGAGGCCACTTAGTCAACCTGCCCAGTCCAACTCTATGCCACCTTCAGTCTCTACCCACGGGGGTAACCCCTGGGGGTAATGCCTCTCATTCCTGATGTCTCAGGCAGTCCTGGCAGACCTGCTGGGGTCCAAGAACCAATCACCAAAGGAAAGATTGCCAGAGGATGACACTTAGAACTTTACTCAAAATGGGAGTCACACAGAAGGTGCAGCTTTATACCTATGTCCACTTATATATATATTCTCACTCTCTCTACCCACACACCCACACAATATAAATATATATATATAAATATAAATGCACACCCCCCCACTCCTTACCAAACTGTATGTCTTATCATGTTTATAAACTATATGGGAGCCTATATTTGCTCAACTACAGATTGTATTGGTAATTTCTAGCAAGAAAAAAAAAATCTGTGGCATTTTTGTTCAGAATCCCAGCTGGCAACAATAGTCTCTGGACTTGCTGGGCAAAGGTGTCAGTGGGAAGAGTTGAGGAGAGAGAGAAACAGTGAGAATCACTTCAGGGGACCAACATTCTTAGAGACTTAGAATATCATCTTGTTTTTATATGCAACACAAATCTGTCTGGCGCTCTGGAGCACCCCACTACCCCTACTGTAGAAGCTGCGGGTGTTGGGGTGAGATGTGGGAAGTAGCTTGTTGGATGTCAGGGTGCTGGAGGCAAGCTATGTGGGGCAGCAGAAGAAGCTTTGGGGGTTTTCAGGCCAGCAGATAAGGCAGCACCACAGTGTTAGTCCAATGGCTTGGATGGACAATGTCCTTCTAGCGTTTTGCCAGTGATGGTCTGTGCAGGCCAGGGAGGCTCTGAGCTCTGACTTCATGGGAGGCTAACTCATAGGCCCTTTGGCCAGTTACCTGCTGAGGGCCCTGAATAGTTTGGCAGTGGAGAAGATTCTAGTGGCCTTAGCAGATGAGGGCATTTCAGTAACCATCTCAGGCACTCTACATTATAAAGGCCTTGTTCCTCCTGTTTATTTTGGTTATAACTCAGGATGGGCAGAAGTCAGAGAGTCAGACTCAGGGGTCAGAGCCTGGACAGGCAGCATGCAGGGAACACAGCAAGCAAGCCAGATCAGGGAATATGGGCTGTTCGCCCCAAGGTCTCCAGCAAGCACAATCTCTTGCGCTTTGCACAAACCTGAATCCCCTACTAGAGAGGCTGTGTAAGGAGTAAGAAATACTGAATCTAATTAAGAGAGAAAAATAATAAAAAAAAAAACTCTTGGACAAGAACCCTGTTTTTCATTTCATAACCCTGCATTCCTGATGGGGTGGCAGATCCTGGGCTTTTGTGGGGTGGGCGAGCCTGGCCAGGCTTGACTCTAAGAACACAGCATGCTTGTTGGCAGGAGGAGCCATAGGGAATAGGGGCACAGTGACTCATGGGAACACACAAGAACATGTGCTCTCTCTCTCTTTCTCTCTCTCTCTCTCTCTCTCTCTCTCTCTCTCTCTCACACACACACACACACACACAGAGAGAGAGAGAGAGAGAGAGAGAGAGAGAGAGAGAGAGAGAGAGAGAGAGAGGGAGAGGGAGAGGGAGAGGGAGAGGGAGAGGGAGAGAGAAAGAGCAACACAGAACACAATGCAGCTTTCCACATGCTGGCTGTCCAAGTCAGTACCATTTCCGTGTCTTTCCCCAGCAGAAGGGTCCTAGATCCTTCCAAGCTTGTTCTAAAGAGCCATAGCTGCTAATTCTGGGCATCAGCATAACAGCATCAGCCAGTTCTTGAGCCTCAAGCGTTTTCCACAAGTCTAGGAATTGACCAAGACAGCAGAGGACAAGGGCCTGGAAGCAATGTCTGCCTCTCAGGCAGCACAGATGAAGAGCAGAGGGCTGTTTTTAGTACAAGATTCAGTGCATTCATGAAAGGGGGCTTCGTGCTACAAAACAAATACTCCCACCGTCCTGCCTCTGATCCTGACGGTTTGCCTGATCTTACCCAGGCCAATGGCCATGTCCCTTAAAATTCAAGCAACTTGTTATGTTGTTGATTTCATTTCTAACCCCAGGCAGCAAGGCCCTCAGTGGGAAAATCAAAAGTCTGAGCACTTTATTAAATTTTTTTAAAAAAGACTTAGCAAGTCCTATATAGTAGAAGCAATTGTCAGTCAGAAGAACGGTAATGTCTCCTAAAGGCTCTGCAGATGTATGCCAACATAATCCCCATGGCCAAGGCTCTCCAGGCTGGGCAGTAGGGCCCAGGACACTGTATGTATTTTTAGAAGCTTTCTCCCCCGGGGGGTAGAGGGATGAAGGCTGTTGCTGATGACATCATTTGTCACTCAGCAGTTCATATGCTGCGCAGTTCGAATGACACCATTGTTCCAAAATCAAAACTAGTTGACTCTCAGAAGCTAAATGGAGCCTCTCTTTAGCAAACCCAGATACTTCCCCCACCAGCCATTTAGGACAGAGTGCTGTGGAGTCCTCAAGGTCTCAGTCACCCCCTCCTGTTCCTAATACGGAACAGAACATTTCCTAGGTTTTTTTTTTTTTTTTTAGACAGGGCCTTGAACTCACTATATAGCCAAGGCTGTCCTTGAATCCTGATCCTCCTGCCTCTGTCTCCCAGTTTGGCTTGGTGGAATTTTTGAGTGTTTTCGGGGACTAATAAAGCACTTGCCTGTACATGTGAGGACCTAAGACCCAGCCTGCAGCACCTACTTAAGAAGCTACACAGTGGACTCTGGCAATTCTGACACCGGGGAGGCAGGGACAGGAGGATCCTTGGAATTTGCTATCCCTGGCCAATGACAGACCCTCTCTCAAAAGATAAGGTGGAGGGCCGGCAAGATGGACCAGCAGATAAAGACACCCTCTGTGGGAACTTGGTGGCCTGAGTTCCACCCACAGAACCCACATAATTAGGAGGGTACTGAACCTACAAAAATATCCTCTGACCTCTGAGTGCCATAGCATACTCACACTCATGCGGCACATAACACACTAATAGTGATAATCATAATAAGCTTAGAAGAAAATAAAGCATAGAGGGGATTGAGGAAGAAGCCTCTGGTCTATATACACAGGCACAGCATATATTTTGCACCCACACACGTGTACACACGAACACATCCCTGAGATCCTCATACAGCAAAGCTTTTGTACAACTGTATTTTTCATGTTGAGCATATTACCACCACACACACATGTACGCATGTGCGCACTCACGCATGCACACCCACACATGCATGCATGCACGCACGCACATACACCCACCCTCTCTTGCCTCTCCTGACTTTCATTAGTTCCCTGTGTCTCCTTAGACAATTTTACTTCTACCTTCTGTTTTTTTTCAAAAAATTTATTTTATTTTTACCCTATGTACATTGGTGTTTTGCCTGCATGTGTGTCTGTATGAGGCTGTTGGATCCCTTGGAACAAGAGTTATAGACAATTGTGAGCTGCCATGTGGGTGCTGAGAATTGAACCTAGGTCCTCTGGAAGAACAGCCAGTGCTCTTAACTGCTAAGCCATTTTTCAACCCCCTGCTTTCATATCATGCAAACATACATACATGATTTTATAGGCTTGTATACAGTATAAAAATATAAACCAAAGAAAATACATAATATTTGGTTTTTGAGATGCATTTACTTTACTTAATACTATTTTTGCCAGTTAACCTATTATTTTTGCTTTATTATTGCTTGTTTTAGACAGGGTCTCCTATAGCGCAGGCTGGTCTCGAGCTAGCTGTGGAACTGGGGATGACATTGAACTTCTGATCCTCCTGACTGTACCTCCTGAGTGCTGGGAGTACAAGCACGTGCGTGCCTCCATACTGGGTTACATGGTGCTGGGGTTCAAACCCAGACGCTCGTGCATCTAGGCGAGCACTCCAACAACAGACTTATGTCCCAGCCCACACTGCCACTTTCTCACTTTTTGGGAACCCCAAGAGAGATCTCTTCCTTTAACTCACCTCCCCAGAACAGCCTTCTATTCCACAGTGGCAAAGGGCCAGGCCAGCCATGGGGCGGGGGGAGACCTGGGTGGTCCCTGGTACTCTCATAAAGTGTCTTCCATGACCAAGGGCTTGGATGGCTCCTCATTTTTCATTCAACAAGCAAATGAAGCAGCCGGTGTCATTTTCTGTGCTTTGGAGACTGGAAAGGAAAAGACAGGATCTCTGAGGAGCTGAAAGGTACAAGCGTTCTCGAGTATCGTACAGAACTGAAGCCTGTGTTAGTGTAGCCTTCCAAAACAAGGGGCTCACCTGGGGTAGAAGAGCCAGAGAGGGTGCCCAGGAGGAGAGGATGATGTAACAGTCTCTGAAGAAAGAGAAGAACCAGGGAAGAATGTGGGTGACTGCTAGGCTGAGGGCTGGAGGCACACCGTAGCTCAGCCTTTGAGGTCTCTATAAACAGCTATGAGCTAAGGATGGAATGCTGTTTGCCGGGGTGCCAGGAGACTATTTAGGCAAGGGGGGGCCCAGGGAGTCCCACTCAGGGGCTCTGACTCTGCTTGAGAGCAGAGGGAATGCGTGGTTCCCTTGCCTGAGCTCTTCTCCATTTCCCAGCCTCATAAGTACATGGGCTCCTATGGCACCCTTGCCACTGTTCCTCAACTGTGGGTTTCATCATCACCACTTGCCTCTTGTGCTCAGCCAAATCCTTCCTTGTGCCAGCAAACTGTAGTGCTCCCTGGAAAGCTGCCTGGGCCACAGTCCCATTCCCAGACACCTGCTGCTTCCAAGCTCAGAACATCTCCCATACCGTTTAATATCTACAGTAGGGCTCCAGGCTTTCCCACCCTCATGACATGGCTCCTCCCTCAGCTGCAGGGAGCCAAGGGCAATCCCAGGACTCTCTTCTTCTGAACTCCACCCCTCCTGCTAGGCATGCTCATTACCAGAAGGCAGGAATCACCACATCACCACCACCCCATGGCAAATGTTGTCTGTCACCTAGCAAATCACTAGATGGGGCCCAGGAACCTGGGAGCAGGTCTGAGGAGGTGGAGGAGCCGGAAGGGTTCTCTGTGGATCAGGACAGGCTGGAGAGATGAGTTTGCGAAGCACTGAGTTGGGAATTTTGAGGACCCATCCACTGGGTTAACACCAAGTCCCCCACTTGCTGGTCTGGGAAGGGTCTGCCTCTTCCATGCTGATGTGGAAGAAGTCGGCCTTTATTTTTTTTGAAAAACTTCTTTTTTTTCCCCCCTTCTGATGTATACATGTGTATGCGCAAGATAGGGCGGGCACATGCCACAGCATGCGTGTGGAGGTAGTAGAACAACTTAGTGGGTCCAGTTCTTGCCTTTTATCCTTGGGTCCCAGGGATTAGCTCATTAGGTTAGCAAGTGCCTTTAGCTGCTCAGTCATTTGAGACCCCTTTCTTTGTGTTTCTCAATTGCTCCCCCTCCTCTTTTCTGTGTGTGAGGGGTGGGGGTGGGAACCAGGTCTCACATAGCCCAGCCTAACCTTCAGTTTCTGGTCCTCCTGTCTGCAGCTCTCAAGTGCTGAGACGATATATGTACATCACAGTGCCTGGCTATGTTTTGCTTTATTTTTTTATTTTATTTTTTTTGAGAGCGAGGGTCTCACCATGTATCCCAGGTTGACCTTGAACTCATGATCTCCCACCTTGGCCCCTGAGCTGGGACCACAGGTCTGATTTGCCACATACAGCTAATCCATGTGCCCTCTTCCCTTCCTTCCCCTGCTTCTTCTTTTGGTTATTTTGAAAGAAGGTGTTGCTATGCAGCCCAGGCGGGGCTTACACTCATGGTGATCACCCTGCCTCAGCCTCATGAGTACTGGATAATAGCCCTTTGCCACCACACCTAGCCATTTGTGCATTCTTTGATTTTGCTGGATCCCTTGCAACACTGGCCTCATGACCTCGCTACCGCCACACTCCATCCAGCTCATCCGCTCCTGGTCTGTCTCCTTTCTTCCTCTTGCAGGAGTTCAGACCACCAACCATTACTCCATCCATGTCACCAATCCCCAACTATCAGTTTCTAATGGGCAAATTTTCTTTTCCCTCTGCCTACTTGGAAAATACCTTGAGAACCTTTGATTGGGTGTTAAAATAGCCTTTACAATTCTGTGCCCTGTATCTCCATCTGCTCCTCTAATTTCCCCCTTTAGCTCACTGCACTTCCCATATAAATCTCCCAGTCTTCTCCCTTTCAGGCTGTTAATAAATACGAGCTCTAAAAAAAAAAAAACAACACAAACATCTATTGTTGGCCAAAGAACTCACAGTGCAGTCAAAAAGCCAGAAAAGAGGGCTCTTTATGCTGAATGCATGCTCTCTCTCTCTCAATCTCTCTCTCTCTCTGGCTCAGTCTCTCCCTCCTTCCCTCTTTCCGGCCCTCCCTCCCTCCTTTGTGCCATGCACCTCCTGGTCCACACCCCTCTTAAAAGGGCTTTTGAAACCAGAGTAGTTGGTTTATGGCCCTAAAAAGTCCAGTGGGTGCAGGGCTTGAGGCTCCCCGAAAGAAGAAGAAGAAGAAAAAAAGAAAGAAAGAAGGAAAGAGTGGGGCTCACTGACAGGGCTCCCGTTACAGGGACAAAGGAGATGGCGTTGGTAGTGCTAGCTAATTTAAGTGACATTTCAGTGGGCCCCTTACCTCTACAAGAAGTGGGTCAGCCTCCTCCGACACTCAGCGCCAACCTGCACTGCTGTGGTCCGCCTCCCATCTCTCTCCTTTCAGCTCTCATTTCTCATTAGAGTCGTTAGTTTCTAAGCACCAGGAGGGTGGAGAAGGCTGTGCCTTTGTGTCACCGGTTTCTGTGTGGCAGTGTGCACATCAATGGCATGCCTGAACGGCAGAATTTGACATTACTGCTGCAAAATGTGCTTGGGTCATGGTGCTTTCCAAATTGGCTAAGGCTCCATGCCACCCCCTGCTCCTTTGCCCAGGCAGCTAGGAGCCCCTGCCAGCCTTGGATTCTGTTGCTCCCTCTGGGGGGCCTCCGAGAAGAGAGGCAGTGAGACATGTATTAAACTCTTCAATCTCTGTAAGTATCATTTCCTGGGAGATCTGACAGAGGAAGAAAGCAATGCCAGTGTACAAGACCTAAACATGTAGATGTGTCCCAGGGCCGTTGTCACATTCCCCTGCCCACCATTCTGAGGAATAGTCGTGGACAAGACGATGATGTCTCTGCTCCAGACAACCCAAGGACAGACAGAAGACTTTCTTAACGACAGGGGGATAGCAGGATAAACCCACAGGGGAAGGGCACTGACAGAGAACATACCCACACATTAACACTTGGAAAGTGCAGCTCCACGGGGCAGTTGTACAGCCAGTGAGTAAGAGGCAAACAGACAGAAGGGCTCCATCGAAAGGCATTCTGCACACACACACACACACACACACACACACACACACACACACACATGCATAGCATCCTGTTATTCTATTATTCTACCTTATGCAGCCAAGTGTGGGACACTCATGTAGCCAATCGCTCTGAGCCCTGATGATGTGCAAAGTCCCAGCCAGGCCGTGGAATGTCTGGGTGAACAAGGCAGGCTCCCCACGTTCAAGGTTTATACTCTACCAACGAGGAGGAATCTGGTAGGAAACTGAGTTCCCTTTTATTAGAATTCAAGCTTGGTCATCAGGAGAGGGACACAGGGTGTTACTTGGGATGAGATAGAATAGAGGCTTTGTCTTACTTCCTTATAGGCTGGGACCATCTTCAAGGTTTTTTGTGTTAAGGTGGCAAGTCAGGGCTGAGGCCTGAGCTGACGCATGTCCCCTAATCCAGAGCCAGAAGGGGCCTATCTGACTCCCCAGCGGTGGAAGACTCCTACCCAGTACAGGCTTCAAGGTTCTGTGCTCCAGTGGCTAGCTAGGTCACATTGACATTCTCTCCCTGTGTGAGGGGGTCACAGGGGTCTCTGAGGTGTTTTTATTCTTCATCCTGGCATTTGAGCCTCAGAGGCACTGAGGTCCCTGACCCCTTGTCTTGCCTGCCACCAGGAGAGTCTCTCACTGTTTTATCTGAGACACTTAAAGTGTCACCTAGCGTCTGGCACTTTGCTAGTGGAGGGTACAGACTTTCAGATGTCCTCACCAGCCTCTTTTATAAGATCAGCCCCACCCCCACTCTGGCTGGCTGTGACCAGAGCTGGGGAATAAAGAAAGGCTGAAATCCAGAGATTTAGTGGAACCTAGGTCTGGAAATTGTGTAGTCTACCTAGCTGAATACGGCTGGGGTATAGTAGCCATGAGCACCCACCCTACAAGCTACCCATTAACCCCAAACTTGTCATACTGTGTCCCCTGTACATCATACTACAGATGAATGTCTTCCCACTCCTCTGCCTCCTGTGTAATGCAAGTGGAGAGTAGGTCTCGCTGAATTCCTCTGATCCTCTCCCTACCCCCAAACTTCACAGGGGTCCTCACTCTGGCCTCAGCCTCCTCAGGGGCTCCCCCTCTGCCTTAGTCCTTCTTTGGCCTTCTCACTCAGAAACAGCTTCATTTCTCAGAGTTGCTGACTCTCTTCAGACTCAGAGACAGCCTGCAGCCAGGCCATGGCCTTGTCTTCCTCGGCCGTTTCCTTTCTAAGAGGCCACTGGCAAGGAAAAGTGAGAGAGCCATTCGGAGTTGGACAGTGTGTCAAGATTTAAAAGGCCCTCCACCTTGTAGATACAGCCTGACAAAAGGACCCCCAGTGGGGAGATTTGACTTTGCAGATATAAAGTGGGTCTACCACTTACTCAGACCCATGTTCCCCCCTTTTGGCAAGTGGACAGCTTCCCTCACCCAGACCACCACTACATACCCCCTCTATGTGCCCCAGGGTAAGACAGGCATGTATTGGGGAGCCAGGCATGTATTGGGGAGCCAGGCACTTTCTCTCATACTCAATGTTTGGAGAACGGACGGAAAGCTCTTAGATGCCTTGGCAACACTCCCAAGATCCCATTTCTCGATTTCCTTAAACATTTTCTTTGCTACTCTGCCCCTCAAACTTCCCCAAACACATCACTGGGACCTCCAACTCGGGTGACAGAAAGAGCTGGCAAGAATTCTCCATTTTCTTACCAAAATTAGGAACGCAGTGACAGGACATCCCCAACAGGCAAAGGTTTCCCTCATCTCTGGGTAGCTGAGGCTAGAACATTGTTTCTGTGAGACCTTAACTTCAATAGATAGCGAGACTCTTCTTCCTTCAGGACACCACAAGGCTAAGTAGAGACAAAGGCCCAGTCAGCATGATGATGGGATCTGGGTGTACCAGGCCCTGGGTCCATCTCCAAACCACGAAAGAAAAAGAAAGTAGCTGACCACAGGGCCTGCAAGAACCGCTTCAGTTAGATATATTTCTAGCACCTCCCTTCTCCAAGGGCGCTAGTGTGTGTGTGTGTGTGTGTGTGTGTGTGTGTGTGTGTGAGAGAGAGAGAGAGAGAGAGAGTGAGTGTGTATGTGAGTGTGTGCATGCAGTGTGTGTGAGTGTGTTGAGTGAGCTGTGTGTGCGGTGTATGTGTATAAGTATGTGAGTATGACTGTATGTGTGTGTGCGAGTATGTGTGTGGTATGTGTGTATGTGTGTGTGAGTGTGTGTAGTGTGTGTGTGGTGTATATCTATGGTATGTGTGTGGTGTGTGTGAGTGTGAGTGTGAGTATGTATGTATGGTGTATGTGTGGTGTATAAGTGTGTGGTCTGTATGTGTGATATGTGTGTGTTGTGTGTGAGTGTGTGCTGTGTGTGAGTGTGTGTAGTCTGTGTGTGGTGTATGACTGTATGTGTGAGGTGTGTGTGTGTGAGGTGTGTGTGTGTGGTATATGTGGTATGTGAGTGTGTGTGGTGTGTGAGTGTGTGTGGTATGTGAATGTGTGCAGTATGTGAGTGTGTATGGTGTGTGTGTGGTGTGAACGACTCCCCCCTACTGAGCCAACTTCTCTCTTGTCCCTTCCCAGCTCTTTGTGCTTCAAGCATGTTTAAATTCACATTTGAGTCTCTTTTCAGAGCTTTTGTGAATCTGTGACTGTTCTAGGAAGTTTTGGTTTCTTCTCACTGTTTTTGTTCAATTGAAAAATTAGCCAGATGTGTTAGCATAGGTCTAAAAGTCTCAGTGCTTGGAATGCTGAAGTAAGAAGACAGCTGTGAGTTCAAATACAGCCTGGGCCACATTACAAGTTCAAGGCTAGATTGTATGCATAAGTAAGGACCTGTCTCAGAAAGAAAGGAGAGAAAGAAGGAAGAAAGGAAGGGAGGAAGGGAGGGGAAGGAGAGGGGAGAGGTTTGGCAGAGTCTTCATAGGCCTGTGCATTGCTCAGGTTTGACCCCTGGATCTGCGGGGAGTAAAAGCTCAGTACTAGAAGAGAATTAGAGCAGCTAAGTGCTTATCTCGTGAACATAAGAACACAAATTTGTATCAAAGCATCGGTGTGCAATGCTGGGCCGTGGGGTCAGATAGTTCAGTGGGTAAGGACACTTGCTACCAAGCCTAAAAATTCAAGTTTGATCTGAGTATCCACATAGTGGAAGGAGAGTTGTTTTTTGACCTACACATACACATACAACACACACACACATACATACACATACACACACAAACATACATACATACACACACACATACATACACATACACACACAAACATACATATATGCACATGCACACACACAACACACACATACATACACACACAAACATACACATACACACATATACACACAATACACACACACATATATACAAATAAACAAGTAAATGTAAGAAAGAGAGAGAGAAAGGGAGGGGGCTCAGATGTAGTGATATATGCATATCTTAATTCTAGCACTTGGGAGTCAGAGACAGGTGGTGGAGACCAGCCTGGTGGAAGGAAGGAAGGAAGAAAGGAAGGAAGGAAGGAAGGAAGGAAGGAAGGAAGGAAGGAAGGAAGGAAGGAAGGAAGGAAGAAAGGAGGGAGGGAGGGAGGGAGGGAGGGAGGGAGGGAGGGAGGAAGGGAGGGAGGGAGGGAGGGAGGGAAGAAACCCAGGCAAACATGGTGCCATTGTAATCCCAGTGCTAGGGAGACAGAATTGGGGATAAGCAGAGCTCACTGGCCAGCCAGCTTAACCAGTTGGTGAGTTCTAGACTCAGCAGGAGATCCTGTCTCAAAAACTGAGATGGAGAGATAGCGAAGAAAACTCCTGGCACCAGCATATCCTCCACACAGATGTGAGTGAACACACACACACACATACACACACACACACACACACACACACACACACACACACACACACACACACACACACACACACACACTAAATATAGCTCCAAATGCCTCAGCATCCCTAATGCTAGGAATACAGGTGAGTGAGCAGCTTTATGCCCAGGTCCAGTTTGATTTAGATCAAACTGCCCTCTTCCAGCCCCCTCAGACATGGAAACTCATGAGGATTAAAGGAAAAACCAGAAGCCAGCAGCCAAGCCCAGGCCCAGGCTTCCTTTTCATGCTGTGCAACTTAGGACCAAAGCTCCAGCAAGTGTTTTTCCAAACGCAAGGGCAACCTGTGATTACGATTTCTGCTGATTTGCAACCAAACACTAATGCAGCGGGCTTTTCATTAAGCCAGATTTATTCAATCTAAAGATAATCCTTTATTCAGAAAGTACATCTTTATATGTTGTTGGGGGAAGAGACATTCTAAAAGGAATTTTTCTTATGAGCTAATAGCACTGGTACATAAGTGGCTGCCACTTGGGTTCTCTAGGGGTGTGTGCTTGTGTGCGTGTGCATGTGTGTGTATGTATGCGTGTGTGTGCATGTGTGTGCGAGCACGTGTGGGTATGAGTGTGCGTGTGTGTGTGTATGTCTGTGTGTGTGCCTCTATGTGTCTGTGTGTCCCTGTGTGTGCATGCATGTATGTATGCACATGTGTGCGTGTGTGTGCTTGTGTGTGTGCTTGTGAGTGTGTGTGCCCCTCCAAATTATTTCTGGAATTCTACTCAGGGTTTCTCTGTGTAGCCCTGGCTGGCCCAGAACTTGCTCTGTAGGCCAGGCTGGCCTTGAACTCATAAAAGTCCGCCTTCCTCTGCCTCCCAAATGCTGGGATTAAAGGTGTGTACCAATACCGTGCAGCTGGAATTCTACTTTTGTGGGATCCCCAAACTCGGTGAATGGCTGTATCGGGGAGTTTGGCTATGCAGGTCTTGCCTTTTATTCCGAGGTCCCCCCATTTCCATTCAAGCTGGGACTATTTGCTTGAGCCACCCTTTCACCTGGAGTCTCTGCCCCTGCTTACCTGTCTCCCCATCATTTGAAGACAATTATCCTCAATAACTAGCCAATTACCCTTAATGACACTTCTATTATTCCATCAGCAGATGCTGACGTTCTCTTCCTGGGTCCTTTAATGAAGTCGATATTAAGGAGATACTTTATTTACATAAAGTCAAATCTCTTTTAGAAGGGTTTGGGTTCAATGTCAAAATTTTACAATCTTAACTAGAGGATGGGTGTAGAGGGCCAGGGCTAGGGTAGAAAAGAGATGGAGGTACTTATTCTGCCTTACAAGGAAGAGTGCCTAGGAGAGGCGAACGGATTGTGTGGGGCCTTCCTCCTCAAGCTAATGAAATCTAAAAGCAGGGATTAGTTGGGCTCTAGGAGTGGAACCATTCAGGAGTGTCTGCTTTGACTGACCACAGCTCCCGCCCTCCCCTCCCCCAACTTCTCTGGGAACCTGCCAGCGCTCAGAGCTAATCGCTTCAGGGAGCTAGATTGAAATGTGTTGCTCACCCTCGCTGCTCAGAAAACCTTTATCCCGGGCAAGGGCTGACCGACTGTGGCATCTGCCAATCAGGGGGCCAAAGGTGCCGGCAGGGCGGGAACTAGCTGTGCAGAAACAGCTCCATTACAGCCCTCATAAGAAAAAGCAGGGAGAAAGGTTCCCCCCCTCCCCTTTTTCTCTTGGCAGATGGCCTCTCTTTTTGATGCTTTGGGTCTTACCTGGCTACTGTCTTTGCACTTGACTCGGCATGGGCAAAATAACAAGGTGATGCAGGTTCTTTCCAAGTTAGGAAAACAAAAAACAAACCCCCCACAAACCCAAACCACAACACAACCCGAAGTCTACCCCTGCTGCGTTTCTAAAGAGCTGTTTTCTTCCCAAGCTCTACAGCATGGTGGCTCTAATCGGAAATTTCTTTTTAATCATAGCAGGAGTCCCAATTAGCGTGTTGGGTAATCTTTCAAGTAGAGCGGGAGTTCCATGGCCATAGAGAGCAGAGGCAATATTCTGCATAAAGCCCCAGAGAAAGAGAAGGAGGTGCCATGGGCCTGTGTGCACATGTGTGTCAATGAGCATGTGGTCTCTGGAGGTTGGCCTCCCACTCTCAAGATGAGGACTGTGCACCCCAGGTCTCTTGATTCTCAATGCTTTATTAGGACCAGAGGGACTATGGGGGGTGTTGATCACAATGCAGAACCCCAACCTGGCCCATCCAGAAACCTGCACGCCAACAAACAGGTTGCACACACATGCCACCGCCTCCTCTAGGGATATGAGTATGAGGGACCAAGAGCCTCAAAAGACAGCAGGCGCAGAGTTTAGGGGGTGCCCCTCTGCCTTTTGTGAGATGGGCTGTACCCCAGACTCAGCCAGCGCCCAGGGCCAGCTCTGATCTGGCACCAGCACTGGCAGTGACCTACTTTCTTTTGTTGTTGCTTGCGGAATTCAGCAGAGAGCCTGAGTGAGAAAAAAAAAAGAGAGAGAGAGAGAAGAGGGAGGAGGAGGAGGAGAAAGAGAGAGAGAGAGAGAGAGAGAGAGAGAGAGAGAGAGAGAGAGAGAGAGAGAGAGAGAGAGAGAGAGAAAGAGCAGAGAATGTCAGGTCCAGACAGTGGTGGCAAGATCCCTGTAACCACATTAACTATGTGCCTTAACTGGTCCACAGGGCCTACCCAATATAGCTGGGACCTAGGTTGGCTGCTGTGGCTTCAGAGGAGAGCTGAATATAGTCGCCCCACCCCCCACTCTCTCTACCCCACAGGGGCAGGAGATGGTGGGCAGGAGATGGTGGCCAGGCAGCTACGCCCGCCTATGCCATCTCTCTATAAGGAACCAGACATTTCAGGCACCTTCCCTGGGTGCCTAGAGGTGCTGCGTCTGCATCCATCTATCATGACTGCCATCTGAGAGAGGCAGCTGGGACCTGGGAGAGGTTCTCCACACATGCTGGCCAGGAGGAAATTGGTCTTTGGGGACACTGAAGGCAGTTTCCTCTGTTCAATGGCTCCTTGGTAACCCACGTGACAGAGCTCTGATGGCAACTCGCTTGCTCTCAACTCCTATTCTTAGATGGCTCCCAAAACTGTAGGTTTAGGGAGAGGAGAACCCCAGACTGCATACATGAAGGTGGATGGAAAGAGCCTCCAGGGAGTTATTACCCACCCTTCTGAACTTTAACATGGTCCATCTCCACAGCTGGGGAGACGTGGACCCAGGAGGAGAGGAATCTTTATCTCTGACCTATCTGAAATCCTCAGCCACAGAGCAGAACCTGCAGGCAAAACTTCCTCGGGTCATCTCTTGGGCTGAGCCCTTCCATCCTGGGGACACCTGGGCATCAGATCCCTCAAAATGAAACAATGTCAGATGAATTGCTTTCACGAGATGGAAGGCTCCGGGTATCATGATTTTATAGATAGTGCTTAAGTTTCCTTCTCTAGGTGTGGGACTGGAGACCAAGGAAGGTTAGACACACCTGCTTACTCTTGGACCCTTCAGCCCCCAAACAAGCATGGAAAGGATTAAAAAGCATTTTTCCTTGCTTCATAAGCTCACACAGTCTTAAGATATGGAGGAGCCCAAGTCCTCATATGCTGAAATTAGACCCCCCAAAATAGGTTACCTGATGATTACGTGTATCTAAATGGTTCGTGATGTAGTAGCGGGAGCTCGGATGGGCTGCCAGGGCTGTGCCCTCTTCCCAACTTACTGTCTCTTAACCTCTGGGTTTCTTGCCGGGATGATAATTCTCCCCATCTCCCTCCCTCTGGTGGGCTGGCGGAAAGAATAATGAATCAAGGTTTGAAGTGTGCTGAAGAGGCCAGACTCACGATGCCATGTAACTACACAGCGTCACCAGCCACCTCTTGAGTCTACACGGAGCTGATTTATTTACCTCCCGTGGAAGAGCCAACAGTCATCATATTTACACTCCATGTTGCAGCTTCCTGCCTTGCACCACAGCACCCCTCCCTCTCCATTGCTGAGGACTCCATTAAGCACGCTGTCTTTCCAGTGAAGACAGCAGCTCTCTCCCAGCCTCTCTCTGGCCTTACGGATCAAGACCTTCTGCCTCATCGGTCTGCGGCCCGAGAACCACTGTACCCAGGGGGCTGCAGCCGCTCTGTGGGGAAGATGAGGAAATAGGTAAAAGGCTTCCTTGGAAATCAGATGCTGCTGGTAATTAAGGAGCGAAGCAGAGGTGCGTGAAAGGTAAATGGATGTTATTTAAATGTTGCGTCATTTAAAGAGTGTCCTGGTGTTTGAGTTCCTTGTTACCATGCAGGGCTGTGGATGGGTGGCAATTAGGCTGGCACAGGTAAGGCTCACCTGCTGAGCTGAGGGAGGGTGGGGACACACCTTCCGGTAATTGCTTCTGAGCCGCTCTGGATCTGCCCCCACCCCCTACTTCTTTCCTGGCACTTGACAACCCCTTTTCTGCTAGTGGTGTTCAGTGCTTGTTGCTCTTACGCAGAAAATAATGTTGGAAGAAATGCAAGAAAAGGAAGGGTAATTTAAAAAAAAAAAAAAAGAATAAATGAAGAGGACCTAAAAAGTTCATGTTAGGTTTGGATCTGCTCCTCCAAGGTGGCCGAGAGAGTCCATGATGGCCCACATGTATGACACTGTGATAACAGGGTCCAGACAAGAGCTCCCTGAATGGTCACCTGTCAGGAGACAGGATAAATGGATCATCTGTCCTCAGAGCACAACCCAGAGACTGATTCTCCAACGCTCATGCATGAGGGAGATGCCAACAGAGGTCCTCTATTTCCATGCTCATCCCGGACTTCACCAGAAGAGCAGCTTCTGTCTGAAAAGCAGGATGAAGCTCCTGGAGCTCTGTTGTTCTCTTGGGAGAAAGCTTGGGCTGTATGTGGGCAGCAGAAGTTAGGGTGGGGGTCACCAAGCTTTGCCACTCCCCCCATGTGGCTCCTCCTGGGCCGATCTGCTCCCAGAATACAGTGCTGGCTCACACTTGCCTCTGAAGGCATGCCACTGCTAGCCCAGCCAGCTCATCTCCCCAGCACTTTCAAGATCAAAACTCCCCAAACTCAAACTCGTTAACAAAAAACCTTGTTTTGGGGATAATGCCCACTAAGGAACATAATGTGGTGCCAACTCTCATGAAAGTGTCTTTAACATGAAAACTCAGTGCCGATGACAATGGGGACTTGGCTACTGCAGTTCGGAGTGAGATGGGAAGAGCAGATGACACCAGCAGTGTCCGGGTCAAAGTAGATTAGAATCACTGCTGGCCGGATAGGACTGAGAGCTGTGGGCTGTGTCTCCTTTCCTTCCCCCACTTTTTAAAGTGGTTTCCGAAAATGTCCTTCCTTTTGGTGACGTGCCTTTTCTACATAGGAAATGGATCCGGTGCTGATGGTCTCATGTCTCCTGTGCTGTTGCGGAGACATCTTTAAGTGATAGAAACCAGCCACTAAGCACACAATGCAATTGTACCTGACAAGGAAGCAAGCCAAGAGCAGGACACACTTGAGAGTAAAGAAGAATAAGGACCAGGAAATGAGATGGGTATTCTGTCTGGGAGCCAGAGATCCCAAAGCTACCAAGTATGGCGGCTTCCCTTTGTTGACCTAGCCCGAGAGACTGCAAGATGGCAGGGCAGGCTGTATGCATTCCCCATGGTAGAGCAGACCAAAGAACAAAGACCAAACAAGCCCAGGAACCATGCCATTGAGACCAGACATCAAGACCAAGGTTGTGGCAAGGTTGGTTCTTGGATGTTCAGCCTTTTTATATTGTGACATGATGTTGTGGTCTGCAAATGTGTTGGGCTGCATTCATAGCTGTCCTGGAGCACATCCATGGACCACTAGGGAGGAGGGGGCTAGAGAGATGGCCTACCCGTTAATCTTTCAGAGGACCTGAGTTCTGTTCTCAGAGCCCATGTTGGGTGATTCACAACTGTCTATGACTCAACTTTTGAGATCCAGTGCTTTTCTTCCATGGGTACACACATACCACACACACACACACACTCCTCACACAGACACACACAAGGTTTCTCTGTGTAGCTTTGGCTGTTCTAGAACTCGTTCTTTAAATCAGGCTGGCTTTGAACTCACAGAGATCTGCTTGCCTCTGCCTCCTGAATACTACCACCCAGTGACACAAAGAAATTCTGAGGGAGAATCTGCCTTTTTTCCTAGCTTCTGGCACTGCATACAACCTGTGTGTGGCCTGTGGAAGTCTGTTTATACCTCCTGTGTGTCCAATCTCCCATTCTCTAAGAATACCTGTCATCAAATACACAGCACACCATAAGTCAAGATGCTCTTGTCTCAAGATGTTTAACATAATTACATCTGCAAAGACCTATTTTTCCACATAAGGTCACCTCACAGATTCTAGACATATTTTCAGTGGAGCCACCATTCAGCTCACCATGTGACAAAGCCATCTGGAGACCTACCAGTACAAAGGTTTGCTGTTTCTGCTAAGGCTTCTACTGAGTTCCCTGCCTGCCAGTGGGAATTTCCCATGGGTCCTTGAGGGTGCCCATGGCTTTGGATCTGCAAAGCCAAACTTTCCAGAACCATTTTGCTGTTTTAGTTACTCAGCCCGGACTCCCTTTTTTCTGAGGTGGTTTCTAAAGAGGCAGATCACAGCAGAGCATTGTGCCCACAGGACACCCCAGGGAGAGAACCAAAGGCAAGTTCTGAACCCATCACCAAGACAGACACTTCAGAATATTGCTTCTCACCTAAAACTGGTGGTTACAAGGACCAAGCAAGACTCTACAAATGTTTCTAGCCTTTAAATTTCTCCTCTGCCTTCTTTTTCTTCTTTTGAGATGTAGCCCAGGATGGTCTTAAACTCACCATATAGCTGAGGGCGGCTTTGGCTTCTTAGCCTCTTGTCTCCATTCAGAGTTCTGGGGCATGTGTGTACCACCATACCCCAACTTTATTTAGAACGGGAAGTCAGGCTCCGGACCTCATGCATGCTATTTATTTATTTATTTTTTTAGCCTTCTTTGAGACAATGTCTTGCTATGTGGCACATGTTAGCCTCAAACTTACAATCCTCCTGCTTCGGCTTCCTAAATACTGGTATTGTGTTTGTGTTCAGCTTCTAGCCTTTTCTAAATGGATGAGCATCATATACCCATAATCCCAGCAGTTAGGAGACGAAGGAGAAATTCAAATCCAGCCTGGGCTATATAACAGGACCCTATCATCTCTCTCTCTCTCTCTCTCTCTCTCTCTCTCTCTCTCTCTCTCTCTCTCTCACACACACACACACACACACACACATGCACACACACAGAGAGAGAAAACCTACCTATATGCTGCTGGTTGATTCTGATCATTAGAAAAACTTTCCCTTTGGCTGAGTCAGAACTGTGCTAGCTACAACGCTGTCCACCCACTGTCCCAGGGCAATGCTGTCCATCGCTGTCCCAGATTTGCCTTTGGGGGCCCTTGAAATGAAAGTCACCAGCAGGCTCCAGAAGCTGCCTCATGCTAATCAGTCGAGGTTGTGAAAATAGCCCTGCAGTGGTTCATGGAACTGCAGCTGGGCCAGATCCACCAAGGGCTGTTTTGTCCTTGGGAGCAGAGTTAACAGTCACCAGTGCTTTGTGGGTATTTTTGTTTTTGTTTTTGTTTTTTTTTTTTTTTTGACCATACCCTGCTTTAGGCGGCTCAGCCCTGTATGTTACTTCTAATCTTTGCAATAGGCTTTGAGACAGGCAGAAATATCATTCCTATTTTGCCCTTGGGTAAATTCTGCAGTCTGGCAAATGTAAGGTATAGGAATCGAACACAAACTTGTCTAGACAAAGAATTCTCACTCTATTTTGCTAGTACCACCTCCTCTCATGCACAGGAGTGGTCTACCTCCTATGCTCAGGGACTAGAATGTGGAGAAAAGATGGATGTCCTCAAAGCAGGGTGAGGATAAAGTGGAAGCCAGCTTCATTTCTAAACTAAGCAACATTTTATTTCCATCTCCATGAACATATAGTTCAGTTACACTTGGCTTAAAAAAAAAAAAAAAAAAAAAACCTTACACAACTGGTTTTTGAGAAATGTCAAGTATTACATTTCAGTGGATGTGTACAGTGACTGTCCCCAAACAGATAAACCTCCATCGAAGCCTCTTCCAAAGGGCACATTGCTGAGTTTGAAAAGAGCAGTTCATGTTTCAGCCCAGTTGATTCCTTCCCAAGTGAGCTCCAACTTCCAGAGACAGCTTACCCAGAGGAGAAAATACAGTAGTCATTCCTCTTGGGGGGGGTCTCTTTGTGTGTGTGGGTCTCTTTGAAGGTCTTCCATAGGGACTGTGGGTATAGCTTAGTTAGAGCTCTTGCCTAGCAAGCATGAGGCCCTGGGCTCTATATCTAGAACCTAAAACATTGAAGGGTGGTGCATACCTATAATACTAGTACTTGGGAGGTGGAAGCAAGAGAATCAGAAGTTCAAGGTCAGTCAGGTGGCAGTGGCTCAAGTCTTTAATCTCAGAAGTCAGGGAGGCAGAGGCAGGCAAATCCCTGAGTTTGAGGCCAGCCTGGTCTACAGAGTTCCAGGACAGTAAGGGCTACACAGAGAAATCCTGTCTTGAAAAACAAAACACACACACACACAAAGAAGCCACACAGAGAGAATACAAGGCTGTCTTGGACTGAATAAGACTCTGGCTCTCAAACAAACAAAAAAGAGAGCATGAAAGTCTGGAACTGTGGACAATATTGTGTCCATACATACTATTTTCTCACATAAATAGCTACCTATTATAAAAATCAGATTGAGCTGGGCCTGTGTCACACATGTTTAGAGCCAACATTTAGGAAGCAGAAATAGGCAGATCTCTATGAGTTCAAGGCCAGCCTGGTCTATCAATCCAGGACAATCAGAGCTATGTAGAGAGATCCTGCTTCAAAATATAGATAGATAGATAGATAGATAGATAGATAGATAGATAGATAGATAGATAGATAGATAGATAGACAGACAGACAGACAGACCGACCGACCATGGGCTAGAGAGATAGCTAAGGGGTTAATAGTGCCACTCTTCCAGAGACCACGGTTTGATTCCCAGCATACATATGGCAGCTTACAACTTCCTGTAACTCCAGTTCCAAAGGTCATGACAATCTCTGCTGGTCTTTTTTAGCAATAGATACCCTTGAGACACACAGACAAAACTTATATGCAGAAAAATAATCAGGTTCATAAATTAAGCAAGAAAGATATTAACTAGAATGGAACAATCATTACAACATGTTGTTGTGAATTTACATGAACATGCCGGCTCTTCCCCAGTGCAATGCCCTGCGCCAACCTTTGTATGACTCCCGAGGATGACCCAGTGCCTGCACGATGATGAAATGAAGCAGATGACAGGCACTGTGATACAGCATCAGGCTGTATCTGACCCTGGCCGCTGGGAAGTCATTGCTAGCAGCATGACTGAGTGTCCCAGTGTTATCCACCTGCATGGCCGTCACCGAGTGCCCTCCGCAGTGCTTGCATTAGAGCAAGTCCCTCACAACAGTGTGCAGACGAAACTCACATGCCATCCCTGGAAGTTGTCATTTGATATTTTCAGACTCCAGTTGACCTCGGGTAACAACACAGGGGGCAGAGCCAAGGGGAAGGGGTGCCACTGTAATTATTATCCCCTGAATGATTACTAAATGTTGTGCATTCTCTTTACAAATATTGCACCCAATCTTCACTCCCGTTCCTTGAGACAGAAATAGATGCTTTCCTCCTAGTACAGGATGGCAGGAGATGCGTGCGGTAGGTCCCAAGGACTGAGTTGGGAAGCTCACCATGGACCCTCTTTCCTGCAACTATTTTCCCTACAGAATTCCCTCCAAGCAATTCAGTTTCAGACTTGAAAAGAAATGACCACTCCGGCCGGGGATGCAGCTCAGTTGGGAGAGTGCTCACCAAGCGTGCACAAAGCTCTGGATTTGATCTTCAGCATGGTGTAAGCCTGGTGTGGCAATATACATGTAATCCTAACTGTGCGCTTGGGATATAAAAGCACAGAGAGATCAGAAGTTCAGGGTTATCCTTGAATTTTTTTTGTGAGATCAAGGTGAGTAGCTCAGGTAACATGAAATTCTGTCTCAAAAAACAAAACAAGAAGGGGCCGATGGGATGGCTCAGTGCAGGTGCCAGACGTGGTGATCTGAGTTTGATCCCTAAACCCATTGGTAGGAGAGAACTGACTTTTGAAAGTCTTCTGAGCTCAATACATGTGCCATGGCCCATGCAGGGATGTGTACCCAAGCAACAAATAAATAAAAAGTCAACAAAAGGAATGGCCACTGAAAAACCACCAGAGATAGGAAGAGAAAAGAGACAGAAGAGGTGACAAGCTGGCTCTGAAGATGAAGGATCTACTGTGCCACTAACGCTGGCCAGGGTCCACCTACCAGGTGGAACCGTACACCTGAAAATGAAATGTCCTTCCCACTTCCAAGGCCTTTTCCTCAGGCCACAGGCATGCTCTCCGATGACAACTGCCTTGGAGAGTCTGAAGGGCTGTCAGGGCTCTTCCCTTCTAGTGTGCCTGTGGCCAGAACAGGTCTCAGTGACAGGTGCTTCTCTGCCTAAAGAATCGGGGTCTATGGCCACTTGGTAGAAGAAGGGGTGCTGAATCTTCCTCTGCCTTCCTGTTGCTTCTAAGTAAATTCTTGAGGGATTCTTCACTCAGTTGTCAAATACCACTGGCTCTGCCAGACAGTGGGCCTTCCTAAGATGTCAAAGAACTCATCCCTTCTTGAAAGGGTTGGTCTGGTCCTTGCCTTATGACAACTCAGAGACTGCATGTGTGGAGACTTGAGGTCCAATACCCAGCACAACCCAAAACACTACACAAAACAGAAAAGCTTAATAGCCCCGCTTTAAATTTTTTGTTGAGGGGCCTGGAAAGATGGCTTGACAGTTAAGAACCCTGGCTGCTCTTTCAGAGTCCCCAGGTTTTATTCCTAGCACTCACATGGTAGCTCATAACTCTGTAACTCAAGTCTCAGGGGACCTGTTGCCCCCTTCTGGCCTCTTCAGATACCAGGAATACATGCAGGCAAAACACACACATATATACAGTAATTTAAAAAATTTTGTTGGGGTGTGGTGGCTCGTGCCCATGATCTCAGCCCTCAGATATCCGAGGCAGGGGGGATCATTTTGTATTTGAGTCTAGCCTGGGCTATAGAATGACTGTCTCAAAGAGAAAAAGGCAAATCTGTTGGTTTAATCATTCTTGGCCAGAAGGAGCTGGCTGCAGCGACAATGGATCCCTAGAGCTCTGCTTTCCCTCTGGTCTGGAGAGCCCGCCCTGGAAAGGAATTCTCCATAGACCACACTTCTATTTTGGGGACCACTCTGCTCTTGCACATGGAAAAATGGAGAGTTGAGGTTTACATGGTCATTTTTTTTGTTGTTGTTGTCACAGTAATGAAAGCTTTGAAATGATCACAAAAGGAAAATAGGAAAATATGCCTCCTAAAAAGAGCTAAGGCAAATTATTATAGCAACCGAATCCTAAAAGGAATTTTCAAGTAAAAAAAAAAAAATATGGCTCATGCGAAGTTGTTATGGCAACTGACATTTAAAACTAACTGGATTTGGGCAAGTTTCTTTCTCCACCCTCTCTGCAAAGTCTTGCAGGAACTTCATGCTAAAATTATGCTTTAATTTTAATTAGCCAAATAGGTCATAAATATAGCTTATTCCCAAATCCTTAGAATTTCTACCCTGCAAGGAGCTGATCTAACTAATGAGAAAATATTTCCACAAAAATCCACTTACCATTAAGAACTCCTATCCAATATTTTCCTAATATAATTTATCAATTTAAACACATTGCATAATGTGGCATTCTGCAGCATTCCATTAAAATGATAAATAGAACAGGGTGGGGGTGGGTGGGGGGCGAAAACCAGGAGATTAAACATATCCAAAGCAGTGTAGCTATATTTAAATAACTCCAACATTGTAGAAAACACAGTTCTTATCCTCAAATGCAGTCCAGACTCAGGGCAGCATATCCTTGACTGTAAGGTATTAATAGGACGGAAGAAGGGGGCAATAAGAAATGGCAGGCAACTTCAGAAGAAATAAAATTTCTATTAGGCTTTGTTATAAGATTACATCAAAGCAGTTCATATGTTTTAATCTGGGGAGAGAAAAAGCAACTACTTTGGGTTTGTGCCTGGGGGCTGCCTCTGTGTACTGAAGCAGACAGTTTGCATAATGAACAATTTTCATTCAATCAGGATCTCAGCAGAGATAGCTCCCACTCAAAGGAATCCAGCACAGGCTCATAGTTTTTATCTCCCAGCTCCACCTGCTGGAGAAACAGCGTATTACAGGGAGAAAAAGTAGCAGGGCAGCATTGTCCTAGCGGCTGGTCTAAAATCAGGTATCTAAAGTTACATACATACCTGACTTAAAGAGCTCCTCCCATTGAAAGGGCTCTGTAGTTACCAGAGTGGGCTCCGGTCGCAGGAAAGAAAGGTCCTAGGGAATGGTGGCATGGATCTCTATGATCTTCCTACTTCTTTTCCTAATCAGGAATTTGTTGGGGGGAGGGTGTTTAGAAATTGCTATTTGCATAATGGGGATTTAAGTTACTCCAAGGCAGTTTGTTCCTCCCTACTGACCGGAGACAAGGTCATTATTTTTAAAACACCAAATGCATTTCTTACTTGGTTGGTCAATTTCCAAGTTTCCCAGTGGTCTGAGGTTTTATAAAATAAGAAAGAGGAACTCAGTGTGTGTGTGTGTGAGGTGGGGGAGTCAAAATGAAATTGCATTTTCATGTGCAATGGAAAACTTATAGGCTGAACCAATCGTTTTTGGAAAACTGGCACAGATGACATTGGCTTGAGGGAGGAATGTCCAAGCTGAGCCAGCTGTGCCAGGACCTGGGCTGAGGCCTAATCCGCCTTTATCCGAGGGTTTAGCATGGCTCCAGTCGCTCACGAATCCAGGCTGGAGCCGCAAAATATCTCTGCTTCACCTGGCTCAGTCCCAGGATGCTCTCCCGTGGGGAGGCCGAGCTGGGAGGGGGAGCCACATCAAGCTTTGTGTAACTGTTTTCGAAAACCTGGGATGATCATTTAAATGTTTAAAATATGCACATGGTAATTCAAAACTAATTACCCTGAGCACATTTGAAACATTTCTGCCATCGTCTGGGATCCTGCCTACTGATTGTGCGCTGCAGTTCACTCTGGTGTTTCTATAAACTGCTTCAGCGATTTTAAGTTCCAGGCTAAATCGGGCAGCCACAGGCACTGCCTCCCGCCCTGGGTTGGTGGAGAGACCCGTTTTCTCGGACTTCCAGGCGACGAGGCAGCCCCCTTTCTCCAGAGAGCCATTTGTCTTGTAGTTCTAGCTGCCTAAATCATTGCTTTTATTGCTGTTCATAATTGTCACCTCCATTATTTAATTTAGATTAAAATGACCTCTTTCCCTCCCGACTCCTAGTCAACTTGTCCCCATTTCCTCTTCCTCAACTCATGAACCCCATTTTCCCATTGGCTCAAATATATGGCAAAGTACCCTTGATAGCCCCACCCCATAGGGTGACTTCATCTGGTGGTGTGTCTTCTGGGTTTGCAAGGTGGCTGTGTCCAGAGAGGTAGTCCAACTTGATCACATGGCTGCCATTCTTGAGCGAGCATGTGTTGTGCAGCTCAGGCACAAGCATGCACACAGGCAGACGTGTGCACATGCGCTTTATACAGCAAACCCTGCTCGCAGACTAATTAGGCTTAGGCAGTTCCTGAAGCAAATTCATTTCCCCCTTTTCCAGAATAAAATGAGTTCTCTTCCTTCGGGGGTGCTAAACCAGCATGCCAGAGGCTAGAAGCCTGTGACGGGTGATTTGGCTGAGATCATTTCGGCTGCTCAAGTCTATAGGCAGAAGCTGACCCAGAGTTGGGGAACTGTAGTCAAAAGGGGCAAAATTTGGGGTCAGGAAATGAACACTGGTTTATAGGCCTGTTCCCGAAAACAGACAGATGAGGGCTGCCTCCTTGTTAGCGCTTTGAAGATGCCCACGGCGGGTTTTAGACATTTCAGCATATAAAAGTAGGTTGGATTCCCACAGTCGGCTGAAGTTTGACAGACTGATATTACCAGGTTTAACTAGAGCCATTAAGAGGCTCTTCATTATCCCACACCACTGCCACCAAAGTTATCACATGAGCCATAATGCAAAAGAATTTTCATTCCATCAACAAGAGAGGGAGCCAGTCTATCTTCGTCCAAAGGAAATGAGTAGCTCAGCATGAAGCTTGTGAGGAATTGAGTGTACAACACTCCAATAACATCCCCTGCAGGATTTCCTCCGAGATGTCGTTGGCTAGGCATGAGGCATCTGCACCGGAGCCTGTGTACCTGGCTCGCAACACTAGCTCAAGGAGCTAGCAAAAGGCCAACCAAGAACACTCAGAGACCTGCATTCTGTGGGGCTTAAGTATTAAGCCCAAAAGAAATAAGGTCTAGGCCATTCTCCTGGTGTTCAGCAACCCCATTTATTATTTCTCTACAAAGATCTACCACTCAATCTTGTCGGTCTCGCCTGTGCCTGCTTCATATTCTCCCGCTCAGTGAGCTGGCCTGGTTTGAAATGGGCTTCCCCCTGCAGGTGCATGCATCTTTACAATGATGGCTGTTAAAACTGCAAGCCCCCCTCCACTGGCCTCTTTGCACAGTATGTCTTTACTCTCCTTGGAATTACTTGTTCATCAAGTGTTCTGTCGGTGAACCTTCCCTTTTCCATCGAGTTTCCTATTTCCTTTGCACTTCTTGTGGTGTTCACTCAGGAGGCAGCCGGACAGACTGACGGACTGGTAGCTTTAGAGTCAGAAGATCCAGCAGCATGTCCCTGCCCCCCCCCCCACCAAGCAAAAATTGCACCCACCCCTCCTTCAGACATTGCTGGCATCTTATAACTCGCCCAAAGCCGGATTTATTGCTCCTGCTGTAAAGTGTATCTTCTCTAAGCCTCACTTAAAAGCTACCACTTGGCAGAAGATCAAGTTACAAGTGCAGGATAGCAGGTGATGGTGAGGACAGGAAGGGAGGGGGCGGGTAGGGTGGAGCAAAGAATGGAAGCTCTGAGTTACCAGCTCAATATTTAACCTAACTGGTAATTTGCTGTGACAATTATGCCATGAATGGAACACTACCACTATGCAAGAATGTTGCTAATTAAGAGGGCTCTACTTTTCCTGGTCAACCGCACTAATAACACACAAATGAATCTGGGCTCCAGGAGCTAAAGGTTCTATTAAGAGCACATACAGCTTATGGTTGTGCACATAGGCTGCAATGCTGCCCGTTAAGCCTGCTAACACCTTCAATTCTCCTTTAGATAGAGCCCGGAGAGCGCAGCTCAGGCCCTCACGCCATGAGGCCCATTTGACTGACAGGCATCTTCCCAGAAGAAACCCTGTTCGTGTCTACACTGCAAATGGACCTGCTTTTTCACAGGCAGGCTTTCAACCAGGAAGGCTTGGCGTAGATCTGATCCTTAAAGAGTAACTTTTAAGGATTTTCACAGAAAGTCCACAGGGACAAACCTCCTGAGAGGGTAATGAGAATGAGAACACAAGCCAACACCCTATCTGCTGGTCTAACGCTGACATGAGACAAAATGGCTGTAAAGGAGGATGCTACCATCTTCTAAATTCATGGGAGTCTTGAAACTTGGCTACACTGGGCAAACTGGTTTTTTTCTTCTTCTTTCTTTTCTTAATTAGCAGTTCATTTATGGAAAGCTTGTTGCCTGGAGAGTGCGCTAGAAGAGAGCTCATTTATGGATGTACCTACTAAAACCATTTAGATTTTAAGTAGATGTGCAGGAGGCCAGTGATAGGAGTGGTGTTGGGAACGTGAACACTATGGCAACCTCATCTGCAGAGGGCCAGCCCTGCACTCCAAGTCTGCGTGCAGGGAAGACAGCTTCCCTAGGCGAGTCCATGAGCCTCTGAAATTTTAGGTCAATAGAAATGACCTCTGCACCACAGCTGACTGAAGATATAAATAAACCTCAACATGAGCAGCAGTGTCAATGGTGAGTGAGGAGATGAGAGTCCAAGCGAAGCTTCATTTTTTTTTTTTTTTTTTTTAAAGTGGATTTTGGATCCACCTCAGGGCAGGGCATTCGTGGGTACAGAGGCTTGGTTCCCTGCAGCAAGTTCTCCTGTTTTCACAGGCCCAGCCCATCAGTTACCTAACCACTGAAAGGAAGCTGCACCACACACAAGTTAAATATAGGCTGGGTTATCTGCATTTTACAAGCTCCAAGCAAGCTATCTGAAGAAGCTGTCATTTTTAATGATGGCACAAACTTCCAATTACCAACTGGGTAATCCACTAGGGAGTGGGTAGTTTTGGAAGAACAGCTCACTATTATTAAAAGTTTACACAATCACTTTTGAGCTGACTATAAATATTTCACACGAGTCGGGTGAGATTAGGTTTTTGGGTTAGTTCACTCAAGGCTGCAACAAATACAGTGTTTTCTTGAGAATTAGACATTTTGAGATTTATCAACAGCCGAGAAGTAGGGGTTTTGAGGTGATAGGTCTGAAGAGCCTGGTCATGCCAAAAGGCTATGAAATGGCCAGGTGGTTGGATGATTCCAAGTTCCAAATATGCTCCCAAAGTCGGCACCAAGTCATAGGCCAAATGACAAATCATCAAGGGCCTAGGGACAGTTGATATAAATTAGGATCACATAGGCTACCCATGGACAAGCACTCTTTATACAGGGACCATGTACCTTTGACACCTCCTACTCAACATGGCATCTACAGTTTCCTGCCAATAACCAGTACATATGAGTTAGGTGTAGCATATACTTTTCCATGCAGACAGACGGCCTGTGACCCAAATCAAGACTGCAGCATTAACCCCTCACTCCCATGAATCCTTGTTTATGATCAAAGTCTCTAGTGACCTGGACATCTACAGAATTTGGACTTTACTGTAATGACCACCGAGTCCTGTTCCAAACTGACCACAGTTCTTAGGAACAAGAAATCTTGACTGGCTGGGAGTGACATGGCATGCCTGTAATCCCCACACTATGGAGGTGGAAGCAGGGAGCCAGCTGCAAGTTCGACACCAGGCAAGGCTACAAAGCAAGACGCTGTCGCAAAACCAAGACCTAAATCCTCTTGGAGGGTGTGTGGCTCAGCAGATGATGGCAGGTGTGAGGCCTTGGGTTTGAGCCCTCGGATCCAAAGAACAGCCAACAGGCGGCTGAAGATGATAAAGACAGACACTATCCTTTGCCCCATTATTTAATCAGAACCACCATCACAAATACGGCATGGAGATGTGAGAATCACTAACAGCCTAAGGAAAAGAAAAAGACTCCTGCATAAAGCAGGTCAAATGTGTTCTTCGGAGGCCATCTCTCCCATCATGACAGGAAAATCCAGGTTAGGGCCTCCGTGGTTCCAACCTAGGCCCAAGAGCTAAGTAAGATGAAATCATGAAGACTCCAATGCCTCTTTCCCTATCCTCTCTGTGTTAATCTGTCTACCCGCTTCCAAGGATCTGCTCAAAATGCCCACCAGCCTGTGACGAGGCACACAGGCTTAGATATGCTCTCTGCTGGACCAAGGCAACAGAGACCCTCACAGAGCAAGAAACACCTGAACAGACCTTCAGGGCTGGGAAGAAATACTTGGTCCCATCAGAACCCAGGCTTATGCTAACGAGCCAAAAAGGAGAAGCAGTTGGCAAGAATGATTCAGCTCCATAAATTTACACATCCATACAGCCAAACCCACTTGAAGCAATGCAGATCCACTTTCATCTAAATAGAAAGATGCCTATATTTTGGATGCTAAGAGTGTTACAGAGGGACAAATGAGATAGTCTCATGTTGTCTTTAATGTGGTGTTAAGGAGAGATTCCAGAGCCTTACGCGTGCCTGCAAGGCTCTACCCCAACTATTTATGCACATATGTGTGCTGGTATGAATAAGGAGTGTTCCATAAAACCTCATGCACCTGCACATTCGGTGCCTGGTTGCTGGCACTGTTTGGGGAGGTAGTGGAACCTTCAGGGAGTGGAGACTTGAAGGAGGTGGTGAGTCACTGGTGGGTAACTTCGCTCTTTCCCTTAGCTTTCTGTATCCTGTATGCAGCTGAGATGTGACCTCTACGCTTCCTGTACCTGCTGCCCTCTAGAACCGTAATCCTGAGGTCGCTTTTGGTCATGGTGTTGTTATCACAGCAAATACAAACAATAAAACAAATACAGAGTGGCAGGCGGCTAACTAAGTGGTTATTGTTGGCTGTTGGGATTATGGGTGGTCATTTTCTTTCCATTCTTCCTTCCTTCCCTCTTTCTTTTAGAGGAAACGATTATTTTCAATTCTGCTTTATAAAGTTAGTGGCCTCTAAAGGCTACTACCTACAGAGTGGATGAAGACGAAGGTTACCCATCCAACTTAGGAAGAAAGAAGGAAAAAGGGAAAGACAGACACACACAAACCTGTCTCTGAGATGAGGAAATAATCAGTCTTGTAGGGAAAGGACCACCCTTCCAACAAGTGCAGGAGGACAGGGACCGGGCTCTTTTTCCATAAATAAATCTTTGGCAGGCAGATCACTACAGAAACACGAGTCAATATAAACCTTTAGACATGGGGCTGCCAAACTTCACTTTTCGACAGTATATTAATTATGTAGTCAATAGCCATGGGTTTCATTAGTGTATTAAATACCACGATCAATATTATTTATACTTTTTGAAGACAGGCCACTCAGGAGGGAGTGGGGGAGTGGGGGGAAGGAGGGAGCACACTTTGACCCTGCAGTTCAAATAAGTTGGAATAGCACACTAGAGATTAGCAAGGCTTTAATGGAAGGCATAAAACACTGGAAACATGGACAGAAATCAGATCAGTGCCTTCCTTTTTTTCTGCCTCTTTTACAATGAGGGGATTCAGGAACCATTGAAAGGCAAAATGAAGGCACAATGATTAGATAACCCTACCTCCAACTGCTTAACCCTGGTGTCATGGTGGATGCAAAATAAGGATTAGCCGATAAGATGAAAATCAGAACACGAACAGGCCTTCCAGATAAACTGCATCCAAGAGAATTCCAAGAACCATGGACCAGGATCTACTTAGCAGTCCTTTGGGACATGGATCTCTCACAGGCATTAATGGTGGAACCAATTTCTGCAACTGTTCAGCTGGAGAATCTGTTAAAACATCATCCCACAAGGCAGCCCACCCCTCCCACTCCCCATGAAGTTCTGTGTTCCTCATGTAAGCTGAGTTAGCTGTGCAGATGTGTTACATTTGTTCATCAACCTCAGGATGCATTGCCGCTGACCAGCTTCGCCGGGGAAAAGAGGGGGTGCTCTGAGTAGGAGATATAAAAGACTGGTTACTGGACTGAAAGCTAGATCACCATCTCTAACCGGCAATTTGTCAATCTCCAACAGTGCCGAAGACTGTGATTTTCTAGTCAATGCTTTATATGCAAGGTCAGGAAGGAGCTTCCATAGAAATTGTCAAAGCTTCAGCCAGAGAAATCAAGTGCAGCTTAATCCCTGTCTCCTGAGATGTGTGTCCCTGTGTCTGTACCCAGCAAGGCCAGCCATCTTCCCAGGGTTGCTAGTCCCTTCTAAAAGAACACCTGGAAGAGCAGGAATGTGGTGCAGGACTGTAATGCTAACAGCCGGGAGACAGAGGAGGAAGATCAGGACTCTGGGCTATACAATGAGCCTGAAGCTACCACATTAAGACTCTGCCCCAGCAATACAAGCCAAGCCAGGGACAGTGGCAGAGATCATGAGAGGCCAAGGAAGGAGGCTCAAGCCTGGGACCTGCCTGGGCCACACAGGGAATCCTGTATTTCAAAGACAGGCCAGCTAAGGAGAAAACAGACAGGGTGTGGTGGTTATTGTTGTCAAACTAAAGCAACATGACTAGAGACTGGTCTGTAAGGGCCTTTCCAGAGAGATTTAGCTGAGGAAAGACCCACCCTGAGCATGGGAGGCCCTCATGGCCCAGGGATCCAGACTGAATTTAAAAAAAAAAAAAAAAAAAAGAAAGAAAAGAGAAGAAAGCTCTGTTGGGAAAGTGTTTCCAAGTGCCAGGACCCAGCTCGATCCCCACCGGGGTTCATGAACAGGATCCCTGGCATGCACTGGCTACTTAGCCTAGCTCTGACATCGAGCTCCAGGGTAGTATGAGGATCTCATTCACACACACACACACACACCCAGACACACACACACCCTCCCTCACAAACACGCACACTGAAAGTGAGTCAATCATTGCTTCCTGAAAACGGATGTCATGTGACCAGTTGTTCACACTCTTGTCACCACAGCCAGAGCTACCCTACCGTCCCCGTGAACACTGATCTGAGAACAGTGAGCTGGAAGAAATCATCTCTCCCTAAGTTGCTTTTGATAGGTACTCTGTCATAGTAACAAGGAAAGCAACTAACACACAGGGTGCCCTGACCCCCTGGGCCTACAAAGCCCCCACAAGCTTAGCCACACACATTAAAAGCCAGGCCTGCAGCTGCAGGGGACTGCAGTGCTGCCTGGATACCGGCAGAGATGTGCAGCAAATGCCAAGAGGTGGGCTGCAGCAACCAGATAGATAATTAATATGATTAGGAACACACAGAGCAAGCATGCTCTTGCCGAATGAAAAGCCTAGTAGCATAATTACTGTTTTCTTTCTCCCTCCCTGTCTACACATTTCAAAGCCTGCTTGGTGTTAGGCTGCTGTGTAAACATCAATAAAACCCCAAAGTGCCAGATCATCAGCATTCTCGGGCACAATGGTTTCCCCTTTTTGTGTTCTCATTCCTTTAAAGATGTATTTCAGGGATGCAAACATTAGGAAGAATAATCTCCAGGCCTCAGACTAATCTGAGTTTATAATGAGTTAACATCTTTCCCTAGTGATTATTTATTACGAAGGCTAATTAATTGCTTTCCAGTTACAAGAACCCTTTACAGTCAAAGAAAGTAGGATCCACAAAGATACACTGTTTATTCAAACAAAGCAAGGAAACAAAGCTTCCTCTCTAAAATTCTCCCTATTTAACACAGCTTTAATCAAAAATGAAATATACGAGTGCAAGGAAAAAATGTACAGGTAAAGATGGCGCATCTGGCAACTAAGAGAAACATTAATTGAAGTGAAAACTCTAGCAAAGCTTTGTAGTTGCCTGGATGTCCCTAGGGGACGGCAAGTCAATGCTTATCAGCCATCCTCAGAAGAGACAATTTTGATTAATATCAGACCCATCTGACTCAGTCTATTAAATCTATTAAACCCTGAAGGAAGGATGGTCTTCAGATATTAACGATAGGCTTTTGATTAATAATTCTACCCCTTTGCCATTCTAAGCATTAACAACCATGTGGTACCTCTGCAAAGAGTGAGCCTTTGATTCCAGGAAGACACACCCTCTAAACATCTGGGTTCTCCCTCCTCCGTTCTCACTGCCCCCCAGGGGGAACCTAAGACATAAAGGTACCACTACTGGAAAAGCAAACCCCAAGTTACATAATTTACCTCATTATTGACAAAGCAGGGTCAATTACTTGTGACACAATTCCTGTTTGAAGATAAAATCTTAGCAAATCCAACAAAAGCCTGAGGACAGGGGAAGACAGGTGCTATACTTCCTGCCAGCTGAGGGCTGCTCTGTGGGTCACATAGAGCCCTCAGAGCACACTGTCTGTTGCCCACCAGGCTGCCAGTGTCCCCTAGAGGCTCGCACTGGGGCTGTCGCATGGAGCGGGAAGAAAGCCATTCTATTTCCCTTCTTTCCAACTCTGGCCACCACTACTTGCTCACATCATATGTTCCTCTTGATATTCAAGATCAGCCTTTTGGCATAATCTCTGTAGTCCACGGGCTTCGCGTCCATCACTGTGGCCTTAATTCGAGATTCATCCTTTGAAAAGAGAAAAGCCTTTCGTGAGTGGTCCTGCCTGGCATGGAGCAGTGCTGATAACCTTCTCTGCTTCAGTGGCTTCAATGAGTCCAGCAGGAAGAAGAGACGTTTAGAAATCCCCAGAGAAAGTGCTGTGAACTCCTGGAGATGGCTCAGTGGCCAGATCCCTTGCTACAGACCATCTGCCCATCCTTGGTACCCCAGTGAAGTGAACTCTGGAGGGAAGTCTCTATTATCTTTATATGGGAGCAATGGGAGCCCAAAGTAAATAGCTAACTTGTCCCAAAAGTTCACTTCCATCTAGAAAAAGCACCCGCAGCAGCAGGAAATCTGGCTTCTGTTCCAGCTCTCGGCAAGGTTACTTATCTATACCAGGAAGAGAGAATAACCCAACAGTGTCCCTTAACCCACCTGACGTCTTGACACTGTATCCCACCAATGTTCATTTAACACAACCACCAAGTATCTATTCACAGGCACTAAGCTGATTCTAATTCAGAATGTGTAAACTTGCAGGGGACTCAGTAGAATTCTCATTCAGCTTGTCCCTAGGAACTAAACATCGTCCCAGAGGCAGAACAGGGTGACACTCAGTGGCATACAAGTCTAGCTGGGAGACCTTTATGTGTCCACGTGCTTAGTGGCTACTAAATGTACTGATATTTACAGGTAAGGATAGGAGTCAGACTGCCTGGGTTGGAATCTTGGCTCTGCCACTCCATGACGGTAGGTTCAAGGCTCACTTTCTATATGCCTACATCTTTACATCAGTAAAAACTGGCAACATGGGCTCTCATCAGGTGCTATAAGGATCAACAGATAACCGATGGATAAGGGCCAGGACAGTGACTGTCCAGTAAATGCTGTTTATTAGACTATACATCTCTATGACATTAGAGCTAATTTAAAGACACCTTGAAGCACTTTGGTATTTGTTTAATATACTGATTTTTTTTAAACTTAAATTCTGGGAAACAAAAGTTCACACATATCATTTTCTGAAAGTACAGAGACAACAAAAATTTCTTAAGGCTGTAATAGAAAAGGCCATACTATCTTCTCCCAGGGTGTGCAGGCAGATTGCATGAGTGTGCACACCACACATCTTGCATCTGTGGGTATTCCCTGACACAAACACTGAAGTGCTGCTGTGGTCACAGCCTTTCTGTCCTGTAACCTTACTCACATTGTATGTTTCCAGCTTGACTCTGATTTTGAATGTGAACGACCGGAAGTTGGCATTCTGGAAAACCTCTTCAAACGCCTGCTCGTTCTGTGAAAACAACACATGGCAACTACTGGAAACACCAATTACGCTGTTGATGAACACCCCAGAAGGTTAATATTGCTTAGGAATGACTAATCTGTAGCCGTTTTATCACATAAAACTGTTTAGGTAGAATTTTATTAAAAGTCAAACACTTTACTTAGGAATACTGTTTCCCCTTCAGAAATAACAGAGGGCCTTATCTAGTGGATGCTCAATTCCAAGGATACTCAAGTTCCTTATGTAAAATGGTTCTTTACACAGTACCTGCACATACCCTCCTGTACACTGTGAATCTTCTGGATATCACTCACTCATGATACTAAATGCAAATATCACATGACATTCCATGGGCTGGTCAGTGAACAATAAGGAAACATAATCTGCACATAGTCAATAAATGTGCAATATATCTGCCAAATACTTTTGATCCCTGACTGGTCCAGTGCGTAGAGCGGAAAACAGACTATTAAATCCACAGGAGCAGAAACCCAGCTTCCAGTGCTGAAGAAGGGGGATAGAGAGCTACTGCTTAAGAATACACAGCTTCAGGACAGACAAGTGGAAGGGGCAGCAGTGGAACCAGGGGCCTGAAAACTTGAATATGGCTTATGTCACTATGTATTTAAAAATGGTTCCAATAGAAAAAGAAAAATAACATAATGGCATTTTTATGTTCATTTTGCCACAACTAAAAAAATTTTTTAAATACTCAGGGCTGGAGAGACAGCTCCAAGGTTAAGAGCACTGGCTGCTCTTACAGAGGACCTGAGTTCAATTCCCAGCACCCAGATGGCGATTCACAACCACCTGTAATGAGGTCTGGTGTCCTCTTCTGCCTACAGGGATACATGAAGAACAGAACATTGTATATATAGTAAAGAAATAAATCTTAATTAAAAAAACTCTTAGAAAACACATTTAAATTTGGAATACTTGTGGGGGAAGAAAGCTGAGACGCAGCATCTCACTGTGAATTAAGAAGTGGGTAGGGAGGCTGGAAAGATGGCCTAGTGGTTAAATCACATATGGCCCTTGAGAGGGACAAGAATATCCCCTTCCTGCACCCTCACGGTGGCTTACAACTACCTGTAACTCCAGTTCCAGGGGATCTGATGCCCTTCCCTTCCCTGGCCTCCTCAGGTACCAGGCAGGAAAATGGTAGACACACACACACACACACACACACACGTAGGTAAGACACTCATACACAAATAAAATAAAAATAATAAATGAGTAGGTGAACTCGGGAGGCAAAGGCAGGCAGATTCCTGTGAATTGGAGGCCAGCCTGATCTACAAAGAGAGTTCCATAACAGCCAGGGCCATTACAGAGGAACCCTATCTCAAAAACCGTAACAAATAAATACAAAAAACAAAACAAAACTGAGTAGGAGCTGGGCCCGGTAGCACAAGCCTTTATCTCCAGCACCGGAGAGGCAGGAAGATATCTGAAAGTTCCACGATTCTATAGTAAGAACATATTCTCAAATTTAAAGTAATAGTTAACGTTAATAATAACAACGATAATAGAAAAACACTAAGATAACTGGAAAAGGCCGGGAAAGCTCAGCACAGTGGCCCATTCCTGTAACCACAGTATTCTGGCGGTGAAGGCAAGAGGATTGTAAGTGAGCATGAGGCAGCATCAGCTATCGGGTTGGCCAGTCAAAGTGAGACTGTCTCAAAACAGAAGACCTGGATGTGAAGAGCATCACAAAGAAAAATGCTCAGTTATCACGTACTTAGTCGTTTGAGCCTCTGTACTTACAGCTACTGACATGTTGAGCAGGGGAGAGTGGAGTGGGCAATGCCAGGGAAAGGCTCACATCCCTTAAATGCTACCCCATTTGCTAACTTTTAGTTTGGGGGTGCGGTGAGACAACTGGGACACTCAGCCTTCCTGTCTTTAACCTTGGAGACCATGTTCACTAAGTTGGTCTTTAACTTAGCATTCTCCTGCCTCAGACTGTTGAGGCATAAAATGTATGAACGTGTAAGTTACACAGTGCCCCTGTAGGTCACATGGGTATGGAAGTAGCTTTATCACACAGACTTCTTTTTGTAGACGTTATTAAATGGACTTCAAATATATAAACAAAATAATGTGTTAAATCTTCAAAAACTTGAAGTGGATGTCATTACTCTTTGGGGCCGAGGGAAGCCTGGATGGATGCACACTCCCCGAGCACCATGGCTCCTGAGGGAAGTCCTGTGTGCCCTCATTCACCAGCTAAGAACAGTCAACTATAATAAGCTTGCAAAAATCCTGAAAGGCTGCCTAGAGCCTGAAAATCTGATATGAAAATAGAGGGCCAGGCAAAGCAGATAAAAGACAATTGCACTTTAAAAGTCAATTCTAGTTATTTCTATAAAAGGACTTCATGGGACTCTTTTCAGAGACCTCATGGATAATTTAAAAAGGAGACAAGGGCAGAATCTGACAGGACCAGGGGCAGGAAGAGCAGGGAAAGCACATCAAAACAAATGCAATTCTTTCCTTCACAAGCATCCAACCAACATAGAGGAAGCGGGAGAAAAGGCCACCACGGCACGTAGACAAACGGCAATTTCCACCGCCTTGCTTTAACTCAACAACTATCTTCTGTATGGTTAGCATAACCAGTAATCTATTCTCTGCATTAAATAAGTCTAATGTATAAAAAGACAAATTAGTAAAGGGGAAATAAGTCATAGTTTTTGGACAAATTTGCATTTGTTTTTACTGTGTGAGCGTGCATGCGCCACATGGAGGTCAGAGGACAACTTTACGGGGTGGTTCTCTCCCTCTGCCTCCACCTTCGCATGGGACCCGGGCATGGAACCTGGGTATCAGGCTGGCATGGCAAGTGCTTTACTAAGGCTCTCACGACCCTTGAAAGGGGTGTGAGTATGTGTGATTTTGTGTATTTTATTTTTTTTGGAGACAGGGTCCTGCTATGCGGTCCAGGCTACCTTTGAACTCACTATGTAAACTAGCTTGGCTTGGAACTCTGGGTGATCCTCCCGCTTCAGTCCAAGTACTGGGACAGCAGGCAGGAATAACCGCTATAGCATGTAAGGTGACCTTTTAAACAAAGCCACTTTTGTAAGAACCCCATCTGACAACCTAAAACAGCAAGTATCCCAATGTGCACTTATTCTAAGTTCTGACTCAACTTTCTTCATAAAGGGTGTTTATTAGGTTAAAAATGCATACCTGAACTTTGAGTTAGTTCAGAAGACACTGCATAGCTCTGGCCTCTCTACCAGCTCTGATGTGTAAGGAAACGGTAATGAACACAGGTGGTTTGTGATGTGTAAAGCTTCTTTATGCCCCCTGATTCGTTACCCCGTTAGACTCAGTGCAATGAGAACTCATATACAACCCCCAAAGTAGCGAGCAGTAAACAACAGCTCAGTGGAATAACACGAGACCGATCACAGTGCTGAGAGACACATGCCAACCTTCTCTTTCAGCTCCCCAAGGTATGCAGTGTTCTGTCCAAGGATAGCCTCCGCAGACTCCTGGAAACACGTCACCCACTGATTCTCTTGAAAATCTGCAATATTTGCCTAAAAAGCACAACTCTCTATTATTTCGGCAAATAAACAGCAAAAGTAAGATATACCAAGGAGGAGAGATTACCTCTTCCTGTGGCCATCACACACACACACACAGCTCCCCTTTATATGAAGTACCTGCTTCTGTCATCTTCCAGCTGCTCAATGCTTTTATCATAAAGCAGGCTTAGGCTGTGCAAATATTTTCAGCACACTGAAGGGAGGTGGGGTAAGCTAGGCCCCACTGTTAGTACAGACATCGCTATCTTTTAAAAGCTGTGACAGATCCCATGGGAGAAAGATTAAAATGTGGTCTAGCTCAGTCTTCTAGAGCTGCGATTTCAGACCCCAGGAGATGGGTCAACTAAATTCCCACAGATGCCAAAGCATACAGTCATCCTGTGCTCCCCTCTAAACAGACAAGGCTTTGCACTACAAGTTTCGAATGAGCTTCCAACAGTAGGCTCTTTCCATTTCATCTACTAACGTTAACGTATTCTCTTTCTCTCCACACCTGGCATCTTTTAGTTTTTTTGAGACAGCACAGAATCAAACCCTATCTGCCCTCAAACTTGCTATGTAGTCAAAGATGGCCTTGAACTCCTCCGGCCTCTAACCCCTCCCCCACATACATTGAGAGTACAGACATATGCCATGCTCAGCCACTTTATTTCTTAAAAAACTGTCTTGTGTAGTCTAAGCAGGCCCAACTTACAATCTTCCTGTCTTAGATCCCCAAGGGCCAAATTCACGTTTCTTTATTTATTTTAATCTATACAGTGCGTGTAGTATTACGTGCATGTAGGTGGAGGCCAGAGACCAACATTGAGAGCCTTATGCTGTTATGGTCCACATTATCTTTTGAGACAGGGTCTCTCAGTTAGCAGAGCCTGGCAAAAGGCCAGGCCGATGCCGAGTGAGCTCCAGGCCCAAGCCTGGGTTACTATGCTTGGATGTTGGGAATCTGAACGTAGGCAGGCACTTTATCCATTCAGCTATCTTTTAAGACCCACTGCAGGCATCAAAAATGTTTTGTGTACATTGTGGTTTTGCCTGCATTCATGTCTGTATAAAGATGACAGATCTGGAAATGAAGTTATAGACAGTTGTGAACTACCATGTGGGTGCTGGGAATTCAACCCAGGTCCCGTGGAAGAGTGTCCAGTGCTCCTAACTGCTGAGCCACCTTCCCCACAATTTAAATTTAAAGGGTCAATGGCTCTACGTCATTCCTGAGCAAAGCAGTTAAAGACCTTCAACCTGTCACTGAATCTACCAAGCAACAGAAACAATGAGATGTCTCCCCTCGGGTGTAAGCTTTAAATTATATTGCTGAGTGCCAAGCAAAGCTTGCTGAGCTGGCTAGGCCAGGAGGCCAACGGGCCCCAGGACTCACCTGTCTCACCTCAGTGAAGACATTGTGTTTTCTTTTCCCATCCTAGCACTGTAACAGCTTCATTGACAACCATTTCCATGACCCCAGATTCTTTTTGTCTGATTTCATTTATTTTTTTAGAGGCAGGGTTTCTCTGTGTAGCCCTGGTTGTCCTGAACTCACTCCATAGTCCAGAGATGGACATACCTCTCTGCCTACTGAGATTAAAGGCATGTCCCATCACTGCTTGGCCGGGTATCATGTAGCTCAAGCTAGACAGCTGGCCTTAAACTTGAGGATACTGTGATGTCTAATCCTCCTGCTTCCACTTCCAAGTACTAGGATTATAGATACGTTGTCCATTGAGCTACAACCCAGCCTAAAAGCTGTAAATGCCAAGGCCTTTATAGTCTTCTACTCGCTACAGTGGCTATTCACTAAGGAGGTAACAAACAGAAGGGCATTTAAGCTGACTCCAACTTTTCAAAGTAAACAACTTCACATAGCTGTTAATACTGCTGATTATTTCTTCAGAATAAATTCCCTGTAGGTGGCTTCTGTATCAGGAAATATGAACGTTTTTAAGGCTTCGACACATTGCTTACTGACAAATCAAGCCAAGTCAAAGCAGAATAAGAGAATAACAGGTGTAATCACACACTCCTCTAGGTCAGCTCCACCGAGGTTGAAACACAACACAGGCACCAGCTGGACAGGCACAATTACCGTTTTCCAAAAACGCAATTTCAAATTAATTTGTTTTCACAAAAGTGAGGAGGCAAGGGCCACCAACACTGTGACCACACAGCATCAGAGGGCTGCCATTGCTTCCTCATTTACAGAGCAGCGGCAGGTGCTCCCAGCTCCTCACCACCAACCAACTGGGTTTTATCGTCGCTCCCACCCCCAGTGTCTTGCCCACAACAGTCAATCAATCAGTACCATAAGGCTTCTCACCAACAAGATCATGCGGTATTTGAAGTTGGGAAATTCCCGGTCACACTTCTCACAGCGGTATAACCCATTCTGTTGGTCAATCACTTTCTTATTGCAGTCCTGGGTTGGGCAGGCCTGGTACATACAGTTCTCTTTTCGAAGAAACACCACCGTTGCTATGGTGCTGAAATAATCTGCCTATGGGAGAAAAGAATCAAAGAATCCCAAATCAGCAAGCTACACTCAGGCCTGGAAGAGTGGTAAGTGTACTTTAGTTCCCATGACCACAGACCAATTCTGGAGAAACTGTTCACTGTGTTTGCCCAGTGCAATACATTTTATTGACAATAAAAGACAACAAGTTCACAACCTTGACCAGAAACTCCTGGACTGCATAAAGTTCAAGGGAATGCCAAAGCACCCACGACTAAGACCTTGTAAAGAGCTGAGTCCCTGGTAAGTAACCAAGAAGGACTAAGTCGGGTTAAGGACTATGGGTGGATACCTGCTTTACCTCTGGACCCCAGAGAAGCTCTCAGATGGTTCATGTTTTCCGTTTAGGTTCAGTAGTGTCAAGAAACTGCCGATTCCAAGCATATGCTGAACTAAGAGCTAGGCTACCAACCTACTATTTTTTATTAGCCCTGGCTATGCTGGAACTCTGTATACAGAGCAGACTGGCCTCAAACTCACAGAGATTCACTTGCTTCTGCCTCCCACGTGCTGGAATTGAAGGCATTTGACATCATGGCCTGGCTCACTTGACATCTCAGACCAGAGGGGCAAAGCAATGTGACCTTTTAAAAAGACCGTGCTAGTACCTAGTTTAGGCAGCTTTGGGGCTGGGGGCAGAGCTCAGTTGAAGAGCTTGCCTAGAGGTGCTAGGTTTAACCCTCCACTCCATAGAACTGAATACATAGAAGACCGGGGGTGGGAGGTGGGGTTGAGTGGAGAGATGGATCAGCTGTTTAGAACACTGGTTGCTTTTGCAGAGGACCCAGCACCCAATGGCGGCTCATAATCACTTATAACTTCAATTCCAGGGGATCTGACCTCCTTGGATACCAGTTACTCATTTGATTCACATTTAGGGAGACCATTCAAACATGTAAAATAAAGACATTAAAGAGAATTGGTAGGTAACTGTATGTATTAGGCTGATATGCTGGCTTAGGGTCACTTGCTGTCAAGCCGCATGACTTGAGTCTGGTCCCTGGGACCCACAGGCAGAGCGAGTTTGAACTCTGCACATTGCAGTGGAAAATACACCTTGCTCCCAAATAAAAATAACTTTTAAAAACGTAAAGAGAAAGCTGTAGAGAGAGAAGTCTTAGGGGATGCCTAAAGAATTTCTCCGTATTTCCAGGAAGGTTCAGACTCAAAGCCTGAGCCTGATTCAAGTCAGAGTGCAGACAGGTGTCCCGTGTGCTCAGTTCTGACTGCACACTGTCTATCTTTAGTTTAAGACAGCAACTGGGTGACTAGAGAAACACAACCTAGTCAGTGTTTAATTCTCAAGATGTTCTCTAATGGTATTAAAAGTTGCTGCGGAGGACAGTGATGGATGGAGTGCACAGTGAAATCAGACAGTAAGGAAGAAAATCTGTGTTGTATGTGATGACGATAAAGGAGCAGCAGCAGTGATATTTCAGGAGCACAACGTAAATAAATTATTCAAAAACTCAACAGAGCGCAGGTTAGACAGAGGTAGAGAGAGGGTTATTAAGTACACACCGAAACAGAAGCTGCTGAAGCCAAATACCAGAGCCAGTCCTTGGCAGGACAGCAGCGCTCTCTGCCTATGACTCTGGCTGGAACACACAGGAGCTTCCTGATGCTCTACAGCCTGATTTACATTCTGCTCAAAAACCAACAAGGGCCTGAGGTCAGTTCACACTACACTGCAAAGCCTGCTCTTCACCATTTCCTCAGAAGCAGGACTTCTCCACACCAGAGGCTCAGCACACCCTCAGCACACACAGCTCTACACTGGCAATGACCGAGAGGCACCAAAAAGCAGCAGGAGTAATGTGGCACCCTGACGCGGGGCTCTGGGGTCCCAGACGACAACAGTCCTGAGCTAGCACCTGAAAGCAAATTTAAAAGCTCAACCCCCTGTCGCTTTCTGGGCTTCGGTGAAGTAAGGGATGTGAGGTACCTTGTCACCCTGGCCCAGGTTCTCCGATTTAGCCTCATACAAAGTTTTCCAGTTGGTGTTGTTCCCTCCTGCACCTCCACTCCTGAGGTCAGAGATGGAAACACCATCTAAGGCTTGTCCTTCTGAGTCGAACCTTTAAAAGAAAAAATAAAAGGGGAGGGGGGTGGCAGGAGCTTTGAATTCTTCTCAAAAGGACAGATTGGATATACCGCCACGAGCTCTCCGTCCCCACCAGCTCTCACCCGGGCTCGGCACACCTTAGTCCACTCAAGACATGCCATGGCTTCCTTTTGGTCTCAACTGCTTTGACCTGCCCCAACCCTATGGTCAAGACAAACAAAGCCCAAAGTACCACAGACCCTCTCCTCAAACTGGGCTGCAAATTAACTGTGATCAAAGTTGCCAACAGAAAGCAACACTGCATAGTTCCCCGGCTTCGAGTCTTCACCTCAATCAGAAATGAACCAGATGAAGAAGGACATTTTTTGTTCCACGGGTCAGCCAAAAATGTTTTCATGGTAGAAAATCTTTTAAGCCTAATCAGTTACAGAACTTAACACACTTCGTCAGGAGGCATTATCTGCCTTGTTAGATATTTGCTTTCTCAGTGAGAATTTCTTTGTGCAAATATTATTGTTAAATTCTTTTATATGAAATTATTATCAAAATTGACTAGACCTGTTGACCACTGGCTAATCTGAAGGAAAAGAGAACAAGTAGAAGGCAGCAAGAGCATGCATGTGGCAGAGAGCCGTGAGCCAGAGACTAAAGACATCTGAGCTGGGTGTCGTGGTCTTTAATCCCAGCCTCTGAGTTCAAGGTCAGCCTGGTTTGCAGAGCAAGTTCCAGGCCAGCAGGGCTACACGGATAAATCCTGTCTCAATCAAACACCAACATATCAACATCTAATTGATAAATTGGTAGGTAATTGTATGCTAGCCACATACAGAACTAACTCCCCAAAAAGACCACCCAGAGTGGCTGCTGCTCTGGGCCACAGGAAGTTCTGTCAGGCAAGTTCTGTCAGGCAAGCTGCTACACATCACAGAGGACAAAGTCCATAATCTGTTTCTCCACTTCTGTAAATTTACAGTTTCAAAAACTTTAGGCAGACATTTGCCACCAAAGACAGCTCATCAGGAGTCAACAGAGCAAAGAAAAGGCAGCCCTCTTATAATAAAAATCCCACCGTTACTGCCGAAATCTAAACGCCAATAATCCTTGGCTGGGTGGGGTGTGTGCACTGAATTTCTCATGGATTGGTGACAGGATATTCTGTTCAGGGGATAGACATGCTTTCCTGTGTTTTTTGTGATCACTTCCTGACAGTGAAATATGAACACCTTAATGTGGGCGTACAATTAACTGGGAAGAAAGTCTACCAACAAAAACAAGCCAATAACATGATTGTTTTTAGTAGACTATTATGAAATTCTGTCATATAATGAAATGCTAGCTATCAGCACAGTTAAATAGATGGATGTAGACAAGAATGGCTTAGGCGATACAGACACTCCAGGAGATGTTCTATCAAATTATTCAAATATTACTGTTACTGGTGTATGTATATCAGACTCAAAACAAAAATGAGAGCCATTTCTTAAGTCCTCCTACACACACACACACACACACACCCTGACTACAGCTATACAAATGACTTAAGCCTGGGCTGGCTAAAGTATTTTCTTTGCCCACATCAATTCTTCCACACAGCATTCTCAGGATGAAGTGCTCTTCTAAGGCAGAGTTTTAATGCCTTAAAAAGCTAGATACGGTGTGGGGATTTTAACAAACTCTCCTCATCTCAAGTGCTTTGGGAATAACGATGTAACGCCTACAAAAAACCCTTTGTCCCCATCAGGCTTTGTCAGAGCCCAGTGAATACACCAGACCAGCTCTAGAGACTCCAGAGTGAAAAAGTACATTCTACTCCACATCAGCTGCCCATAGCTCAAACCTAGGAGCAAAGATGCTTTCAACACAGTCCTCCAGCATGTAGCTGCTAAACCTTGCCATACCCTGCTCTGTGAAAGGGATTCAAGGTCAGCATGCATCAATTACATTCTAATTGCTTTCTCTGACGCTCTAGGTTCATCAGGGGATTATGGGTTAAGTCAGCTGAAGGGCTTCAGGCACCATCTCAGAAGCATAACGCCTCCAAGAAACACAGGAACCACTGCACTCTATAGCAAAGGCCGGGCAGCTCAGATGCTGATGGAAATCAGCTCTTCTCAAAGCCTGAGCACAAGTAACCACTGACAAAGTCCACAAAACCTACCATCCACGAAGCTTGTAGGCCTCTGGGATATCAGGATTCACAATGATAGTGCTAGATGACAGCACAGAGAGGCTGCGTCCACCGTAGTCAGAAACCCGGGCGCCTTTGATAGCCATCACAGGCTGCCTAGAACCATCAAACTTGTCAGCCTGCAAAGCAAACACACACAAGAGTCAATGGTAGGAACAATGGCCAGGATATTTTTACGGAGGTCAGTATAGAGTGAACACTGTCAACGTGTGTGGACTCTATATAAGACAGACCTTACACTCAACAATCTGCTCAGACGTCTCTCTGCCTTCCTGAGGTAGAGCAAGGGACATTCTACTTTGGGAAGCTGAAGTAACTGATCATCTCACACAAGTAAAGGATTTCAAGTAAGTGCTAGACAGAACAACTCTTTGCCCCTCTGCCGCTAAAGTCCCACAGCTCAAAGGGACAAGCATTTCGCCCACAGACTCTGTCAATGCAGGACTCACATCTTCTCCCCACAGGGTTGCAGTCACCACTTTCCCTGACATGTCCATCAAATAGATATTTCTCTTAGCAACTTCTCTGTTGTTAGACCTCACTGTGATTTTAGTTGAATCTTCATAGCTCTTACAGATCCCGATTATGTCTGAAACACAGAACAATTTAGAACAGCATAGACCAAGGCCCCTCTTCAGACATAACCAAGAGATGCACACATGGCAAGCGGGTTAGTTGTGCACCACCCCAAACACTGGAGACATAATCACACTCTTTGCCCTCTACCCGGGACGGACCTACAAGTGAGTCTTTAGACTTGCTCTCGAGGTCACCGATTCCTGTGAAATCAAACTGAACTGTGGGTAAGTGACGGTCATCTTCACAGAGAAGGACAGAAGTCTCATTATTGAAGGTCATCTCATAGTCATTTTTAACAGCCGAGAACTGCTTGTTAGCGATCTTCAGAGTGCCTTTTGACAAATAATACACCTGCAAAAGAGGCCAAGAAATGCTAGTTAGCCCATCAAAACTCTTTCCACAATGCGACCCGCCGACTTGACCAAGTCTTACCTTGTTCACTTCGATAAGGGGAAAGAACTTGTCCACCTGCTCATTGAAAGCAGTCGCTCTGATTTCACCCTGCCAAAGCAAGTGAGAGCATCAGAACTGCACTGCGAGACACCCACTCTGAGTAGCGAGAGCCGGCCACATTGGCATTAAGATAACATCTTTGGAGCAGTACCACAAATGTAGAGACCCCCGAGGGCTGCAGACATTCCAGAAACCCACACATACACTCACACTTTCAAGCTATCAGTTCTGATAAAACAAGAGCAGCTCAACTAGCTGAGCCCATAGGTACGACTGAGCCATCTAAGTTAAAAATATAAAATAATGAGGCTGCCAAGGTGGCTTGGTAGATAAAGGCACTTACTGGGCAAATCTGGCCACCCCAGTTCAATCCTTGGAACCTGTGTAAAGGTGGAAGACCTAGTTCTTCTCTAGCCTTGACAGATGACACATGTATGTGCACACATACACACTAAAATAATTTCTGAAATGCTATCTAAAACATTTTTTAAAGGAAGAGTTTAATATTCCAAGCAGGAAAACACAAAGTTCTGTATCAAACCCGATGATGAGCATTCTTCCTTACACTGTGACCTAAATGATGGGTTACTTCAATCAGGAGCTGCTGCCAGAAATGTTCTAACAAGCTACACTTGCAAGTTGCTTGAGATCTGATTTGACGGTTACTTTTCCGTCAGGCAATATGTTATAGATGTGCAGAAAACTTAACGAAAGGGCTGAAATTTCACCCAGGCAACTCACAGGAAATTAGTTTTGATACTGAATCTGCCATCACAGTTAAGATATTTGCCATGCACATCACGGGTCTGACCTCACCAGTGTCATTTTGTTTATTTTATATGTATGGGGGTTTTACATATATATATATAAAACATATATATATATACATATGCATGCAGCATCACTTGCATGCTTGATGCCTGAAGGGAGGCCAGGAAAAGGTGCTGGGCCCCTGAAACTGGAATCACAGATGGTTATGAGCCACCATGTGGGTGCTGGGAATTGAACCCAGGTTCTCGGGAAGAACATCTCTCTAGCCCCTGCATTTTGTTTTAAGGAAAGCATACTGAGTATATATGGTCAGAGACCATCTCCACAAAGCAGTTAAAGCTGAACAGTCAGCCGCTGCCTGCCTTCTGCAGAGGCAAATGCCCTGCTCTTCAATAGGCATCACATCCCAGGACTTGAACCACACCTCCACCAAAGTAATGAGAGCATTGCAGTCTCTCTAGCACGTGAGGCTATTACAGTCTACTAACTGCTACTGCTTCCCTTTAGGAGGATGTTATTTAACGTCTAGCATAAAAATCTACAATAGCCAGGTGGTGGTGGCGGTGCACCTCTTTAATTCCAGCACTTGGGATTCTCTAAATTCTAAGCCAGCCTGGTCTACAGAGCTAGTTCTAGGACAGCCATGGTTCCATAGAGAAACCTGTCTCAAAAAGCATTATAAAACAAAAACAAATTATAATAGATGGAAAATCACTGTGACAACCATATTTCTTTCTGGTGAACAGGTACTCACTTCATAGGCCTCAGAGCTGAGCCCACATCTTGGAGGATAATACCTTCGCATATGGCACATACTTACACTTTCATCTACAAGTTCTATAGAAAAAAGCTTCCCTTCCCCTCGGGAATTGCTCCAGGTACGGATCTGACTTTTGTTGATGACACGGGCACAAATCGTCCACCTAAAAACCAAACGGATTATGTCAGCGTGTGCAGTCTTTCTTATGTGGAATAAAGATAAACAGAAATCATTTTCCTGTGGCCTTTCTCCTCTTCTGCAGAGTTTATCTGTCAGTGCTAGCTCTATTTTAATCCAGCTAATTAAAATCCCAAGATGACATACAAGTTTGACAGTTTACAGAATAAGCAAACTGTAAAATATATCAGGTAGTTTAACTCATTCGCCTGTCAAATAAGTAAATTTATAAATCTCCCCCCTTCCTCAAAGAACATCACCAAGTCAACACCATCCCTTCAATGATGGGCTCCAAGGGGACTGGCTATAACAGCGATTACATTTTGCCACTACTGTCAATGACAGGAACAGACACATCACTATCATTGTCTGCCTCATTTCGAATGCATGCCAAATATAAATACAAACCTACAAAGCATAGCATTTACAGGCCACCAAAAGAAAGCACCCCAAGGTAGTAGGACGCCAGAGAAAGGCCACTGAAACCCAAAATCTCTGCCTGGCACCCATATATTGAAAACAGAACTAGAGTACACTGACTTCCTGCTTTAGAATTTTACAGGGGAAATAATCTCCTCTAATTTTACCAAATATTGTAAGATACACAAGAATATACCTTAAAGAATTCTGTAGGAAAAAAAAAATCCCACTAATGTTCAATGCTTTAATTAATTTTTAATATAAAAAAGTATTATCAAAGAAACCCATGTTTGGGGATATTAATATGGTCAATACAAATAGACTATCTTAGCCAGATTAAGACAGTAACAAGTGCTGGGCTACAAGTCATCTATTATACAAGACAAAATGGGAAATGGCACAAATTATATATAAATAAGTATAATTTTATCCCTAAGCTACCAAATGATTCTTTTATCTGTAAATAATTTATGCCTCAAAGTTTTCAAAAATGACAAAACTTCCATAGGCTGTAGCAGAATGCTACTTTTGCATTCTTTTAGATCAAAGTGTTAAAGGGTATCACAACTTCTTTAGCCCAGAAAAACTAAAGACACCCTATGTGGTGGTGACCCAGAAGTTTACACCTAAGTCACACAAGAGCACACAGTAACCTCCTTTGGCAATGGGCCCCGCCCTTGTCCTGTGCAGCGACTCACTTGGATTGGTAAGGGGTGAGGCTGGCAATGGGCACCACTTTGGACTGTGTCCCTCCAGAAGGCTGCAGCAGGCCAGTTCCAGCAGGTTTTCCAAATGGTTTTGAGGCACCGTAAGTCTTAGCTACAGTGGAACCTGAATAAACAGACCGAAAAGTTGAATCATTTCACTTCCATTTCATGTTACCTCTTGATAAGCCATGTGTGTGGAAGTCGGGTGGTAACTCCCAGGCCCCCAACTGTTTGTGTGTGTGGAAGTCAGATGGTAACCCCCAGGCCCCCAACTGTTTGTGTGTGTGGAAGTCGGATGGTAACCCCCAGGCCCCCAACTGTTTGTGTGTGTGGAAGTCGGATGGTAACCCCCAGGCCCCCAACTGTTTGTGTGTGTGGAAGTCGGGTGGTAACCCCCAGGCCCCCAACTGTTTGTGTGTGTGGAAGTCGGATGGTAACCCCCAGGCCTGGTAACCCCCAGGCCCCCAACTGTTTGTGTGTGTGGAAGTCGGGTGGTAACCCCCAGGCCTGGTAACCCCCAGGCCCCCAACTGTTTGTGTGTGTGGAAGTCGGGTGGTAACCCCCAGGCCTGGTAACCCCCAGGCCCCCAACTGTTGAGACAGGTTCTCTTTGCTCTCTTTTCACTGTATGTGCCAGGTTAGCAGCCCACCAGCCTCCAGGGACCGTTCTGTCTCCGCTCCTGATCTCCAAGGACGCTGTCATTGGAGATGCTCACTACTACATTAGGCTTTCCGTGGGTTCTCAGGACTTGAACTCGGATCTTCACAGTTGTTTTAAAAAAAACAGGCTAGAAGCTAGGGAGCCGGTAAAGGACATCTATCACCAATGTGTCATTTCAACACTGCCACAGGTTAGGAAAGTGTAAGATGAAAGGCGATGTAGGGTGCCAGGTTTTAGTCAAGACGCAAACGGGTAGCCCAGTACTATGACTTCCTTGATTCCCAAGCTACATAGCTGTTCTTCGTGCAGCAAGGAGCATAATCAGTGTCTACTGACAAACGAGATCCTTTCTATGTACATTACTATCTATAAAGCTTCAACTTCCGAAAACCAAATTCTAATTTCCATACTCTCCCAACTTCTATACCAAAATGCTTTTCAGAAAGATTTGCTTTACCTTTCTTTCACTCATGTGTTTTTGTGCACGCGTGCAGAGGCATCAGATCCTCTGGAGCTGGAGTTACCACAGGCAGTCATGAGCTGCCTTACATGGGTGCTGGGAATCACACTTGGTCCCTTTAGAAAAGCAATCTATGCTCTTAACTGTTGATCCATCCTTCCACATGCCCCTTGAAGCAGGGTTTCACTAGGTAGCCTTGCTTGGCCCAAGTGCTGGACTAAAGGTGATTACCACTATGCCTGGCCTTTAAATTATTTTTATAGTTGAGCATGGCAGCCACACCTTTAGTTCCAGATTTTTTTTTTAAAAAAAAAATCTGTATGCATGTATGTTTGAGGGATCTATTGGGATGTGGGCATATGTGGGCAGAAGACAAGTCTGTGGAGTTGACCCTTTCTTTCCACTGAGGTTCAGTAAGGGTTGTCAGGCACTTTTACCAGCTGAGCTATCTTTTGGACCCCCACACTTGTTTAAAAACCAGAATTTGGCTATAGAGAAGGAATCCATTTTCCAAGTTTTCACATAGTATGGCATGGACTACACTACTCCTGGATTCTCCAGTTTTCTGCTCTGGGGAGTCAGAGGTAGCGATGTTCCTTAAGATGCTACAAGGAGATACACACATTGCAGAAAGAGTATGTAGCTGTGTATATGCACACAGGATTACAAACAAACAAGCCCCCCCCCCACACACACAATTTTAGGTCTTTAGGTCTAGCAATGTCGCTCAGTGGTAAAGCACTTGTCCAGCACCCACGGAGGACTTGGTTCAATGGGGTAGAGAGGACCAGTCCCACTATTTTATTAAACTTACAAAAGCATCATTCATTCATTTAATATCTGCACACTAGGCAGCCACCTACCACACTCATCTAGCCCATTCTGTATCACCTCCCCATCTAGGGAACATCAAAAATAAATTTCAACATAAGGCAAAGAAATGCCAGTGAGCAGCCACGTCTGTGGAGGGAGGTGAAGTGACAAACTGGTTGAGTTTCAGCCACTTATCATTTTAGAGAATTTATTCCACTACCTCCTTCAGCCACTCACACTGTCAGAGCTGAGTATAAGTGTAACTTCTGGAGACGGGGAGGTGAGAGTTACACCACCACAGGGAAGGATTGAAAACAAGGAACCTGATGGAGAGACTCGCATGTCCTCAACGTCTCATGGAAGCTCAGTGACATCTTAACTCTACTTTCTGAGCAAGGTGCGGTGTGTGTGTGGCGGGGCAGAGAGACAGTCCAGCAGATCCAAGTGCCTTTCGTCAAGGCTGAGGACTTAGGTTCAGTGCCCCAGACATGCAACTGACTCCAGCAAGGTGTCTTCCAGCACGTGCGGGCACAAGAAATATAAATCTTAAATATAATTAAAATTTAAAAAGTTGAAAAGGGAGAAGGCAGTATGACGTATTAAGAGCCAGTAATAACAAAACTCCAAAAGGAAATTTAGCCATCTTCTATAGAGCACAGTTTTCTAAGGGTGGCACCCCAGATGAAGGGGTTCCTAAAACAAAGGCCAGGAAGTACACCAAGTGACCCCAGAAGATCTGCTACAGGAACAGTTAAAAAAGAAAAAACAGAAGCCATGGCCACAGGGACAAGTCTGTGTCAAGAGAAACGATAAAATCCCGAGGGTCTCAAATGGAAACTCCAAGACAAGCCAAATGCTAACAAGGGGGCGGTAGGTGGTAAAAATGGAGAATTTTATTGGAATTATTCTTTGCAATCTCCATGAATGGAATCTGTTTGTAGTTTTTTTCTTCCTTTGAGTCTCATGTAACCCAGGTTGGCCTTGAACTTGCTATGTAGTGGAGAATGACCTTTAACTCCTGATCTCCCTGCCTCTATCTCCTAGTATTGGCTTAGGCTACTGTGCTTGAACCATGAAAATAACTTTAAAAACTCTTCCGTCTCAGAGTAATTATATTATATTATTTACTGGTAGTTTAAGACAGGGTTTCTCTGTGTAGCCTTGATTGGCCTCTAACTCAGAGACCTGCCTGCCTCTGCCTCCTGAGTGCTGGGATTAAAGGCTGTGCTTAGAGTGAATTCTAAGACATTATTTTGATCTTCACCTATCACTTCTAATACTCTTGAGTATCATCTTACCCATTCCCAAGCTCCCATTCTGCGGCTGGGGCTTGTTGGCTGCTGCTGCTGGTGTGGCTGCTGAGGCTGGGGAAGGGACCACTTGTTGCTGCTGCCCTTGTCCTGGAAATGAAAAGAAAGGCCATTTCAGTGCCAATCCAGTCAAGAGATTTCAATGTGAGTAGCAAATACCCTAGGAAGCTCTTAGAGGGGCAGAATACACACCTGGGCTCCCAGCTGCACATTATGCATTTGCAAAGAACTTGGTTTCTCATCTTGTGCATAGTACAGGTTGCTTCCATTCACCTTTCAACTGTTCAGAATTGACAGCTTTCAGTTTTAATGAGGTACTCCCTAAAGCCTTGCCCATTTCTCTTGCAAGAACCTGCAGTAAAGTCACTGGACTGAATCTGTGATAACACCTCTATTTCCATAGCAACAAATTGATGTCATCAACAGGATGGTGTGTTCATGGCAGGATCCATCAGAAGAGAAATCTGGGTGGTAAGGAAACCTAAAAGCAGTTCAATTGTCCCTCAAGTGCTTCAGCTTCAAAAGGAAAGGAGACGCTCAGAAAGGATTCTACCCTTTCCCCCAGACAAAGCAACCTTATTTTGCAACTGACAGCTGGTGGAAAATATGAGTTGAAAGAGTCTCAGGTACCGTGAAGTGCTAGTGAACTGTCACAGCAGGGGGAGATGAGAACGGAGCTCAGAAGCAGTCATGTCAAGGCAACAGGGAGATAAAAAGGAGGGGAAATGAACATGTCTCTCAAGCAGAAAATAAGAAACGCCACACCGTGCGAGTATGTATTTGCCCTTCACCCTTTATACAAATCTGTATGAAGCTGAAGAACGTTAGACTTGTAAACTGCATACCGCTATGTTTTAAGATAACACATTTATGGAGTTAGACTTCAACTCTGTGATTGGCTCTAAAGGCCAAAGTCATCCTCATTTGGGCTGCTTACCCAGAGCACCTGCAGTTTACAAGGGCAGCTAAAAAGTACATCCCATAGCATCCAAAAATATTACAAAGGGTAAGCACAGGTGGGAAATCGCCCCCAAGCTCCTGGTGGGCTTCATTTAGTCTTAAGTTGTACAGGAAAAGGAGATATAATTGTATCACTAGAGACAAACACATTTAGCATAAAGTTTAAGACATTAAATAGAACTGATTATGTTTTAACTCTTCCTATGGAGAGTAAAACTGAGATACCTTATGGATTTAAGAAAAGGGCACAGGCCACAGGCAACAAAACCTGTGCTTTCCACTGTCCTTCAATTTACAGTCCTAAGACACCGAGTGTGGGAAAACTGTGTGACTATGTATCTTGTGAGAAACAGTTTTTGTTTTTGGAGACAGGTTTCTGTGTGGTCCTGGATGTCCTCGAACTCACTCTGTAGACCAGCAGGCCTGCCTCCCAGCCCAGTTTTAAAGTCCTAAGTGAAGCCTTTTAAGATCAGCAAGGAAAAGGTAAGTCGCTCAGTAAACAACACTGAAGGAAAGTGGTTAGAAGTGTGTGCATACCTGCATCAGAAAACATTAAAAACAAAGACCTCCTATCCTCCAGCCAAATTCTCTCCTTTAAAAGTACTTGTGTATGCACCTCACGGATGTGCCTGCACCAGGTGGTGGTCAGAGCACATCTTGAGTCAGTTCTCTCTTCCACTATATGTTTGAGTAGGGATGGAACAAAGGGCCAGGCCTCTCCTTTTCTACAGATTCTAAATTCCTTAACTGAGCAAAGAGAGTATTTAAGGCGGGCATAGAAAGACAGAGCAGGCAGAAGAAGCCAGGAGGAGCCAGGCTGAGGAAGCTGGAAGACAGCTGGGTGAGATCTGTCTGTAGTGTTTGCTCTCTAATATCTCCGACTTCCCCAGAGTTCTGGCCCTGAGTTTCCTTTATTCGTGCAACATGCTGGTGCTGTATACATTTGACTGAGCTGGACATAGTCCCTGGACACACATTTAATTCCTACAAAAAGAAAACTGAGGACCGAGGGGACAGCTCAGTTGGTAGAGTGAGCATAAAAACTCTAGTTTAATCCTTAGATGGAGGTGTTGGACTAAGGGGGCAGAGACAGGCAGATCCCCAGAGCTCACTAGTTAGCTAGTCCAACTGATGAGCCAGGGTCAGTGAGAAAGTCTGTCTCGGAAAACAAGATGGGCGGTGACCAAGAAGACACTCGACATGGACCTTTGGCTTCCTCACATGTATACAGAGGTACACACAAAGAAAACTGCAGCTCAGAAGGACTGTGGGCCACTCAGAGACAGAAGGAAAAATGGAGTAAGCAGAGACAGGCGGAAGTGGCAGATGGGAGTGCTGGAAGCATCTTCAGCTCCACCCAGGGAAGAATAAACAATGAACTTTTAAGGTCACCGTGTTGTGCATGGTCAACGCAGTGGGTCCCGCTTGTAGCCACAGTTATTCAGGAGGCGGAAGCATGAGAATCATTTGAAACTGGAGTCCAAGGCCAGTACAGGTAACACAAATTGACCCCCATCTCAAAGTTAACCATTGAGTTCTTATTCAATTAAATACACACACACACACACACACACACACACACACACACACAACAGCAACAACAATGTACCTAGTCTAACATGTATATTTTTTATTTTATATGAATTAGCTATAATTTTTAGCTGGACACTAATACAACATAGTCTTAGATTCATGAAAGTACACTATATAACTAACAAGCCTCCAGCTGATAACTGTTTGAGGTTGGGTACTCAATTGGCAGAGTACCTGCCTAGCATGCACTAGCTTCTGGTAGTCCATCGCCTGTAATCCCAGCACTCAGCGGGTAGAGGTAGGTGAATCAGAATTTCAAGCTGCTTCTCCTCAGAAAAAGACATGAGACAACAGTAACAGCTACTGTTCTTTGGAGTGTTTCCTCTGGACAAGGAACAAAGGCTAAGCACATTTTTTCCAGTCACCACAGCACTATGATGTAGATAGTACATCCTTTAACATGGCAGGAGAGAGAAACCAGCACTGTCTAAGTTCATGTACTTCACCATCATGTGGTTAATTTGTAAACAACTAATCCTAGCAATAACAACTCTAATTATATAGAACATAAGATGTGGTAATTAGGATAAAGCTACTAATCCACTTAATAGAGTAACCTTTATCTCTTACTAATCTGGTACAAGAGACAGCCCTGAACAAAATGATGGCAAGAATTCCAGAGCATTCTAAATAGCAACACTTGCCCACAAGATCAAATAAATCAGTCCATAGCTAAGGAAAAAAATCTTTCTAAAGCCAAAACAGTTCTGTAAAACAATAACGTAGGCTCCATTTATAATAACCTGTTTTATGCCACCCGCAAATCAAGACATTCCAGTAGGCCAGATCAACATTGTAATTCTTCAGTTCTCCAGCTCTGGCTGGCTACACACTGACTGAGCCAGGTGGGAAACAGGAGCTGAGAGCAGACTTTTATTCTTCAGGTGACCTGTACTCATACCTATCATTTTTACTATTTATTATGGCAAGTGAGCTGTGGGCACAGAAAAATTCACAAACAAACCCATCAATGTCTCAATCAAGTACTTTCTTAACGAATACAAAGAATAAACAGAGGCTTCCCAGATGTCACACGCCTTTAGTCCCAGCTCGAGAGGCAGAGACAGGCAGACCTCTTGAGAGCTGAAGGCCAGCCAGGTCTATAGTTCCAGGACAGCCAGAGCTACATGGTGAGACGCTGTCTCAACTCCCAAACCACTGAAAGCAAACAGGAGGATGGATGCAGTATTCCTAAGCTTCTATTGACAGAAAAGGGTCACTATCAGGCTGAATATAATTCCAATATGAATAATAAACTAAGCATTGTATATATAATGTGTTTAGGTCTGAGTAAGCATTATCACCAATAATAGAGACACAAACACAGACAAAATGAAGTTCCAAGTGTGACAGACTCAAACCCATTCATTCCTAGAGTGTATGCAGCAGGAACTGTTTGCAATTTTACCGCTCACACTTTGAACCATCTGTCTTTGCTCAATATGGCAGTAGTAGTAAAATGTGTATTTTGCATTTCAATGTATTCTGAAATTTCTACTGGTCTGGGCTGGTTTGTTCATTAACACCAATGGTCACCTGATAAGGAAGAGATTCTCAATTAGGTTCCAGAGAACTTAAATCTGCCTTTAGTTCTCTGCCTGCTCAGAAGCACACTGTACTGCAAGTCTCTCCAGCCAAGACATTGCGCAGTGGCTCAAGTATGGACAACACCCAACAGTAAACTCTTCCCTCATCCTCTGTATGTACTGTGACGCTGAAGACAGGAAACAGCCAGTGAAGCTGGGAAGACAAAGGGATTCTCCCCATAGCTCTATGGTTCTGACCCCACAACAAAATCATCTTTTGCTCTTTTGCTTCTACCTTTACTGCAGACATCTGTCCCTGAAATACAGCGTCTGAGGCAACTCTTAGTTAAATAAATTAGAGTGACAGATAACCAGTAGTTTCCTCCCCAATCCTAGACTTTTTTGAGATAGTCTCACATGGCCCAGGCTATCCTAGAACTCATGACCTTAAACTGCTTCTCTGTGGGATTATAGGAACAAGACACCAGGCCCAATGCTTTACTTTCAGGTTTGTTTGGTTTGGGTTGCTGTTTTGAGACAGGCCCAGCCTGGCTTCAAGCTTACAGCCATCTTGTCTCAGCCTCCTGTGTGCTGAGATATAGCCAAGACAGGCCTCTAAGGTCCAAAATTAGTAACAGTAGAAATAGTTTCCTAAAACAATACATTTTTATTTGATCAGTATGTGTAGATGTGTGTGTGCCTGTGGGTATGTGCACATTAATGCAGGCCCTCACGGAGGCCACAGGCTTCAGGTTCCCTGGAGCTGGAGTTACATGCTATTGTGAGCCTCCCAAGGTGGATGCTGGGAACTGAATTCTGGCCCTCTGGAAGAGCAGCAAGTGTTCCTAATTGCTGAGCCCTCTCTCCAGCCCAGCAACAAAAATTTTATTCACATGATAGTTGCAACAGCTTGTGCCTGTAATCGTAGGTTTGATTCCAAATACCCACACAGTAGGCTCACAATTGTTTGTAACTCCAGTTCCAAGGAATCCGATGCCCTCTTCAGGCCTCCACAGGCACCAAGCAAACAACCAGGTAAAATAGCCATGCACACTATCTTAGGGTCCACTGTCATCATGTCGGGGAGCATAGGAGTCACATGGGCAGACGACAACAGGACATTGAGATACTCCACCCTGAGATATTCTCATATTCTGAGCATAGGAAACCACAACCCCTCTCCCCACCACACACAATGACACACTTCCTCCAACAAGGCTATACCCCCTTCAACAAAGCGATACCTCCTGATGGTGCCACTCTATAAAATTACGGAGGCCATTCAAGCTACCATATTTCATTCCTTGACCTCTATAAGCTTGCAACAATATCATAATGCACATAATCTGAGGCACAATTAAAAATAAGACTCCTCCATTAATTTAAAAGATTTTGATTCACACACCTGTTGTTTATCATAAAGGATTACCAGTAACAGAAAAGCTCTTTAGAGAACCTCCACATTCATAAACCAAATACACATGTATCAGCACTGTTGTATGAGCCAGGCATGGTGACACAATGGTGGTTGAGGCAGCAGGATGATGTTTGAGGAAGCCCCTGGGTCAGGACATTAGTGAATTCAGCCGAACATTTAGGGAAGAAATAGCAAGGATTCTACATTCTAGAAAATGCAAAATGAATATTCTCCAGATCACCCTGTGTGGTTAGGATTACTAGGATACCAAAACCAAATTGACAAAAGAGACCAGAAATCAGGGTTTAGTCTCCAGCACTCACATCAGGCAGCTTACAACTGCCCGTAACTTACCGGAGAACCCTATATTTGTGCCCTCCAGGCACACCCCCCCACACACAATTAAAATAGAAATAAACTTAAAAAAAAAAAAAAAAACCCTCAAGGACAAAGAAGCAAAAAATACTAAACAAAATCAAAATCAAATCAGGTAGACTCAGAAAAGCAAACCCAAATATGCAAAAAGGATAATACACCACAAATCCAGACTTATCCCAGAATGCCCAGCTTGCTTTGCATCTAACAATCAATCATTATAATTCACTATATTAGCTAACTGAAACAGAAAAGGCATTCAATTATTAAAAGATACAGAAAAGGCATTTGATAAAATTCACCATTAATTCTTAACAGAATGTCAGCAAACAAGACAAATAAAATTTCTTCAACCTGATGAACAAGAATCTACTGGCTGGGTACAGTGGTTCACACTGTGACCCCAGCACACCAGGCAAAGGCTGGATCGGGCAGGAAGTACCAAACACCTAATGATCTGATGAATTCCATCCCTGAATACCACAATAGGTCAGGAGAGAACAGATTCCTGAGAGTTGTCCTCTGACCTCCAAATACATGCTGCCTGCGCGCGCACAATAAAAGATTTAAATCCACAATTAAGGGTTTGAGACAGGGTATCACTGTGTATGTAACACAGGCTAGCCTGAAAATCACTATTTAATAATTTTGATTTCAAAATTCTTCTGACTCAAACTGGGATGTGGCGGCACACACTTTTAATCCCAGCACTGGGAAACAGAAGCAGGGAGACCTGTGAGCTCAAGGCCAACCTGCTCTACAGAGTGAGTTTGTTGTATGACTGGGTCTCTTGTGCTCTAGGCTTAATTGTGCACAAAAATTAATAGCCTTGCCATCAAGAGATGACAATCATGATGGCACAGGTCTATCATCCCAGTATAATCTCAGGAAGATGAGGAGCACACAGGGTTTGAGGCTTTGGCAGCACAGTAAGTCAGGTATGGTGGAACAGAGGAAGCTGAAACAGGAAAACTTGAGTTTAAAGCCAACAAGGACCACTAAATAAACAAGTAAATCTCAAAGCAAAACAAATCAATAACCAAACCCCATAAATTTGCTTAAGATAAATCCTAAAAGACACTTCTTGGGGCTGGGGAGTTGCTCAATGCAGCATGAACACCCTCTGACTCTGGCAATACAGTAGCATGCACTAGACGAAATCTCTATCCTCCACATTCACACATGCAAATATGCTCATGTTCACGGTTCATGGGCCACTCAGAAGAATGCATCTGGATCTTTCACAACAGCTATCATACAAATCCTGCATTATCAGAATATTCTAGGTTCTCAGTCAACACTTAACACAGAATGACCATTACATTCTTTCTTAAATTTCTCCCTATTTATCCATATATCATTTCTCCAGTATTAAAAAATAGAACCGGGCAGTGATGGCACACACCTTTATTCCCAGCACTTGGGGAGCAGAGGCAGGTGGATCTCTGTGAGTTCGAGGCCAGCCTGGTCTATAGCGTGAGTTCCAGGACAGCCAAGACTATACAGAGGAACCCTGTCTTGAAAAACCAACCAACAAATAAGTAATAAAATAAAGCAACAAAACACGGACAGAGTAACCTGGTCTTTAGGCCCCAAATCACCATTTTACTAAGACTACTAAGTCACAAAGTAGCATTCTGGATCTATAAAGCAGTGTCCAATACTGTAGCTGAGGGCCACAACCCTTAAGGAGGATTTTACCTTCGTTATAGGGCACCGGATTCCCAATCTTTATTCCAACTTCTTCAGCTGATTTCACAACTTTCAAGTCCATCAAAATAATTACTCTCCTACAAAGACAGAAAAGCTAATGGTTAATGACTGTCTGGCTGAATGGTATCCTTCACCAGCTTTTCTCATTCATTCTTGAATAACTTAGGAAGTGTCAATTCCCATGAAAATACTTCACCCCTCCCCCACAACATCCACGTTTGTTTGTTAAACGGCTATAGGAATACTCATTTCCTATCTAGTTCCTTAACAGTATACCTTGCTATGCCTCATTATCTTCACAGTCACTGGTATTAATTAAATACAAAATCTTACAGCACAAAAAGATGACCTGCTTTCAGAAGCATGTGCTACACCATTACTTTCTCACAGTGAAAAGCAATTATGGTAGTAGACATTTTAAAAATGTAGTTATTGGGGGCTGAGAAATAGCTTAGCTGGTGAAAAATTGCTGCACAATCAAACCTTAGTTTGATCCCTGACACCCATATAAAAAGTCAGATGTGGCATCACAAGCTTATTGTTCCAGTGCTGCGGAGACAGAAACAGGAGCCTTGTGTGCTGCTGGGCAGTCAGCCTACCATAACCAAGTTCCAGGCCAGTGTACCTATCTCTAAGGCACAACACCTCTGCTTCCACAGGCACAGGCGTGCGCACACGTGTATGCGCGAACACACACACACACACACACACACAAACACACACACACACTCCAATTCTTTTTTAAGTGCGCACTACCATCCTCCACCTCAGCTCATCTCAGCATTGTGTTGCCCTCTAGCCCAGCTGTTTTCCTTCCGTTCCTGGCAGAAGCTACACTTCCTCCTGCTACCCAAACCCACATGGTCCTCTGACTGCATTTTTTTCCTCATTTTGCTTCATCTAATATGCACTTTTTAGCTCTTATCTCAAACTTGGAATTGAACCAGGGACTTATTCATGCTAGGCGAATGCTCTAGCACAGAGCTACACCTCTCCAGCCTCCATTTCAAATGTCGTTTAAAAGACATTTCCTTGGCTTCTCATTTAAATCGGGTTCCTTTGTCCTGATGCAGCCATGATTTCATTCCTTCAGAACATTGCTTTTAGTTTTAAGTTCTATATTTTGCTTTCTCTCTCTGTACTAGACTGCACTTTCAATAAAGGCAGGTAGCCAGCTACAGTGCTTAATTAAGCAACAACCCAAAGATGTCATTTAATACCTACTGGGACAAGATGTCATAGTCTCATCTGCAGATTAAAAAGAACTACTAATAGACAGAGATAGATATAGACAGCTCAGCAGCTAAAGTGCTTGGGCATACTGAGTGTCAGCACTGGAGTTCAGACGCCCAGAAACCCACATAAATGTCTGGTGGATGTGGTAATCCGCCTGTAATTCCATCTTTGAGATAGGGGATCCCCAGCACAAGATGGCTAGCAAGACAAGCTATATTGGAGAGCTCTGGCCTTGACTAAGACCCTGCCTCCATGAATAACTCAGAAGTGTCAAAGTGGTTAAGGATGATGACTCCCAAAATCTTGAGTTTGCATGTTCATGCACAACATCAGTGTGTGCACACACATGCACATCACATGAAACCTGAGGAAAGACAAAAAGAACTGGAACAGACAAATGGAATTTGAAGGCAACATAACCACAGGCAAGGGGGGGGGGGATGACAGAGGAGATGGTGGACAGTGGCCTGGATGAGACAATGCTGGTCAAGGAAGGGCTGTAAACTTAGATAACCACATTCCACTGTTTGATGGTCTGGCTGCCAAATGCTAGACTACCTTTGTCAAGTTATCCTATCGGCTATGAACTGGATATAGATGATCTGTTAAAACTACAGCTAAGCCTAATGTGGTGATGCATGCTTGTGATTCCAGCACTTGGGATCAGTTCAAGGATTACCTCAGATGGAGAGTGAGATAGAGGCCAGCCTGGGTTATATGGTATCATGCTCCAGAAAATTAAGACAAAACTAAACAAGAAAAATAAAAACATTAGCAGCTACCTAGGGCTAGAGATGACCTAGCAGGTAAAGAGCATAGTATTCTTGCCAAGAACCTGAGTTTGTTCCCAAACCAACATGTAGCAGCTCATAATTGCCTTCAACCTCAGCTCCAAGGGGATATCTCTGGCTCCCAAAGGCACTTACCCAACACACGCATGTACACATAACCACAAAGACACACACACATCATTAAATAATAAAAACAAGTCTTTAAAAAAAAAAAAATCAGCTTGGGGTCTGGAGAAATGGTTCAGTAGGTAAAAGCACTGGCTGATCTTCCAGAGTATCTGGGTTTGATTCCCAGCTCTCACATGATAGCTCACAACCAGCCATCTATAACTCTAGTTCCAGAGTATCTGACACCTACTTCTGCCCTCTGAAGACACCAGACACCACGTGGTGCATATACTTGCAGGCAAAACATAAAATTAAGTTAAAATCTAAAATTAAAACAAATGTTAAAAATGTATTCTAGGTTATAATACATATACACATTAAATGAAATATAGCAAGATGAATACACTAGCATATTAATACACCAAATACACTTTACAGAGAACACAGGTAACCTTTACAGGGATACTATCAGCAAAATAGAGACTATGGGAGCAGAGGGAGCGGTAAGAATCACAGACAAATGACCTGGTATTATAGAAATAAACAGTCAGGAAAAGAGATCCAAGGAGGCGCATACGGGTAAGACCTCCAGACCACCAACCTACCGCTATGCTACTTTACTCTGGATTGATTCAAATATGAATGTATACACAAATGTGTACAGACACATACATATATAAGCATTTATACAGCCATATGTATGAGTAGTTGGAACATGAACACTGTTGAGTAGCTACTTTAGATGTAAATGGTACCTGTTTTTCATTTTTGCATGCACGGAGGTACACAGTATGAGTGAGTACATGTCTGTGTGTGTGAGTACATGTGCATGTGGGTGTGTGTGTTAGCACACACACTTGTACTTTGTTACGCAAGTGGAGGTCTGAGAAGTTTCAAGAGTTGGCTCTACATTGTAGGTTCTGGGAAACCAAACTTGGGTCTGGGGCCTGGTGACAAGGGCCTTTACCTGCTGAGCCATCTCACCAACCCCTTCACCTTATTTTTTTATTTTCCGGTTTTCTGAGACAGTGTGTCATTATGTGGCTATGGCTGTCCTAGACTTGAGATGTAGACAAGCTGGCCTTGAATTCAGAGACTTGCCTGCCTCTGGAGTGCTAGAGCTAAAGGTGTTCAGATTTCCACTTTTTTTTTTTTTTTTTTTAAAATACAGGCTCTATGAACCCAGAGCTCATCAACTGGGCAGACTTGCCGCCAGTCAGCTCTGGGGATCCACGTGTCTCATGCCTCCAGCACAAGGCTACAGATTTATGTGGGAGGTAGGGATCCCAACAGCTTGTGAGACAAGCACCTTACTAACTGAGCTGACCTGACCCCTCAGCTCTAGCATTTATTTTTCACAACTAGTTCATTATTTAAATAAAAATGCTAAAATGTCTATCTGTGAAACAACGTATCTGATACTTACCTCAAAATTATCTAGAGTATATGCAGGAAAAAAATGGGGACAGAGCGGGACCTGATGCCGAGTGATAATCTAAGTGAGACCTATATTGGGGACTCAATTTTACTGTGTGTTCTGTCTACTTTTATAAATGTTCAAAATCATGCAAAATATAAAACAGATTTGAAAAAAGAAAAAGAAGGCTAAGAGGATTATCTTTTAAAGGCAGGATTTATTATGTAAGAATGAAAGAACAGTTCAATATTAATCGGTTAAAATAATTCATACTATTAAAGGATTAAAAATAATATGATTATATCAAGCTGTAGTAAAAGCTTTTCAAAAAAATTCAAGAGCCATCCCTATAAAGTCCCAAGCAATATAAGGACCTTAAAAAAAAAGTCCCAAACATGACAAAGTGTATGCACTTTACAATGTAAGTGATGCCGAGCACTGAAACCAAAGCCATTTCCCTTTACTATCCAGGTAGAGAGAGGACCTGCCGATATACTACTGCCCACATGGTTCTAACAGTGCTAACTGAATCAGAACCATTAAAAACAAAGAAACTGGCTGGTGAGAGGCTCAGTGGGGAAGCACTCACACTAGCCTCTCATTTGATCCCCAGCAGCCATAGTGAAGTAGAGAACTGACTCCTGAAAGGTGTCCTGACCTTCACATATGCACAGCACACATGTCATAGCATGTGTGCATACATACATGTGCCCTGCACAAATACACAAATGTAAAAAAACCTCAAAAAGAAACAAACTACAAACAAATAATATACACATTACAAGAAAGATAATTGTCTAGAAAAATCCAAGGCTTTCAATGTTAAGATACAATATTCTTGGATGAAAAGACCTAACTAATGTCAAAATATATCAACTTAATGCAATTATGGGCACTCAAAGGTCTCCTGGTTGGTTTTTTAACTTGATATAATTCTTAAAACTCATATGGAAGAAAACATGAAAACTGCCAAAAGTCACTAAAATATTCTACAGATGGTATTTTCACAGCACATAATTATAAGGGTTGTGAAAGATGTGCAGATTATCCACTCTGGCCTGCTGGTGAGGTGGTAGATGGGTATAGCTGTTTGGGAAAGTAGCTATACACTCACCCTGTGTCCATGTCACCAGGACACACTCCTGGGACAGTCTGTGCATGGACCAAGGTGTAGTTGGTCTAATTAGCACCATCCTCTTGTATGCTTTAAACATTGCTAGATTACTTATGATGCCCAACATGATGCAAATTATGTTATTATTTGAGGCATAATAAGAATATGGCCATACTTGTTCAGTTCAGATGTAATACTTCCCCTGAATATTTCTGATCAATCGAATGAATACATGGTCTGAGAATCCACAGGAAGAGAGCCAACCACATAAAAACTTGTACATTAAACTTCGGTGCATTATCCAAAATGCACACAGAAACAATCCAACAGCCCAGAAACTAAAAGACAAGATAAACAAAATGTACTGGGCTTAGTGGACCAGGTCTATTATCTTAAGTTCAAGGACAGCCTAGGCAACTTAGCAAGCCACTGTCTCAAAATAAAAAGTAAAGAGGGCTGGGGACGTGGTTCAGTGGTAGAGCTTCTGCCTACTATGTGTGCTGATCCCAGCACCACAAAAATAAATAAATAGCAAAGTGTGATCTATCTGTACAACAGAATACTACAGCCACAGAAAGGAACGAAGCAGTTACACATCTTAGCCCTGAAAATGCTAAATAAGTATCACAGGGGCTGGAGAGATGGCTCAGAGGTCCCGAGTTCAATTCCCAGCAACCACACAGGACCTCACAACCATCTGTAATGAGATCTGGTGCCCATGTAAGCAGAACACTGTATCCATATAAATAATTTTTGAAGTGTCACAAAGGACCAGGTATTACATGACTTCATTTACGTGAAGTGTCTAGACAAATCTATGGTTCCCCGAGATTCAAAGATTTGGTATTAGTAGCTAAAGGATATGGGATTTCCTTATGGGGGTAAGAAAAACATTCTAAAATTATGATGATTTTTTTTTTAACACTGTGAAGTGTTCCAAATAATTTCAGACTCTTTAGATCTGTGTTTGTCACCAACTATCAATGTCCCACACCATTATGACAGCTTTTTTGTTTGTGTGTCCTCATTTTATTTGTGGCTTTTGGTAGCATCTCAGAACAGGCCAGGTTAGTCTCATACTCACTGCCTCCATCTCCCAAGTGGTGGGATTCCATATGTTGCTATGGTCACAGGCATGCTAGGCAAGCATACTTAAGAGGAAGCACATCCTCACCCCACCCTATCAGAGTAGCTTTGGTAAACCTTTTAAAGATTAAAACACAATGGAGTGCAATACATGGTGCTACAGTGCTTGGTTATCATGCCCTAGGTTAAATGTCCATTACTGGTGAAAAAAGAATGTTAAAAACACAACTCAGGGCTGATTATGCAGCTTCCTATACAAAGCCCAGTGTTCAATCCCCAGCACCTCACAGAGCCTGCCTGAGCTACATGAGATAAGACCTTTTCTCATAAATAAAATTAAAACACCTGATCAAAGCCCTATGGCTTCCATCAGAATAAATTGCTCGCTGGCCCTGTATGTGCTGCCAGTTTGGAAAAGAAACTAAGTTAGATTCCTCACTCATGTCTATGTTAAAAACAAAAACAAAAACAAAAAAAACCTCATCTGAAGTACTAAAATATGGTCAGATGCCAGGCAGTGGCGGCACACACCTCTAATCCCACCACTCAGGAGGTAGAGACAAGTGATGATTCTATCTTTGTAAGTTCGAGGCCAGCCTAGTCTACAAAGCAACTTCCAAGACAGCCAGGTCTGTTACACAAAGAAATTCTGTCCTTAAAAAAAAAAAAAAAAAAAAAAAAAAAAAAAAATTTGGTCAGAAAGCTTCTTGAGCATTATGATCCAGAAACCATAATGGGGAAATAGGCAAATGTAAACACAGATTTTTGAAAATGTTTTCAGTTCTATACCACAAAACACCATATACAAACAGACCAGAGGAGAATGGATAAAACATGTAAAACAAACAGATTAATATGCCTGATTTACTATTTCTATAAATAAAAATAAATAAAAATTAAAGAACCAAGTATCACATGCTAGAGAGTTGGCTCAGAAGTTAAGTGAACTGGCCACTCTTCCAGAGGATTCTGGTTTGATTACCAGCAACCAAATGGTGGTTCAAAACCATCTACAGTTCCTAAGGATCCAATGTCTTCTTCCAGAGCCCACGGACACCAGGCACACATACATGGTACCCATACATGCAGCAGACAAAACTACAGTGGGATTGTTACATTGTGAATAACTGTCCCACCTACTTGCTTAATAAAAATGCTGATTGGCTGAAGGCAGACAAGAAGTGTGGGCGGAGCTACTAGACTACAAAAACTCTGGGGACAGGAAGAGTGAGCTGAGACACCAGAGAAGCCAGCAGATATAGAGGACAAATATAGTGCTCTGAGAAAAGGTACCGAGCCCCATGGCTCAGTGGTTAAGAGCACTGGCTGCTCTTCCAGAGGATCCAGGTTCAATTCCTAGTACCCACGTGGCAGGTCACAATCACTGGTAACTCCAAGAGATCCTCTGGCTTTCACATGCTGCACAGATATGCAAGCCAGGCAGTGGTGGCATATGCCTTTAATCTCAGCATTTGGGAGGCAGAGGCAGGCAGATCTCTGTGACTTTCAGGCCAGCCTTGTCTGTTAAGCGAGTTCCAGGACATCCTGGGCTGTTTTACACAGAGAAACCCTGTTTTAAATGCCCCTTCTCAGGAATAAACCTAGATGACTACCATAAGGATAAAGAGTCTCTCTCTCTCTCTCTCTCTCTCTCTCTCTCTCTCTCTCTCTCTCTCTCTCTCTCTCTCTCTCTCACACACACACACACACACACACACACACTCACACACTCTAAGGAGAAGTATAAAACAACACAGGCATGCCATTTGCCGTGCTCTGGTGTTTGCCAGTTTATGTACTACAGAACTCTGTTTACTTTTCTATGTGGTCTAACAGTACTTTTACTAGGGAGAGAAGCTTTACAGTGTCTCTCGGCAAGGACTATAGTCAACCCCAGAAAAGCTTTCCACCTTCTCCCTCAAACACGTCCAGGAAGCCAGAAGCACTGCTTCTAACACTCAAGATAGCCCGGAGTGGAAGATGACAGATCCCAGGCAGCCAGGTTGGCAAGGAAGTGTGTCTTGGCGAGACAGTGGCAGAACAGATACAAAGTCTGGCAAGACTGTCGGAGAACTGGTCATATTAAAGCATGGACAGAATAAGAGGAGACGACAGAGCAACAATTCAACACACAATGTATAAAATGAAAGGCACAGGCACTCAGAAGACAAAGAACCTGGCAAACAAGAGAGCCTGAGCCGAGAATGATACTTCCCAGAAGGGAGTCATAAAATAGACTGAATTCATTAAAATAAGAGCCAAAGATAAACCCGAAACTGTCAGCTCGAAAACCTAAAAAAACAGGACAAAATAACATTACACTTCTGACAGCTGATGCTGTCAACCTGACAGAATCTAGAGCCATAGCAGGCAAATCTCTGGGTACGCCCCAGGTGAGAAGACCCACCATAACTGGGGGGACACTGTTCTATTGGACTGAGGTAAGACTCTAGCTGCCACGACAGACTTAAACCCTCAGCCAAGAGTCAGCCTCTTCTCTAGGCTGCTTTTATCGGGTATTTCTGTCACACAACCAGAAAGGTTAACTTACAACATTCAATACTTAAAAAGGCAAGGTCTGTTGGCTAAGGGTGATGATTCACACCTATAACCCCAGCTGCTGAGGAAGAGACCGCCAATTACAGGTCAGCTCGGGCAGCTTCTAGAGGCAGACTCAAAACTTGAGAGAATGACTGAGCACACAGCAAACTGGTACAATAGCAGGATGCTCCCTAATATGCAAGCGGCCCTGGGCTTTCTCCCCAACAGTGGAGGGAAGAACTAAGAATACAAAATTCTACCATAGTAAAAGACTGCTAGACCACACAGAAAAGTCAACAGAGTTCTACAGTACATAACAACATTTTGGTCAACATTCCTATTGCCGAGTGATGCAGGAGCTGTCCCAGCATCAGGAACAGCATCACTCCAGTGTCTCTGGGTGGTGGTACAAAGCCAACTACCCCATGGGAGGGTGTGTGAAATAGCACTTCCTGATATGTGTCAACTTCAGTACCCTACACTGTCAGGTTACTGTGTCTCCTCCATGCTTCTTCACTGTACCAAGGGGCCACACCCAGTCCACACAAGGAACTGACCTAACTATAGCGTTCGGAAGGACCAAAAGGAACCAACAATGGTAGCTATAAACTTGAAATGCTCTAAGTACACTGCTTTTCATTGAAAACCAAATTATGTATTCTTAGATCACAGGTTCTTTTCTGGAGGAGAATGTACCAGTGTCTGTGTCTCAGTGCATTTGTTCAGGATATGTGTTTGTGCACATACATGTGGAGGCCAGAGGTCAACTTCAGGAGCCCTTCATCTTGATTTTTCCTTTGTTTTGAGACAAAGTCTCATGCAGGCCAGGCTGCCCTAGAATTTGCTGTATGAGGATGACCTTGACTTTCAAATCCTCCTGACTACCCCAGAATACTGGGATTACAAGCATACACCACTAGGCCTGGTTTATATGATACTATCAACCATATAGTTGGGTTCACAGGGCAGTGTGCATGCACAACATTCAGAGGACAGCTTCAGAAAAGATCATTCTCTCCTGCTACCAGAAGGATCATAGGGTCTGAGGCCTCGGCCTTGGCAAGAAGGATTTTACCCATCGATCCGCCTTACCAGCCACCTACCTTATTTTTTGAGACAGTCTCTCACTGAGATCTGGGGCTCCCCAGTTAGGCTGGCAAGGCAGGGAACTTCAGGGATCCACCCACCTCTTCCTTCTATACCCCTGCCCCCAGGACTATGAACTCATGTCACTGTCCCTGGCTTTTTAGAACAAATTCAGATTCTCTTGCTTGCCTAGCAAGAAATTTATCCATAGCTGTTATCTCTCCAGCCCACTGAAAATGAAAGATTTTTTAATATTCATAAAATTTCCCTATAAGAATTGCTAAAAGTTGCTTGTAAAAAAAGACTTTAAGAAAATAGAAACTGCCAGGTGTGGAAGCCGATGACTTTGATCATTGCTCAGGAGACAGAGGCAAGCAGATCTCTGTGGGTTCCAGACCAGGCTACATAGAAAGAGAAGAAAGGGGAAAAAAGGAAAAGAAAAGAAAGAGAAGGGGGAAGGGGAGGGAGGGAAATAAACAAGACAAGGTAAACCAAGAACAATCTACAGGTAACCTGAATAAATAATGACTATAAAAAATGAGGTTAGGGTAGGGATGTAGCTCAGGAGAATACTGCTTGCCTAGAGGCATGAGGTCCTTCCTGGCTATCCTCAGCTTTACAAAAACCAAATAAAAACCACAACAGAGATCACTTTAAGACCTGCTTTATTTTGGGAAAGTGATAAAAAATAAAAAAATAAAAAAATTGACCTATTTTGGGGCTGGAGAGACGGCTCAGAGGTTAAGAGCATTGACTGAGCTTCCAGAGTTCCTAAGTTCAATTCCCAGCAACCATATGGTGGCTCACAACCATCTCTAATGAGATCTGGTGTCCTTTCCTAGCATATAAGCAGAACACTGTGTACGTAATACACACCAGCTCAGGTACAGGGGCGGAGCGGGAATGACTAAGAGTACTTGCTGCTGTTGCAGAGAACCCAACACCCACAAAGCTGCTCACAGCCATGCCTTTAATCCAGCAGTCAGGAGGCAGAGACAGACCAGTCTGGTCTAGTGAGTTCCAGCTAGCCAAGGCTAAACACTAAGATCCTGCCTCAAAAATAAAATTAAAAAAAAAAAACAAAAAAACAAATAATTAAAAATTTTAAAGTCAACACCAAGTATAAATTTACCATTCAAATCTTAAATTGAATTTTATAAAAGATATCCAAAATTGACAACAGAAAGGCTAAATGTTAAAGTTAGAAAACAGACATAGTTAATATGAACTGAAAACAAAGGGTTTCTGAATATATAGGGAATGGGGCTGAAGAGCTGGCTCAGTGGCGAAGAACACCGGCTGCTCTTCCCCAGTCCTGCCCAGAACCCACATGGCAGCTCACTGCTGTCTCTAACTGTAGACCCAAGGGACCCAATACTCTCTTCTACTGTGCAGTACACACATAGACCCACTCACATACAAAAATAAATAAATCTTAAAATTCACACACAAAGTATATCATCTATTGTCACAATTTCATCAACACTGGAATGTTTATTATATTCGACTCCCATGTGTTTTGATGGCAGTCTATCATTAAAAATAAAAAACCAGGGAAAAAATGATATAAGCCTCCCCCTAAAATAAAGCTTCCTTTTTAAAAGTCGTTTGTTTTTTTTAGCAAGGAGAATAAGAGCTCTGCTCAGTTGTATTTCTAACATGTAACATCTTGCAAGTATATTCTCATGGGCTCAACACATTGACTACAAGAGACTCAAGATCATAAAAAAGGAACCAGACTAAATAATTGTTTCTTTTTGTTATAGTAAAATGACCTCTTCTTTAAAAAGTACTAATAAGGCTGAAGAAATCAGAAACACATAAAAGGCACTCCAATCTTATTTTTTTCTCTATTTCTTCACTGCCTCCCCGAACTTTGCCACCTGGCACCTTCTCTGTTCAAGTTAGTTCCCCTGGGAGCAGGGTACCTACCTTCCATCTTTCAGGGTGTTAACGATGAACCGGATGACCTGGCAGACACAGTTGCTGGCCAGCTGCCCCTCCTCAACCAGAGGGTTCAGCTGTGTGGCCAGCATGAAAGCTGCAAAGCAAACAGAGAACGTCAGTCTCAAGCCCTTCCAGTCTTGATCTGAAAGCACAACAAATCATTAAACACAGCTGTTAAAACCCCTCAGACTCTGCAGAGGAAAGCAATGTCGATCTGCCCCTCGGAAAAAATCTCCAGCTACTCCTAAATGTTATCTATTCCTCAAAGACCCCAGACCATTTTCACTGTCATCCCAGGTTCACAGGGAAAATGAAGGCAATCCTTTTTAGGTCTTTAATGCTGTGACTAGAGACAAGAGACAAATACTCTAGAAGCCACACACACCCCCATCTTCTTTTTAAAGCTTCTGGGACAGAAATAAAACCTCTGAAAAAGTAAGTACAGGATGGCTCACCCATCACACTCACAAAAAATGTCAATACTATCCTCAGGGAAATTAATCAAAGAAAACATACAAGACCAGTTAGAGAAAATTAATTAGGCTGAATGGCAGCCTTCCACTACCTCCAGTCTATTGTCAGACCACTCTCTGCCAGCGGCAGCCCTCCCTGAACACAGCCCACGGCAATGTGGACTTCAGGTGCTCCAAACACCGCAATCAAAGGGTACCATGGTGCTGCTGTTATTCAAGTATTCCCACAGCCTAGATTTATTCATCATACTCACAAGACAGCGTGTTCAATCCATCACTCATAAGCAGTCGATACCGGGGTGGACTATTCCCTGTGGTAATGGGACGGATGTTCTAGAAAAGTTGATAAAAAAAAAAAAAGTTGATTCATTAACCAGGCTGTCTGCCTAATCCCTAAGGGTAAGCCAACCTAAGTGGCAGGAGAGGGGGCCTGTTGTTAGTTTAAGACAAGACGAACTGCTTGCCCATCCTCCTGACACCTAAATACAAATGAAAGAAAATTGGACTGATGATTTTCCCCACCAAACTCTCTCCACTAACATTATTAAAAAAAAAACAAACTGAAGTATCAATAATTGTGTGTTCTCCCTCTTGTATCTCAAAATTATGTATAACATGGCACCTAACACACCACACACCACACACACACACACACACACACACACACACACACACACACACACACACACACACACACACACACACACACACACACACACCAGTTTAGGGAACATGCTGAAAATACAAAGTAAAACTAAAAATGGAAAGAAAAGTTTCCTTAAAGCCACTCACAGCTGGTGTAGACAGAGTAGATAAGGTAGCAACACGTGAACAGAGTGACCCCCTCAGAGCAGAGCAGACACTGAATTAACCTCAAGTGGTTTATGGCTTCTGTAGGAAGCTGACTAAGCAAACAGTGGCTGACCATGTTCACCTACATGATGTTCCAAAATGATGGATCAATTAATTAAAAGAAATTTTAGTAGTAAAACTCATCAAAGAAATGTTAGTATCTACTTGCAGGGGGAGTGTGTGGCCAAGAGAGAGAGAAGGAACATGTGAGAGAGAGTGTGCATTCTGGGAAGTAGACAAAACTGGCTTCCATCGAATGCAACTTTTAATTATATGTGAGCTGAAACATGCCCCTTCTTCACATGCATGCAGGTACTTACAATCACTTGAAGGAGAGGCTTTATAGATGTATCTCCCTGTTGCATTATGGCCTGAAAAAGAAAAAGCAGATTCTTATAAAATATTTGAAAAACAACTTAAAATATTTATTTATTTACTTACTTACTTATTTATTCATTTAGCTTGCTATTTAGAATAAACTACAGATAATAGCATCCCAAGAGCTTGCCTCACCGGGGCCATCATGGTGGCTCGGTGGCGGCTGCACAAGCCTGAGAGCCCAGGCACTGTGGAGGGAGAGAATAGCTCTAACAGCTGTCTCCTGACCTCCGTGTGCTTTGCCATGTGTGCAAATGTAGCACACTGACAATAACAGAAAACCAGCCTCAATTTAAAAGAACCCGTCACAGGCCAGTAGAAAAGCTTTGATTTTATCACTGGACAAATCATGGAGACCGAGCTGGCCTGCTTTGTCTGCTAAGTCCCTAAGGGTGACCTTGAACTTCTGCCCCTCCTTAAGTAAGTGCCCAATACTTAGAGCTCTTCTCAGGAAATCAGTGGTGATATTAACATAAGGAGGGGGGCAGACAAGACCCACTCTGGCTATGTTTCTTTACTTGACCTCGAGAACTTCCTGTCTTCACCTCCAGTGCTGGGATTACAGATGAGTGCCACCACACTCAGCACCAATGTGGATTTTTAATTAAATAAAACATATTAAACATGAAAGATCTGTAAAGTGCAATGAGCCAATGTTTTCCAAATGACTAATGCATGCTAACAGAAACACACAGCTAAGCATGGATGCACATGCCTGTAAATCTCAATACTTGCGTGACTGAGGCAAAAAGACCAGGATGAGCTACACAGGATTCCAGAAACAGACCTATGTACCTGTATTTTAAATGCTATGTGTGGTGGCACATGTAATCCCAGTGCTGGGGAGTTAAAGATGGGCAGCAATCTGGGCTCAGTGCCCAGCCAACCAGCCCAGTCTACTTGGCAAGTTCTAGGTCACAGTGAAAGATCCTGTCTCAAACAATACCCAAGGTTGAATTCAGATCTATATACATATGTACATATCACACACACACACACACACACACACACACACACACACACACACACACGCATGCACGCACGCACGCACACTCATTCATGCACAAAACAACTAAATAGTTAATTAAAGGTTAACTTGAAATGGTTCACAGGTCTGAAAGCAAATCTAAAACTTTAGAACTTTAGGAGAAAGACATGGGACAAAAGATTTGTAACCTAGAGATAAGTAAAAATTGTAAAAATTTAGAATACACGCGTAAGTGGATATTAGACATAAAGCAAAGGATAACCAGGCTACAATCCACAACCCCAGAGAAGCTAGGTAACAAGGAGGACCCTAAGAGAGACAGCCATAGATTCTCCTGAGCAGGGGAAATAGATGAGATAGCCTGAGTAAATTGGGACCTTGGGGGCGGGGACAGCAAGAGAACATGAGGGAACAGGGATGGCTGAGAGGAAGCGAGCAAGCCATTATGGGGTTAAAGAGAAACCTGGTGCTAGGGAAACCGCCAGCAATCCACATGGATGATCCCAGCCAAGACTCCAAGCAACAGTGGAGAGGGTGCCTGAACTGACCTCCCCCTGTAATCAGATTGATGACCACCCCAATTGTCATCATAGAACCTTCATCCAGTATCTGACTGAAGCAGAAGCTCCCACAGTCCAGCTGAAGAGTAGGAGGGGGGGTTATATGAGCAAAGGGGTTAATGTCATGATGGGGAACCCCACAGACAGCTGACCAGAGCTAGCTGGCGCTCACTGACTCTAGACTGACAGCTAGGGAACCTGCCTGGGACTGAAGTAGGCCTCTGAATGTGACACTTGTGTACCTTGGACAGTTTGTGGGTCCTCTGGCAGTGGGACCAGGACTTATCCCTAGTGCATGAACTAGGAGCCCATTCCCTATGGACGGATGCCTTGCTCAGCCTCAACTTCCTATGTTAGACTTTTTTGACTCCCCATGCCTTACTCTCTCTGAGGAGTGAATGAGGGGTGGAAGGAAGGTAGGGGTGAATGGGATAAAGGGAGGGAGTTTTGTGCTTTTTTTTTTTTTTTTTTTTTTTAGAAAAAAAAAAAAAAAAAAAAAAAAGCCCCCAAACAAAAAAACAACTTAAATAAAAAAAAATTGGAGTACAAAAGTACAATTCAGCAAAGGAGAACTGGAGTTGTTGTTGTGAGCTAAGTTGTGTGCTAAGAATCAAACCCAGGTCTTCTGGAAGAAGAGCAGTGCTATTATTAACTGAGTGAGCCATCTCTCCAGCCACCATTGCTCACACCTTCAATCCCAGCACTAGGAGGCAGAAGTAGACAGATCTCTGTGAGCTTGAGGCCATCCAGGGTTACATAGTGAGACCCTTCCCCAGGAGGAAAAAAGAGCAGGACCATTAAGCCAATGAGATGGCTTAGCAGATAAAGGCGATGGCTGCCAAGCTAGGTGACCTGATTTCAAACCCTGGGTACTTGGTGGAGGGAAGCAATTCGTCTAAGTAGTCCTCGGCCTCTACCCATGTTCAGGGGAAAGGCAGGCTGGGATGTGGCTCAGTGGCTGAGCTCTTGTGGAGTCTCTATGCCTGACCCTTAAGCCCTTAAATGAAAAGGCAACACAGCCTATGAGAAAATAGTTCGGATATTTATATTTAACAAGAGACATATACGAAATAAATTCTTCTAACTCATTAATGAGTGCTTGTCTTTCAGGACCTGCTCTTGTTCTGAAGCCTAGGCTAGCCTGGATCCTGATCCCCCAGCTTCTCCTGTGCTGGGATGACAGTCACAGACTACCATGCTCTACACAAAAGCCAAATTCAAGACATCAAAAAACGTAGACACTTCACAAGCTACTCAAATGAGTAATAAAGACACTAAAGGATGATCAATGTCATTTCCAATCAAGGAACTACAAATGAGGTCACAGCGAGCCAGCATTACATGCACACATTCATCAAGTCAGTGGAACAGAGATGGACGGCAGTAAGCATGGGTGACTAGAATTTTCAGAAACACTTTGGAAAAGTTGGAGATTTCTATCAAATTAAGCATTCAGTTACCATATGACCTAGCAACTGCACTCTCTGATATTTATCTGTAAATATCTGGATTACCTTATATATGAAGAAATTTAATACCTATTACATAATTTATGTGTATATTATGAATAATTTACATGTGACATATTTAAATATTTATATGTATAAATGTTCAAATCATCTTCATTTACAATAGCCAAAAAATAAAAATAAAGCTGGGCTTAGGATAGCACGGGCCTGCAGTCCCAGCTATTTGGCAGGTCGGAAACAGGAAACTGAGGCCAGTTCAAAGCCAATCTGTACGGCATAATGAGACTGTTTCTCAAAGATTTAAAAAAACAAAAACAAAAAACCACAGCAAAACTAAAAGTACAAATCTTCTCCTCACTCCGGTTCCTGTACGCCTTTATTTTTGGGGGGATAGGGTCTGACACAGACCAGGCTGGAAGCTGATCTCACTGTGTAGATAAATACCAATCCTCCTTCTAACTTTCAAATGTCGATATTACTGAGCTCAGACCACATTAGAAATCTTGTTCAGTGCTGGGGATTAAACCTGGGGCCTTTTGCAAAGTAGACAAACAACTAACTCAGCTACATCTCTGGTTTTTTGTTTTTTGTTTTTTATCATTTTCAGATAGAATCTTGCAACGTAAGCTGGTCTTGAACTTTCAACCTCTACTTAACTTGGTTTACAGAAATGTTCCGGAACCCGGCTTGATGACTATTGTTTTTCATGTTTATTCACTGTGTCTGCGTGAAGCTCAAGACAAGTTAGTCCCTTCATTTTACCATGTAGGTGCTGGGATCACACCCTGATCATCAGGCTTGCTGCTTTACTCACTGAGCCATCTTGCATGGCCCCCTATGAACAACTTCTCCTTTGGGAGTGATATCGAATACTAGCAATTCCAGCACTTGAGAGGCAGACGTAGGATAACCATCACAGGTGAAAGCCAGCCTGGGCTACACAATAAGGCAGAGGCCATAGACTACATAGCAAGACCCTGTTTGAAAAACACTGGTCAGGTAGGTGGTGCTGACACAGGCCTTTAATCCTAAGAGGCAGAGGTGGGTGGATCTCTCTGAGTTCCAGGACAGCCAGGGATACACAAGAGAAACCCTATCTCAACAAAAAACAAACAAAAACCCACCACTGGGCAAGATGAAGCAAAGGTCAATAATCACTTTAAAATCACACGCAGGCTATTACTTTATTGTTCTTAATTTAAATGTATCATAAATAATCAAAGGAAAAATTCTCTGGGACACATCATAAACACATACACTACAGCTGGAGAGGTGGCTCAAAACCATCCGTAATAAAATACTCCAATGTCCTTTGGTATGCAGATGAACACGTAGACAAAACATCCTTATATATATATGTATAAAATAAATATTTTACATAAATAAATCTTTCTAAAAAGTACATTAAAATTTCCAAGTAACGTTACTAATAAAAAAAAAATCAGAGCAACAAAATTAACAGTTCGGGAACAGGAAGTGTATATCTCTTGGCATTTTAACACCTTTGTAAAATGTGACATTAATTTAAAAAAAAAAACTGACATTGAAAATCACAAAAAATATGTTTCCTTGTCTTTTTCTCCCTATAGCTGGATTATGTAAAGATACATATGATGGGCTGGCCAGAGGCACAGCTTAGCAGCGGAGTGCATGCCTAGCACATATGTTCTGGCCCCACCCCCGGGACAACAAGAAAATAGCCTTGTATACACCCTGCTTATCACAATCATTTTATGATAACTTCTGCCCCCAATACCCATTTTCTGCTGATTGCTTAGCCTTTGGGCCCGAAGCTTCTGTGCTAAAATGATACCTTTGTTAGCTAGTAATCAGGTAACCTGGGGTCTCCACACTCTATCACCATAAACACATATTAAAACACTATAAAGCTCAGCATGATGGCACATTTAGTCCCAGCACTGGGGAGGCAAAGCATGTGATTTCTATCTACGAGTTCAAGGTCAGCCTGGTCTACAAAGCTAGCTCCATTGTTTTTAAAAAACAAACCCACAACTTTATAAACAAAAGTCTAAGTAACATTTAACCCAGTGTTGTAAACAGCTTCCAAAATGTTTAAAAACTTAGCAAATTATTTAAATAACCCTAGGACGAAATAACATTATAGAGAAACAACATCCTTTATAAAAGTAAAGAATCATTTGTAACTTGTCTTATGGGTGCAAGATGGTAGTCATGTTAATCAGGACAATTAAAAAATCATACCCCAAGCTTCAACGTTAATAAAACCCTAATGTACTCAAATTTTATTCTAACAATTGTTTTCCCCTTTCTTATTTTCTTCTGAGCTGGTTCTTCCTTCCACCCCTGCCCCCTTTCTTCCCACTGCTTCACTCATTCATAAAACTAGCAAACATTGACTAGGGGCCTAAAACTTGAAAGGGAAACGGGAAAAGGTTGCAGGCCTCGTAGTCTCTAAAACCTAGTGTAGGAAGCACAAAGTAATTAATATTAGTCAAATAAATGTGCATTTACACCTGTGATGACTAGCTGCTCTAGCAGGCGAGAAACACTAAACTGGAAAATCCTCCAACTAGCCCCAACAATGGGTACTGGGCATCACTCTCATCTCACAGAAGGAAAAAAGTTCAGAATGCTGCCCAAAGTTACACAGTCTATAATAAGATGACAAAGAGAAATTAAAAGCCTCAAAGCAAATGGATTCAACCAACTCAGTACAACTGAGCTGAACTGGAACATTCTGTTAGCAAAAGAAATAGAAACAATTATCAACAGCCTGTAGGTAAAGAATTTATTTAAAAAAGAAAAAAAGAAAGACAGGGCCTGGCAAGGGGACAGGTAGCAGGGACTGTGGGGAGAGAGTGTGTTGGGTGGAACTGACTAGTTCAGTCAACAAATGTTGTTCCAGTGTCGATGGAAAGTAGCTGGCTCAGAGATTCATGTGGAGTTAAAATATCTTCAATTGGTGATGGGACTAGGCATCCAGTCAGGTATAATGTAGGGAAAAGGATTCCTTAGTTTCTAACTAGTAGAAACTAAAGAATAATGGTGTAATTCATTGAGACAGAGACATCCAGAAATTCAGACTGAGGGGGGCAGCAAGATAGATGGTTCTGTGGTAAGGCTCTGTTCAAGCCTGGGTACCTGAGTTCAGTCCCCAAAACCCACAGAGAAGTATCAAGAACCAACAACTTCAAAGTTAGAGATATTCACTCGTGCATATACACACACGCGTAATTCTTTTTAAAATTCAAACTTAAGAACATAATGGATGTACTCTGAGGTATGTTCAATTTAGGATGACTTGGAGGATAGAGGGCAGAGAGAGTCCTTTAGATGGAAGGTAGCTCAGCAGGAAGAAATTAATGAGCACCTGACTTGCAGATGAGGGTCTCTATGCTAGTCTACAGAGGGCCTTGAGTCAACAAAAAAATTACAAAAGAACTTGCAAATAAGACAAGAGCAGGCACAGAACGCTAGCAAGAGAGTTGTGTTGAGCAGAAAGAAGCAACGGCCAACAAGCCTAACCAATGTCAGCTGAAAACTGAAAAGCTTCTTGCGACTTGGCTACTTGGGAGTCCACCGGTGGCTTCTACCAACGTTTTCTGCCGTGACTAAAGACAAGTCTTTAATAAGAGTAAAGAGGTAAAGATGAAGTAAAGAAACCGAACAGCCGAAAACAGGCAACTCTAGAAAAGTTTGGAGGTGATGGGGAAAGGGAGGAAAAAGGCTGCAGAAAGTAAATAAGAGCATATTTATTTGTCTTGTTTTCTTAGGTAGAAGAAGCGTGAGCTTATTTGCAGGGACCGGGATGCCTCGTGGGGGAGGGTGATGACCCGAGTCCCCGGGAGACTGTCCCAGTGGCCACGCAATTTCCTCCCCGATGCTCTCCCGATCAACAGCGGCTCCCTTCTCCTGTCTGCTTTGCACCGCTTCATGCCCGCGCTGCCAGAGCCACCGGCCCCGCTCCGGGTCGTCTCCTTACCGCAATGGCCCCTTCGCTCAGGTGTCCCACCATGGCTGCACCGCTAACTCCCGCGCTCGCGCTGCAGCACCTCCCAAGTTTCACTGCCGGGGGTCCCGCGGGCTGCTCACCGATTGGCCAATGCATCTGTGCGTGCAGCTCCCGCCCGGACGTGCGCGCGGAACGAGGGGCGGGCCTAAGCGCCGGCAGCCACTTCATTGGCTACCGCGCGGCGGGCGGAGCACGTGACCCACCCGAGGCCGGGTTCGAGGCCTAGTGGCGGGATGGCGGGGACCGAGGGCGGGGCTCTGGACTCCGGTGCTTCTGAGTCTGCACGGTGCTGCTGATCTGGTCTCTTGCCAGCTGTTGGGAGTTTGTCCGCCCGTTTGGACAGAAGCAGCCCAGGGGACAACCGGAGCTGTTCCCTGGCAACTCTGCTGCTAAATATAGTCAAAGCAGTGACCAGAGTCCTTCCATCCACGCTGTGCGTGCCGGCGCCAGTGCCAGGCCCAGAGCTTGACACTGGGATAAACAAGGTAAACCAGACTCAGTCCCCGCCCTTAAAAGAGCGCAGTCTCACCTGGGAGTTGTAGCGTCGATCCCAGGGATATGGGCCACGCGTGTGGTGAAGTCCCAGAGGAGGCAAAAAAAAAAAAAAAAAAAAAAAAAAAAAAAAAAAAAAAAAAAAAAATCAGTGAGGCTTTCAAGAAGAGATGCCGTTTAAACTGAGTCAGATAAGTGTGGGAATTTGTCAGTGGATTCCGAGTAAGGGTAATGGTGTTCCTAAAAGCATGAATGGCCCATGAAAAGGACTAGGGATCCTGGCTTGTCGTCTGTAATCCCAGGCTTGAGATGCCGAGGCAGCAGAAATTCAAGGTCATCCTTAACAACACAGGTCAACAACAGGTCAGCCTAGACTACATGATGCCCTCAAAGGTAAAAATTTGAGGAGCCTGGCTTGGTTTCACCCAGGAGGTAGGACAGATTTCTGTGAATTCGAATCCAGCCAGGGCGACATAGGAAGACACACACACACACACACACAGCCTGAGCCTATGAAGTGACCTGAAAGAAATTCAGGAGATTGAAACAGAAAACGGAACCATCTTAGAAATTAAAATTTTAATTTCATAATTGCTGGGTGAAAGCCTTGAACAACTGGGGTAAATTAGAAGAACTGGAATGTGAATTAAATACCATATTATATAACCACTATCTACCATAGTTTTTTTGAACGGTCTTTCAAAGAATATTTCTGAGTCACAGGATGTCCGGTGACTTGCTGTCACCGATATCATATCTCCTCCTGAGTATCAAAAGACCTGCAGAACTGATTTTGTTGTTTCTCACTTGCTAGGATGAAATCTTGATTTTTCTAAAATTGTGCATTTGTAGGAATCTGATTCCGTATTTTCTAACTTTGCAGAGATAAGGTAGCATGGATCTGCCAGTGGAGGAATGGAGATCTTACCTTCTTGACAAGTGGACTTTACTCCCAAAGACTGTGCAGGATACAATTTCTACAGCAGAAACCCTGAGAGATATCTTCCTCCGTTCCTCCTGCCTTCTTCAGTAAGTGAACAGAAACTTTAGGGAAATTTTGATCTGGAAAATGTTCTCTCTTGTCATTTAATCCCAAGTTATATCTTTTTCTGATGGGAAGAAGCTTTATGTTTTTATATTATAGGGCATTGAGCAGTTCTTATCTGTTTTCACATTTCCTTCTAGTCTGTGTTTATAGAATGTTTAGTGAAAGCTATTTCCTTTTGTCGGTATGTGTCATATTTCAGTGATTTAGTGTCTTGCATAGACCCCAGGCTGTAAAGCTTTCTGTCTGTCACTCAGAGGATATCCGGTGCAGATTGTTTAGCTGCCCAAAGAGATTCACTAGCTATACTTGGGAAAGAATCCTCAAAATCACATAGTCTAGTCCTAGTAATTTTCAAATTTCTGGATTGCACTTATTGGTAAGATAGACATTTTATATCACAAACTAGTATACACACACTTGTCCTTGTACTCTCTCTAATTCCTGGCTTCTTTTTCTTTAAGTCGGGTTATTGGTGTCACCCTTATTCCGATCTTGTTGAGACAGCCATGTTGTTGAGACTTCAGAGCTTCCCTGGCATTTCTAGGAGATGCAATCTCACAGCAGACTTTCCGTGAGCCTCTGACTCTTAGAATCTTTCCATGTCTCTTCCTCAATGTTCCCTGAGCCTTGGCTTCAAGAGTTGTGATGTAACTGTATCAGCTTGAGCTGAGCAGCACATGATCACTTGCTCAGCCATCAATAACATTAATTCCTGCACTCTAGAGGCAGAAGCAGGTAAACCGGTCTATGTAGGCTTTTCCAGGTCAGCAAGGGCAACATTTTGAGACTGTCAAAAAAAAAGGGGGGGGGGGGAAGGTGGTGATTGTTTTTGCAGAACGTATAATAAAAATTGGAACAAAAAAGGTCAAATGACAAAGGTCACCAGGAACCTGTGCATGCAGCGAACAGGTGTGAACAATAGCAACAAAGCTAGGGTGGAAGGAGCAGAGAGAGAGAGGTAAAGCCGGTCATAGGTCATAGTGAGTACCTGGGAAACATGGGTGGTACAAAATCATGCCATACGGAAGGAAAGGATGACCTCTGACAGTCACAGGAACTGGTTTCTTCCAGCAACCTGGTGACCCTGGGAGAGGGCTCTTTCCCAGACCCTCCAAAGAGGATTCCCACCTGTGAGAACCTGAACAGAGAAGCAGCCAAGCCTGCTTGGGCTCCTGACCCCCAGGACTGTGAGGGTAAAAACTGGCTGTTGGTTTGAGCTATGCCGCTATGGGCATCTGTTGAACAGCAATAGGAGGCTTTGGGGGAAGAGTGGTGTGAGCTGACTACACTTTCAAGCTTGGATGAGCAAGCTAAGCCTGCAGATGAAGTTATTGCAATTGTGTGTTTTCCCCTTAGGTCCAAAGCTAAGAATGGTTTCACCAGATAAGCATTTGCAGTTGATTTTAGGATAAGGAACATTAGCCTTGAACTCTAATTAAGTAAAATAGCATGTTTTGTTTGTTGTTTTTTAATAAAAAAAAAGGCCAGTGAGGTAGCTCAGCATGTAAAAAGCTTGCCTTTCTAGGATGCAAGCCTGACCACCTAGTAGTAGATTGGTGACCTGAGTTCAATCTCTAGAACCCACATAAATGTGGAAGGAGAGTCCATTCCACAAAGTTGTCCTCTGACCCCCACACGCACGTTATAGAATAGGAATACACACACATACAATAATAAAATTAATTAAAATAAAACAATCCCATTGTTGTCATTAGTGAACTTACATTACAAAAGTTATACTCTAATTTTGTGAAAACATTTTAGAAATCTGCTTGCTATATGAATAACTAATAAATTAAAATTTTCATTTTGGTTTGTAAAGCCTAATTACTCTAGCCTTCTACATGAAAAGTTGCCTGGGCCCTGATTGTTCTTTGTAATGATTTTCAATTTAATTTACTTTTGTGTGTGTGTACATGGTGTGTGCATGCTCCTGCCACAGTTTACAGGTAGAGGTCGGAGGCTGACTTTGGGAAGCTGGTTCTCCCTCCACCACCCAGGTTCTAGGGATTGAACTCAGGCCCTCAAACTTGGCAGGAGTTGACTTTTGGTCTGAAAAATCTCACTGGTTGTGAGCCCTGCTTTAAAGATTCTTTCTGCTAATTAAGGACAGGCAGCTGAAGGAGCCAGAGTAAAAGCAGAGACACCTGTGAGGCCACTGCAGTAACCCTGATGAGAAGATGGATGTAGGCCAGGGTGACTGTGGTTAGGTAAGAAGCATTGGGATTCTGAGGTAGATTTAATAGTTCCTGAGACTAGATGTGTTGTGTAGTAGAATTGTGAGAAGTAAAAATGACCCCAGGGAGAAAGTAGAAGGATGCCATTGCCGTATCTGGAACCACAGATGGGGAGGAAGACTCACACTTGGTATTTGAGTTGTATGTCCAGTAGATGACCAATGGCAAAGTCTAAACATATTTAGAATTTAAGAGAAAGGCCTGGAATAGAGATACAAACCTGAGAGAATGTGTGGGTGCTCATTGCATGTGCTGTACTGTGACAGTTCGCCTTCTGTTTACCTCATTTTGAAATGCTAATCAGAAACCACTAAATTCATTTCATGACCCACTGAATCATGACCTGCAATTTGGGGGGAAAAAAACCTCAAAAATGTCTAAAGCAGTTTACAGGATCTGTGGGTTCCCTTTACAGAATTTCAAAAGTGGTAAGGAACTGATGAAAGTGGATAATAGGCAGAATTTTGCCCAGATAAATCAGTCTGGCTTACTAACAGAAAAATGTCATAACAAGAGTTATTTGAATATTCAATGCATTGGCAGGAATATAAATTAAAGAGAGGGGGATTTGTCTGATTGTTTAATATTAATACAGGAGTTCTTCAAGACTAACCTGGGCTTACTTTCCTTTTCACTTTATATTTTCAGCTGAGGTAGTTGTATCGAATTTGGACCAGTGACATCAGTTTTCTCTGATATGTCCTTAAAATGTGTCTCAAGCCCTGAGCTCTTTTCTGAGACTCAAATCTATAAATCTAGCTAACTTCTTGAAAATCTCAAAAATACCTAAGAATTCAGCATATCCAGAGACACATGATTTTGCCATGAAAATCAGGTTCCCTCCCAGCGATCCCTATCTAGTGAACTACAACAGCCTGGAAATGTTAGGCCTACTCTAGTTTCCTTCCTGTCTATGATAAAATATCCTGGCATAAAGCAACTTGGAAGAGGAGAAGGTTTATTTGCCTTGCAGTTCTGGGATATGGTCCATGGTTTCCGGAAAGTCAAGGACTAAAAGCATCACATCCACAGTCAAGAACAGAGAAAGAATAAACAAACACCTGAAACCTAGCTTGCATGCCTGCTTGCTCTTAGCAAGCTTTCTCTTACTGCTTGAGACCTCCTGTTGAGGGAATGGTTCTTCCCACATCAGTTAACTATCAGGATGATGATCCCTTATCAACATGCCCTTAGCCCACCCCAGAGTAGGCAGTCCTCCATTGAGACTCTCCTCAGATGATTCTTAGGTATGTCAAGTTGAAGATTAAAGCTAGCCATCACAGAGCCCTTACATACTAGGAATCTAATTTGTAAGCCAGGTCTGGTAGCATATGCCTGCCTATAATGCAAAGGAGGAACTCAAGTTTAAGGTCATTTACAAAGCCAAGCTTGAGACCAGCATGGACTTCACCTTCATACACATGATATTCACCCCAGCCTACATCAGATCGTCTTGTAGAATAATCTTACTGAGCTCTACCACCGCCTGTCCAGTTACAACCCAGAAACTGGCTGGTTTCTTTTCTTCTCCATTACACTCCACATTAAATCTGTTCTCGTCTTGTTTTTGTAGTATGTATTGGCAAATTTCTTCACATTTGGCAAATAGGACTTCTGCTTCCAGGTGGGATATGTTAGGTCACAGCAGGCAACACTCCCAAGGCAACTAAAAAATCCTACTGTAACATACATTTTACAGACATCAGATAGCATCAAGATCTAGATGAACTAAAATTTCTGAAGGGAAAAACTGCTTCTTAGTAATCATTGGCTATTTTCTTTCCTGGGGATAAAACAGAAATTCGCCTGCATTTGCTTCTCCATTGCTGGGTTTAAAGGTGTGCACCACAATACCTGGATGAATATATGTATTAAAATGGTGTTTATTAGATTGACTTGCATAATATGGTTTGGGTGACTTAATAGTGGCTTGTCTGACACTGGAGAGGCTGAAAATCTAGTAGTTGCTCAGTATACAAGACCGAATGTCTCAGCTGACCCAGCCTAAAGGCCTTCAGGATTCCTAGAGGCCTTCTGGTCTTCGGTCTAGGTTGGAAGTTGGAAGAAGTTGTTTGTAATATCAGCAAATACCTCAACAACAGGACAGATGAACTTGCCAGCACACGTGGAGGCAAAGAAGCAAATGGCAGCTTCCTTCTCCATGGCCCTTTATCTGGGCTGCCACTAGAAGGGGCATCCACATTTAGTGTGGCTCCTCTCAGTTTTAATGATCTGATCAAGAAACTCCAGGGGTGGGGGTGGGGGCTGGGTCAGTTTCCAGAACTCACATGGTAGTTCACAACCCCGGTTACTTCAGTTCCATGGGATCTATCACTATCTTCTGACCTCTGGCCACCAGGCACCAGTGTGGTGCACATACATGCATGAGGTGAAGTGTTTATATGCATACGATTAAATTTGTAAGAAAATCTCTCTCAGGAATTTTAGTTGATTATCGATCCAGTCAAGGTGACAGCTAAGATGAGCCGGACATGACCACATGTATCTGTAACCTCAGATGTTATTAAGATGTGAGGTGGAGACAAGGGGATCCCAGGGTCTCACTCGCCAGGGAGCCTAGCTGAAAGGGTGAGCTCCAGATTCCTGAGAAACCCCAAAAAATGAACAATTGAGAAAGACGTCCATACATCGTTCTCTGGCCTCCATATGTACCTGTACACAGATGCATACATTCATAAGCCACGTGCACACAGCAACGTCAGATTAAGAACAGGACAACTAGGACACGGTGGCATAGACTTATAATCCAGACACTTGAGAGACTGAGACCAGGGGCTGGAGAGAGAGTGCAGCAGTTAGGAACATTTGCTTTTCCAGAGGACCCAGGTTCAGTTCCCATCACCCTGATCAGCTCACACCATCTGTAACTCCAGTTCCAGGGGATCTGTGCTGGCTAGTTTTTTTGACTGTTGATGTGGAGGGGTTCAGTCTCCTGTGGGTAGTGCCGTTCCTGTGCAGGTGGTCCTGGGTGTATAAGAAAGCAAGCTTAGTAAGCCAGTAAGCTGCACTCCTCCAGAAATTCTCCAGTGTCTGCCTCCAAGCTCCAGCCTTGAGTTCCTGTCCTGACTCCCCTCAGTAATGGAGTGAGACCTGAGAGCTGTAAGAGAAAATAAACCCTTTCCTCCCAAGTTACTTTTAGTCACGCTGTTTGTCACAGCTGTATAAACCCTAACAAAAAAGAATTCAGTGCCCTCGTCTAGCCTCTGAGGGCATCATGTCAGCATGAGGTCACAAACATACCTGCAGACAAAACCACCCAAATACATAATGTTTAAGAGGAAGCTGGAGAGATGGCTCAGTGGTTATGAACACTCACTGCTCTTGCAGGGGACCCAGGTTCAGTTCCTATCACCCACACTGCAGCTCATAGCTACTTGTAATTTAAGCTCCAGATGATCTGATGCCGCCTTCTGGTCTCCTCCCATGGCACTAGGCACACACATGGTGCACATTAAAATAACTAAGTACTTAATTAAAGAGGGGAAAAAATGTATAAAGAATTTGAGACCAGCCTGAACTACGTGAGACTTTTCCTCAAAGCAATGTTAATAAATATTGGTTGAATGATATTTTAGAAAGTATATGAAATTCTGAGTTCAGTGCCTACTATATATTAATGCTTAAAATAACCTAAATGAGAATCCAGGATAAACAACTTCACAGGCATCTCTGAGAGCAGCGTACCCTGGTGCTGTCTTCTCCAGGGAAAGCCTTTCAAATGTTTATACACCCTGAGCACTTGGTAGGACACTGCTGATTACAGAAATGTCCTTAAAGACACATTTCTGTCATTGCCTTTACTACAAAGTGCTCTCCCGGGTTTTTCTTGTTGTTCTTACTTGATTGTTTTTTGTTTTTTAAGACAGGTTCGCACTGTGTAGTCCTGGCTGGCACAGTACTTAGGATATGGTCTCAAACTGACAGACAGTCAGCCTGCCACAGCCTCTGGTTCGCACTGTGTAGTCCTGGCTGGCACAGTACTTAGGATATGGTCTCAAACTGACAGTCAGCCTGCCACAGCCTCTGGTTCGCACTGTGTAGTCCTGGCTGGCACAGTACTTAGGATATGGTCTCAAACTGACAGACAGTCAGCCTGCCACAGCCTCTGGTTCGCACTGTGTAGTCCTGGCTGGCACAGTACTTAGGATATGGTCTCAAACTGACAGTCAGCCTGCCACAGCCTCTGGTTCGCACTGTGTAGTCCTGGCTGGCACAGTACTTAGGATATGGTCTCAAACTGACAGTCAGCCTGCCACAGCCTCTGGTTCGCACTGTGTAGTCCTGGCTGGCACAGTACTTAGGATATGGTCTCAAACTGACAGACAGTCAGCCTGCCACAGCCTCTGGTTCGCACTGTGTAGTCCTGGCTGGCACAGTACTTAGGATATGGTCTCAAACTGACAGACAGTCAGCCTGCCACAGCCTCTGGTTCGCACTGTGTAGTCCTGGCTGGCACAGTACTTAGGATATGGTCTCAAACTGACAGATAGTCAGCCTGCCACAGCCTCTGGTTCGCACTGTGTAGTCCTGGCTGGCACAGTACTTAGGATATGGTCTCAAACTGACAGCCAGCCTGCCACAGCCTCTGGAGTGCTGGCTGTATAGGCGTGCATAACCTTATGTGGGGCTGTAGATATTTTATTATGATTATTCTCTTTATTTGGAGGAGGCATATGTGTGGAGCTCAGAGCTAATTTATGGGAATTAGCTGTCTTCTCCCACCATGTGATTCCCAGGGATCAAACTTAGGTTGTCAAGTCTTTATGGCAAGCACTTTCCTGTGTTGAGCCATCTCACCAGCCCCAATCTTATTTTATTTTTGAGAAGGTGTTGCAATGTAGCTCTGGCTGTCATGGAATTATGTAGGCCAGGCTGGCCTTGAACTCACAGAGATCCACCTGCCTCTGCATCCCAAGTGCCTGAATCAAAGGTGTGCATAGCCACACCTGGCCAGCATTAATCTTTTTAACAACAGTGCCTTTCTTTCTATATCTTGACGTGCATTATAATTTGTTCCTTGTATTTTTTTCCTCTACAAACTAGTTCCTAGGGGGTAGTATTCTTTCAGTAAACTGCAGATGTTTTAAGATGTAGGGCCTGGCTGACAGAGGTAGGCTGGTCATGGTGGGTCTGTAAGGTATAGCAGCTTTCTGTTTTCTCATCTACCTCACAGTGACACCTTTCAGTGTGGTGAACTGTTCCAGCTTGTCTTTCCTCTGCCACAGGTGGGAACACTGAAACCTTCCCTCTGGAGTTGCTTCTGTCACAGCAACACAAAAGCTAACTGTAAACCAAGCTGTATATCAAGAACTTCTTTTCTACTAAAACGGTCCTCTCTGCTCTTCTTCTTCCCTCTCAGTTCTTAACATGAATCCCACTAGAAGCATCCAGTAGCTTTCACGCAGTAGCCTGAGCTGCCTTAAAATTTACTCCAGTGGATTAACCCATCACCTTTAAACTCAGCCTTCCACGAAGTCTCATGGCAAATGTAGACAAGTCCTTCATATGGCTTTGAGCCTGGAGGAAATCAGTATCACGTGAGTAGAAAAAGCTTGTGGACGAAGAAGCAGAGAAAGCAGAGGGCCAACAACAAGCTAGAGCCTTCAGGAGGGCCCAGTGACAAACTTTCTCCAGGTAGGCATCACCTTGTCTCTGCAGCCTCTCAGGAATGTCTTCAGATTATCAATATCAATTCATTAATCCATGGATTGGGTCAAAGCCTTCCTGATCCAGTCACTTCCCAAGAGTCCTACTTCTGAACTGTGCATTGAGAGTGAAGCCTCCAACTCAGGAGTTTGGGGGACTTCGCACATTCTTCTCATCCTTTTAAAGATATATCATTAGAGAGTTTTCCAGGCCTTTTGTGCATTTGCATGTTTGTACGTGAGCACATTATAGATCTTTTTCTTTATTCTCCATTAGATTGTATTGTGTGCATTGTTCTGCAGGGGCTTTTCAACATCACACCTTAATCTTCTTAACAGCTGTATGATATAGCTAGAATAGTATAATTATGTTTCAATTTAGTTGTTCTTCCTACTGATGAGCAATTAAGAATTTTTTGTTGTTTGATTTTGTTTCACCATTACAAACATTGTTGCAGTAAACAATCTTTATGTGTGCTTTTGAGCACATACTTAAGAAATTAAGATAGACTCTTAGAGAATTGCTCCTCCTGTGCTTATGGGCATCTTAAATGAATTGCTACTGCCATATTTGTCCACCAGAAAGCCTTTACCAGCTCATTCTCACTAACATTCCAGAGCAACAGTCCTTGGCTTCAGTCCTCAAAGCCACAAAATATAAAAAGAACAGAGACAAAAAATATTGCTGGTATTTAATCAACAAGTGAAATAATGTCCTTTTCTGGTGTTAAGCTCGTTTGTATTGCTTCTGTGAATTACTTATTTATGTCCTTTGTCCATTGTGCTCCTGGGTCACTTCCAGCTCTCTAATGTTGCAATAAGGTTTCTTGGCCCTGGGAACCAGAGGTCCAGACCCATAGATCTGCGGTCCCAGACTGCTTAGCTGCCCACTGCTGCTTTGGCCCCCCAAAATGATTCAGATGCTTATATTAAGTTCATGCTATTTGGCCTATGCTTCAGGCACATTGTTAGCTAGTTCTTTCATCTCAACTCAACCCATTTTCATTAATCTGTCCTGCCATGTGGCCCGTGGCTCACCAGTGTTCCTTACATGTTTCTTCTTTGGCGGCTGACTCGATCTGTCTCTGACTCCACCCTCCTTCTCCTAACTATTCTGATTCCCCACCTACTTCTTCTACGGTGCCTGCCATGACCTAACAGTCCTTTATTTAAAGATTGATGTGCACAGCATACAGAAAGACATTCCCACATTATCTCTTAAGTCCTGGCTGTTTAAATATTTTGCTATACTTCACTATGTATGTTACGGTTTTCTCTGGATTTTTAAATCTCTTTTAAAACCTTATGATATTTTTCATTGTACAGTCAGCCATCCATATCCACAGGACCTTGGGTGGAAAATATTAGGCAGGTCTTCCCAGAGCCAAACTTGAATTGCATCACATGCTGGACTGAATCCATGTTCCTGACATAATGTGTAGGCACAACAAATTGAGCTTACTGCTTGTCAGGTCCTCTCTGTCCAGCACTCTGCTTACACAGTGGTTCTCCACATCAGGCATTTGTGCTGTGTGTAGGCAGCCTGAGGATGCATCTGTCCTGGTTACATATGGGCTCTTTTCTCTCGTCAGTCATTAAACCATTCAACATAACAACTGTGAATATGGCATTTATGTTATCCTAGGTATTGTAAATAATATATAGGGCCAATGGTAGAGGTCTTACCTAGCATACATAAAAGCTTGGTCTTGGCCTTGGTCCCCAGCACCTCCCTCCCATGTACACACACATGTAGAAATATAAAGAATAAGTTAAGATTTGCATGCACATGCAAATACCACACCATATTATTTTTAATTTTTCCACAAACATATCTGTTATTTGGGTTGCGGTTCTTTTTAGTGTATCTTTCTTAGATTTATTTTATGTTTGTCTGTTTACTACATGTGTCCCTTGTTCTCACAGGCATCAGAGAAGGGCATTGGATCTCCTGGAAGTGGAGTTATAGATGGTTTTGAGGTGTCCTATGATATGAGGAACTGAACCCAGGTCTTGTGCAAGAGCAGCAGATGCTCTTAACTGTTGATCAGTCTCTCTAAGTCTCTGTTTTTGTTTTGAGTTAGAGTTTTTCTATGTAAACATCTTCTAGAACTTGCTATGTAAACCAGGCTGACCTTGAACTCATGGTGAGCCTTTTGCCCCTCCATTGCTTAAACTAGATGTGGGTCACCACCCCAGCTTTTGTGTTTGTTTTTTAAGATAGAGTTTTGCCTTGTAGTTTTTGTTGGACTGGTATTTGTCAAACTCAGGGCCGTCCCCCTCCCTCAGCCTCAAATGCTAGAGTTGCTAGCACACACCACATGCCTCTCTTGTTATTTTCCTTTACAGCTTTAGAATTAGATGTCTTTTTATAGTGATCTATTCTATAGAAAGATTTGTAAAATTGTATCTTCTTTTTATAGTTTTATACTTTTAACTATCTAATCCATCCAGAATTTTTTATCTCTATTAGCATATAATTGATAGATAAAAATTATGTGTATCTATAGTGTTAAACTTAATCAGTGTTCTATGGCTCTGATGAGACGCCATGACCAAGGCAACCCTTATAAAAGAAGACATTTAAATGGAGTCTTGCTTACTATTTTAGGGGGCTTTAGTCCATTATCATCATGGCAGAGAACATGTCTGCACAAAGGCAAGCATGGTGCTGGTGAGGTAGTTGAGAGCTTTACACCCTGATCCATAAGCAGAAGAGAAAAGTAGGGAGGGAGAGTCAGAGACAGACACAAGAGAGACTGCCTGACAAGGGCTTTTGATCCTCACAGCCCACTCCCAGTGATGTACCTTCTCCAACAAAGGCACGCCTCCTAATCCTTCTCAAACAGTTTCACTCCCTGATGACTCAGCAGTAGAAGCCATTCTCATTCAGACACCACAAGTATGCAATGTGCTGTCACAATACATTTACACAGCTGAAATTAATGTGTATGATAGACGTGGGAGAGATAATCTGAATTGAGGAATTGCCTCCGTCAGACTAGCTTGTGGATGTGTCTGTGGGACATTTTCTTGATTGCTGATTGTTTTAGGAGGGCTCGTTTCACTGTGGGCAGCCCTATGCCTGGGCAGGTAATCCTGAGGAGTATATGAAAGGTAGCTGTGTAGAAGCCTGGAAACAAGCCAATGGATAGCTTTCCTCTGAGGTTTTTGTTCCTGTTCCTGCCTCCAGATTTCAGCTTGGTGCATTCTTACCCTGACTTTGCTCAATGATTCACTGTTACCAGGAAATAGCAAATAACTTATTTGTGTAAGCCAAATAAACCCTTTTCTCCCCTGGTTGCTTTTATCAAGGTTTTATCACAGCAACAAAGATACAAACTAGGATAGTATTTTAATTTTTTTGAACAAGACAATTTTTTAAACAACATTTATCGAATGTCCCATCTTGTCTCTAGTACTTCAAAATGCCATCTTATTGAAAATTAACCATGTACTTTATAAACTTGTTTCTAGATTCTGTATGCCAAACCCAAAGTTTTAATTGCTATGACTTCATTCATTTTAAACCCTTTTGAGTTTCAAGTTAATAGAAACCCAGCCCAAATTTGATATTTATAACTAAGAAACTAAAATTTTCAAAAGCAGGTATATTTTCAGGCTGCCTTGTATACAGAGGTTCAGGGCATGCTGTCAGACTTCATATTTCTTCAACATCTAACAGACTTTGCATTTGGTAATGCTGTACTCACTCTTATGCACACCCCTTAGCTTACTAATCCCAGAGAAGGAGGTGTTCTTTCTAAATAATTTCATTGAAAAGTTCTGGGTAGGCTTTATTTTATTTTCCAAGACAGGGTCTCTCTATATAGCTCTGGCTGTCCTGGAATTCACTGTGTATATCAGATTGGCCTTGCACTGACAGAGATCCTACAACCACTGTCTCCTCAGTGCTGGGGGTAAAGGCATGCTCAGCTATGCCCAGCCATGGGAATATATTACCCTAACTTTGATTTCCTACATATCCCTTTGGTCAGAGATATGCAGCTCCTCTGATTTTCAAGACTGGGTGTGATCTAGAGATCAATCCTGTTAACACTCAAGGAACAGTTTCCCACTGAGATTTACCAGTAGGTGATGGGAAGGGGCACTCCAAAAGCAGGGAACCTGGGGCGGGTTGATCTCTGTGACTTCAAAGTCAGCCTGGTGTACAAAGAGTCCCAGAATAGCTAGAGCTATACAGAGAAACCCTGTCTCAGAAAACCAATAATAATAATAACAATAATCAGGAAACCATTCAGTACAAATGGGACTTCCTATCTATATAATTAGGCCAAGGTGCACACATCCACAGTCACTACCCTTCTTCAGAAACTTTGTTATGTTGTGTACATTTCTCCATGTGAACTTTAGAATTGGTTTGTCAAGTTTCATAAAAAATGTTGTTGGGCTCTGGATTGGAATTGTGCTAAATTTATAGAATCATTTAGGGAGAGCTGACATCTTTACAATATTAAATGTTTTCATCCAAGGAAAAGGTTGTCTTGCTACTTACTTGTGGTTTCTTTTATGTCCCTAAGTAAAGGTTTATAGTTTTCTTTATATAGGTCTTACACATTTCCTGCTAGATTTATTTTTACTTGTAGGGTTTCTCTTGTTGTTATTGTGTATAAGCATTCTCCCACAATTACATTCAATAATCGATGGTTAGGGGTTATAAATAAAAGGTAGAATTTTTTAAAAATTGTACAAATGACTGCTTTGGTGTACTACAACATTATTTCATTGTTATGCCAATCTACTTGGCATTTTTAGGTTAAATATTGTTATCTGTGCATAGTAATTCTCTGATCCACTATTTGTACTTCTTACTTACTTTTTACCTTTGCTAGCATAGGCACACATCTGCTGTGATGAATGCCAGTGCACATTTAGGATAGTTGCCATAGGTGTGTAACATGCAGCTTACTTCAGTTCAAGGAAGTTGTCCTCTATTTCTCAATGCTGAAGTTTTTAGCACAAGTACACATTGAACTTTATCAAATTTTTTTTAAAAATCTTGCAAAATAACTATTTTTCTTTAAGTAACATTTTTATAGCAATATTTATAAATAATATTAGCCTACGTATTTCTTCTATTCTTTTTGTCAAGTCTTGGAACCAGAGTTTGGTGGTCTCAGAATGAATCAGGAGCTTCCTATCTCTTTCTCTGTTCTTAAGTCGCTTATATAATAGAAGGATGATGCGTATATCTGCCAGCTGGCCTTACAAAAGCTGTCTGCCATAACCTCCAAAACTATACTACCAATTAGAGACCATGTTCAAACACATGAACCTTTGGGGGACTTGTCACATTCAAACATAACATTGTTATCTAAGAAAATATTAACACTCCTGGAAGAACAGAAGCCCAAAAATATTTAAAGGTAAACATCAGTAATAGCTGTATTTATTCCTCCTCTTCCTTCTCCCTCTCCCCCTCCCTCTTCCCCTCCCCCTCCTTCTTCCCTCCCCCTCCCTCTCCCTCTCTGCAAGGTCTCACTATGTAGCCCTAGCTAGCCTGGAACTTGCTATGTACACAAGGCTGGCCTCTGTCTTCCTGAGTGCTGGTACTAAAGGTGTGTACTACCACATCTAGCCTACACTTTAGAGAAAAATAAATATATAGATGAATTCCAGTTACTAAATTATTACTTCCAGTCTTACTTTGTAACTAGTCTAAGGCCAAGGCAGGGATTTTCCACTTTGCAAGTTGACTCCATTAATAGACCTTTTTTTTTTAATTGGTCTCACTAGACAGGAGAGAGAAGTGGGTGGGGAGAGAAGCAAGGAGGGAGATATTTAGAATGAGAATACCCCCACAAGTTAATAAATTTAAATTCTTGGTCCCTAGTTGATAAAAACTGTTTGGGATGGATTAGGAGGTATGGCCTGGTTGGAGTAGGTGTGGCCTAGTTGGAGAAGTATGTTGTTAGAGAGTTGGGTTCTAAGGTTTCAAAAGTTTATTTCAGGCCATAGATATGTGCTGCCTACAGATCAAGATGTAGAGCTCTCAGCTACTACTTGGGCACCATGCCTGTATGTTTCCTGCTGTGATATGATCATGAACTAACCAATAAGCAAGCCTCCAATTAAATACTTTATAAGAGTTGCCTTGGTCATTGTGGCTCTTCACAGCAATAGTAACCCTACTAAGATAGAGAATGAGAGTGTTGTGTTCCTGCATCATTAAAAGCAGAAACCTAGAGTTCACTTCACAGCCTACAAGCAGATCAACAAGATGTCTCTTAGAACCAGCCCAGTGGGTCTGAGCCTCTTCCAGGAAGCTAGGCTCAGCTGATCTGACAAGTGTCTCCCCTCAATCCTTACAGCTTCTGTATGCTGGGGGAAAGAAAAGACCTAATGAGTCCAGTTAGTTTCAGGGACTTACTGAAGCTACTGAGTTGTTTATTTCCTGAGCTTACAGCTCCCTGCAGGATGAGTTATTTCACCTCCTCATGGAGAAGCCTGTTGTTAAGGAGCTTTCCCCAAAGTGGAGGCTTTTTTTCTGAAGAAATTGTTCATGACAGGTTCAGGTTGTAGGAAGGACAAATTTAGCTCTTTGTTACTAGTTATAAAACCATAGGGAAAAGGACCAAGTTAGACCTTTATACCATATACAAAATTAAGTGAAACAGAATTTACAAACTTAAAGGGCTGAAACTGTGAATCTTTTAAAAGAAAGTCTTCATGGCTGGGTCTGGCAGTGATTACTGGATGTGTCAATAGCATGGCCAATGCAATAAAAAATAAAATGGATTTCCTCCAGATTAAACTGTTGAGAATCAAAAGACAGTACCAAGAGAATAAAAACACAGCCCGTAAAATGAGAACAAGTAGTTGCTAATCAGTTTTATCAGAGTATTAATATCGAGAGTTAATGAAGAGCTCCCACAACTCAACAACAGTTTTTAAAAATCCAATTAAAAAGCAAGCAAATAACTTGTATCAACATTTCTCCAAAGAAGATGATACACAAACAGCCAATAAAAATGTAAAATGATGCTTTACAACATTAATGATCAAGGAAATGCAAATCAACACTGAGGTAAGATACCACTTCACAGTCATTAGACAGCTGCTACTCAAAAACAGAACCAGAAATGTTGGTGAAGATGTGTAGAAATGGGAACCCTTCTCATAGCCACTGGGAATGTAATTGCTGGGAAGTGAGAGAATTATCCTATGGTGCAGTAGTCCCACTTCTGAGTTTATACACAAAGAACTGAAGCAGGATATGAACACATATTTGCACACCTGTTCATAAAGCATTTCCACAGTAGTTAAAAGTGAGAGCTATGTCATCTTAGTCAGTGTTTTATTGCCATGAAAAGACAACGTGACCATAGTAACTTCCTCAGAGGAAAGCATTTGATTTCAGAGCCTTGGTCCATTGTCATTATGGAAGGGAGGAGCATGGCGTCAGGCAGGCAGATATGGTGCTGAAGGAACAGCTGAGAGTTCTGCATCTGGATTCCCAGACAGCAGGAAGAGAGAGTGACACTGGGCCTGACTTGGGCTATTGGAACTTCAAAACCCACCCCCCAGTGGCATACGTCCTCCAGCAAGGCCACACCTACTCCAAGAAGGCCACACCTCCTAATCCCTCCTAAATAGTATCACTCCCTGATGACTATGCATTCAAAGGAGTCTCTGAGAGCCATTCTTATTCAAATCACCACACACAGGAGTGTCTACCAACACATGAATGGATAATGAAATATTATTCAACCATTTTTTAAAATAGTGAAATTCTGGGACATGCTGCAACATGTTGAACTGTTATACCCATGTCAAGGGACCTCCAATGACCACCAGGGAGCCTAATTCCGATGCAAGTACACGAGAGTCAGTTTATTCTTTTGGCCAAAATCCTATGTTCTGATGCAGCAGAAAAATTTGGACCTCGAGCTCGGGAGTAAAAGGGTTTTTAAAGAAAATAATAGATAAGTAGGGTGCTACGACGTGTCTTGGCATTTCAGAATTGGGTAAAGGGATATGGGGCAGAATAATTCTTGGAAACTATTGGTTAACTTTCAGCACGAAACCACGCCCTGAGTCTACTGACTGAACTTTGTAAAACCAAGTTTTGAATCTACTGGTTGTCAGAGGTATTCCTGAGATTTTTCCTAGATTCTTCTTAGACCTGGACCCTCCCTCAGGCACTAAATGGTCTTTCCCTGAAATCAAGTTTTGTAACAGTAAATCTATGCCTTCACAGAACCTTGAAAACTTCTTAATCAAGTGAAATAAGCCAAATACACAAAAAATACAAATATTTATGAAATATACATCACCACAATGCTCTATCCAGCACGGCTTGGTTCTAGAAACCTAAAGAAAGAATAGACATGTACAGAAAGGCTGGAATAGGTGGGCTATGCTCTCTGATGGAAGGCATATGCTGTGCTACATTCTAGAAACTCAGCCTGTTTTTGTGTACAGCGTAAGTGACAGGTTAGCTAGTCTTGGTGGGCGGTCTCTGTAGAGGAGCAGTCTCAGGTTGCAGTCATCCCAGGGGAGAAAGCTCTGGTTGCTAGTTTTTGGATACATTATCAGGACCAAAGGATGGGTTTGCCAGTTCACATGGGTCTGAGACACAGCCCTATCAAAAGAACACATTCATTCGGGACTTCATCCACTCCCCCAAAAATGTTACATGATCTTTTTATGTAACGAATCTATAATAGGGTCGGCAAGGTGGCTCCATGGGTAAAGGCACTTGGGACTAAACCAAGACCTGACCTTAATTCCTGAACCCCACAGTGATGAAAAAACCCAGTTCCTACAAGTTGTCCTCTAAGCTCCACACATGCACCCTGGTACACATATACAGACAAACAAGTGTATAAATAAAAATGTAAAGAACCCACACTGGTCAAATGATATAGAAAGGAGAAAGAATTTGTAAGAAACTGGGGAGAAGGCAGAATGATGAGTTAATGGACTATTTCAGTTTGGGGCGTTGTATGGTGCTCACCAGAATCCTAGCACTCTGGAAGCTGAGCTCAGAGGAAATGTAAATCATAGGCCAGCCTGGATAACAGAAGGAGAGACCTTCTAAAAGAAAGTGAGTGGGTGGGGACAGTGAGCTGGCTAATGGGTTAAAGCACTGCCATGCAAGTCTAACAACCTACATTTGATCCGTAGAACCCACAGTGCAAAGAGAGAACCAACTCCTGAAAGTTGTCCTCTGGCCTCCACATGCATTCTGTGGCATTCGTTCTATGCTCGTGCATGCATACACACAGAATCAGTGTACAGAAAATAAAGGCAATAGTGATAGTCAGCTGTGATGGCTCATGCCTTTGAATCCCAGCACTTGGGAGGCAGAAGCAGGTGGATCTCAGTTCGATTCCAGTTCTAGGACAGCCTGGGCTACACAGAGAAACCCTGTCTCGGTAAAACCTAAATAAATAAAAATAGTCTTATTAACTATATTATTTAAAAAAAGCAACTCTGAAATAAATAAAAAACATCACACAGCAAAATTAACCAGACCCAAAGTCTATACAACCCAATGAGCGTCTATACAGTTAGAATAGACACTCAGAACATATGCTCTGGAACTTCACGTTCAGTTTCTGCTTTCAGCCATAGTGATAGCACATGCCATTTGTTCTAGCACTCAGCAGCTGGAGGCAGAAGGATCTCTACAAGTTCGAGGCCAGCTTGATCTACAGCGTGAGATCCAGGACAGTCAGGGTTAACTACATAGAAGAACCCTATCTCCAAACAAAATGTTACACTGTCATTATCCAGTATATTTTATGTACTTGTCACCAAAAAAATTTCATGACAGAGTTAGAATATATTCTTTTTCATGACCGTGTCCAAAGAAATATATTTTATTCCTTTGAGGCAGGGGCTTATTTTCCTTGGCTGGAAACCAGCAAGCTCCAGTGACCCCCTTGTCTTTGCCCCCACTGAGTGCTGGAACTACAGGTATGGGCAGGACCATCCCTGTTTGATGCTCATATTTGCATAGACCACAGAGATGGTACTTACAGCCAAGCCTGATAATCTAAGTTCAGTTCCTGGGACCCACATGCTAGTAAGAGGAAACTGACTCCTTAAAATCGCCTTCTGCCCTCTGTGCACTGAGCCACACACGTGACCTACATAAGTGGATGAATGTTTAAAGCCCAAACAAAAGCCTCTGTGGTTCGATTACAGCTCTTCTGACTGAAGGGTTTTGTTGTTTTGTTTGTTTGTTTGTTTGTTTTTTGAGACAGTGTCTCACTATGTAGCTTTAGCTAGCCTTAAACTCTATGCAGATCAGGCTGAAATCAACCTGCTTCTGCCTCCTGAGTGCTGGAATATTATATATTATATATATATATATATATGTATATGCTTTGTCTGAATATATTCCTGTACACCAGAAGAGGGCACCAGATCTCATTACAGATGATTGTGAGCCCCCATGTGGTTGCTGGGAATTGAACTCAGGACCTCTGGAAGAGCTGCCAGTGCTCCTAACCTCTGAGCCATCTCTCCAATCCAGTGGTATGCAGTTCTATCTTGATCTGCAGGCAACAGGAAGTGAAATGCCATCCACACTGAGCTTGAACATAGGTAATCTAAAGCCACCCTACAGTGACACACTTCCTCCAACAAGGCCAAACCTCCTAATAGTACCACTACTCCCTTTGGAGGCCATTTTTTTTCTTCAAACCACCACATATGTGTATATTTTTTACTAATATATCAGCTCGATTTCTACTGTATGAAACATCTGTGGGAGGGAGAGAGGGTTTATCAGTTCTTTGCTGCTCTTCTGGAGGACCTGAGTTCAGCTCCCAGAATCCACCTCAGTTGAATCACAACCACCAGTTCCAGGGAATTCAATATTTTTTAAAGAAAATAAAACCAGGAGAGAGATGTTGGATCCCTTGGAACTGGAGGTATAGATGTGGTAAAATGGTTTGTTAGTGCCATCTCTCCAGCTCTCATTTATTATTTTGCTGTTTATTTTGAGACAGTATATCACTGCATTTCTCTGGCTGTTACAGAATTTGCTATGTAGACCAGGCTGGCTTCAAATTCAGATACCCACCTACATGTGCCTCCCACATTCTGGGGTTGAAGGCGTGCACCACCACACCCAGAAAGTATTTTTTAATTGTTTAATTTTTTTGTGGTTATGTGTGTTCATATGCATGTTCATGCCATTATGTTTATGTAGAAATCAGAAGACTGTGTAGGAGTTCTCTCCTACCATCATTTGGGTTCCAGGATCAAACTCAGGTTCTCAAGTTAGCAGCAAGTACCTTTGTGAATTGAGCCATCCATCTAATTACCCATTTTGTGTGTGTGTGTGTGTTATGTACCCATGTGTTTGAAAAACCTTACTGTCTGACTCAGGCTAGCCTCCAACTTGTGGTGATCCTGTTGCCTAAGCTTCTTGATGGCTGAGATTACAGGTCTGTACCACCATGCCCAAACCTTCAGTATTTTTTAAATAATTTTTATTGTTTTTAATTATATGTATATTCTTGTATGTGGGTGTGTGCACACAAATGCAGGTGCCCACAGAGGTCAGAGGTGTAAGATGCTCTTAGAACTGGAGTTACAGATGGTTGTGAGCCATCTGATGTTAGCGCTGAGTGAAGCTCTGATGACCAGTATATATATGCTTAACTACTGAGCCATCTCCCCAGCCCTCCTCAGCATTTTCCACATACTGTAACTGGAGAGCACTCCTTGTACGAAGATTCATGTCTTAAATCATTCTGTGCACTCAGGCTTTATTGTGACCTGTGACTGAAGGGATGATTCATTGACCATTAAGTATAAGATAAAGTCAAACATTAGCGCTCTCAGCTCTAAATGGATATCCCTGTCTGTGTCTCTGAGACCAGGAAGAACTCTCCAGTACTGTGTGCCCTGCTCTCGTGTCCCTGTCTATACTCTGAGACCAGGAAGAACTCTCCAGTACTGTGTGCCCTGCTCTCAGTCACTTGTTGCCATTTCAAGGACAGTGATTCCAGAGCCTTACTCAAAATAACAGATTTCTCTTTTTGTCTGTCTCCTTTCTTCACAAAGACCTGAAGATGAGATGTTTCTAAAGCAACTTTCTAGTGTTTACTTGGTGGAAAAGGACTATGATGCTCCCCTTTTCTACAGAGAAGAAGGAAACAGAAAATTTCAAGAGAAGGAATTCACGGATGCTGCAGTGCTGTACTCGAAGGTAACATGCATCCAGCTCTGCAGGTGCACAAGTCACAGTCTTCATGTGACTCAATTTTGTAGCCAGTGGATTTTTGGTTTGGTTTGGTATTTGTCTTCATTTTGGAATTGGATTGGGAGTGTGTACTGATAGAATTCTGTTGTTGATTATATTGTCAAACAAAGGATGGTTTATATATCCTGAACTTTGGAAGATTCCTCCCATATTCCTTCAGACCCATAGTCACCATGAGCTTATTGGCTCTTTGTCCTGCTTTGCCAGGTGATAGTTCTTGCCAAATTAAATGCCATTTTTGTCTGAAGAACTAATGAAAATTTTGGCTTGATAGTTCTAAGTTAGTGAACAGCTAGATTTTTAGCTAGCCACATGCTAGCTTACAACCATAATAGCATGGTAGCATATCCTTTCTCCTGCCTCTCTATTGACCATTCAGATCTTGTTTAGACCATCAGGTGTTTTAGACAGAAAAGTAACACAGCTTTGCATCATTAAACAAATGGTCCACAGCATAAACAAATGTAACACATCTTGGGCTAATAGTCCACAACAGTTTCTCACCAGTTAACATGTTTTGTTTTTTGAGACAGGGTTTCTCTGTGTAGCCCTGGTTGTCCTGGAACTCACTCTGTAGACCAATCTGACCTCAAACTCACAGAGATCTGCTTGCACGTGCAACCACTTGTGGTCCATCACTTAACATATTACTATTAGTGGCAGTCCATAGATACTCTACATCACACTAACCACGACCAAGTTATATTTTTTAATTATTATTTTATGTATATGGTCTTTTGCCTACATGTATGTCTGTATACCACATGTGTGCATGGTACCTGAGGAGGCCATACTGTTGTGAGTTACCATATGGGTTCTTGGATTCAAACTCATGTCATTTGGAAGTACAGCCAGTGTTCTTAACTGCTGAGTCATCTCTCCAGCCCAACCAAGCTAGATTTTGAAGCAGAATCATAACTTTCAACGCTATGTTACTGGGTTGTTTTTTGTTTGTTTGTTTGTTTTATTTTTCTTTTTTTTTTTTTTTTTTTTTTTTTTTTTCAGTTTTCGATACAAGGTTTCTCTCTGTAGCTTTAGAGCACTTCCTGGAACTCACTCTGTAGACCAGGCTGGCCTCAAACACACAGAGATGAACCCTGCCTCTGCTGGGATTAAAGGTGTGCACCATCACCTCCTCGCCACTGTGTTACTCTTACTGACCTGTTTCCATGGTGCCCTGAGAAAATTTCTTCTATTGCCTCTTTCAGAGATCTATGTGGCCTTAAAGCAAGACTATGTCAGACTCTTGATCTGTGATCTTATATATAAAATAATGGTGTGAACTGAGCATTTTGGTATACTCCTGTAATCCAGATTTCAGAGAGGAGGAAGATGGAGAGTGGAAGGCCACTCTTAGCTTTGTAACACGCTTGAAGCCTGAACTATATGAGACCCTGTCTTAAGAGGGAGAAAAGAATGTAAGAGGTGAAAGGGAAGTGTACTCCATATTATACCACTTGCCTAGCATGCATGAAGCTTGGGGCTAAATACCCAGCACTAGAAGTAGGGGTGCTTTACCTCCTACACCTTTAAAAAGTCAATATTCAACACTTGGAATTAATTTTCCAAAAACTATCAAAGCTACAATGGCTGCTCTACAAACATATAAAAGCCCTACTTTGTAATGATGTAATAAAGTATTTGGCTTCAGTTTTATGCCTTTACATCCTAAACATGATCCCATGGAAAGCTATTCAAGGAAAAAAGGTAAAATAAGAAAGGATGGGCTGGATAGATGCTCAGAGTGTGAGCACTTGCTGCCCTCGCACAGACCATGGCATGCAGTGGCTCACCCCACCCCCCGGGAACCCAAAACCCTCTTCTGACCTCCACAGGCACTCACACTCACACATGCGCGGAATTTTAAAAATAAAATAAAACTTTTAAAATGGGCTCTAGAATGAGTTTGACTTCAGCCTTAGCTACATGAGATCCTGTCTCAAGAAGGATAAAGATGAAGGTTTGCTGTGTGGAGAGGGAGAAGCACTTTCTATTTCATGAAGCTGGTATTTTGGTGATTATGGTACTTTGCAATTTTATAGAGAGCTGCTATTTTCTTTCTTTTTAAAGTAATGCTTGTTGTTTTTGTCTGTAGAAGTAATAAATGTTACTTTGGAAAATATAGAGAAGTATAAAGAGTAAAAAAAAAAAAAAAAAAAAAAGGTATAACCAGCCATATAAGCACTGTTAACATTTCTGCTTATACCCAGCAAGCCAGCCTTTCTCCTGCGAGAATGTGTTTTCTTTTACAAAATTGGGATAATGCTGCACTTACTGTTTTGTAACCTGTTCTTTCCCTTCAACAATTTATTGTACCCCATTTTCTTATGGTATTAAATTTTCTGCTCTAAGTAATTTTCCATAGCTAACTCCATGTTCTATTACAGAGAAGAAATATACTTAATTTAACATCTAATATTGGCACCGTACTTAGCATTATGACACTATAATAGGCACCTCTCTGTATAAATATTTATGTACAACTGATTTTTGTTTAGGATGAGTAAAGCACTGGGTCAAAGGAAGTATTTTTAAGCCTTTGGTGCTGATACTGAATTGTTCTTCAGGAAAGAGCTAATTAACATCCATTTCGACAGACTATGAGAATGTTCATTTTTCTGTATTTTAAGCAACACTGATTATTAGTAGTATTAATATATATTAATATTTTGTTAGTACTATATCTTTATTTTGGAGATAGGAAATATGTTTATATAGTTAAATTTTTAAATTTGCAAGAATATATAGTGTGGTTTTTTTCTGTCCCTTAGTTTAACCTCATTTCTATTCCATAAGCTAGCCTTGTTAAATACACTGTATATAAGGCATATATAGGTGAGTAAAGACAGCCCAGTATAGCAACATTAACCTTCAGTTACTTGGGAACTGAGGTAGGAAGATCATGAATCCAGAAGCCAGGGCCAGTCTGGGGAGCACAGTAGCCCAAGTTGGCCTCAAACTCTTATGCAACTAAGCCTCATCTTCCTGCCATTTCCCAAGTGTTGGAATCACTGATGTGTACCACCATCCCCCACTCCTTCATTGTTTCAGTATACAAAGAATGAACTTCACTGTGACATCTTATAGATATAATGTATATCATTGTGCCGCCCTCTTCGCTCTCACTGCCTTCTTCTATCCCTCTTTCTTTCCTTCACTGGTCCTGTGTTGTTTAATGCTCATGTATACTGTAAAGATTTGTTTTAATGAACTGCTGAGTGGCCAGTAGCTAGGCAGGAAGTAGAGGCGGGGTAACCAGAATAGCAGAGTCCTGGGAAGAGGAAAGGCAGAGAGCCGACTAAACACCTAGGCCTCCAGCCAAGAAGGCAGCAAGAGGTGGAACCCCTTTCAAATCCGCCTCTGTGAAGAAAGCAGCAGCTCCTCCGGAGAGTCCAGTGAAGATGAGGAGGAGAAGCCCAAGAACAAGGGCGTTACTACACCTCAGGCAGCAAGGCCAGAGGCACTTGAGCTTCAGAACAGAAAGGCGGAAGGAGGAGAGGGGCGAAAACAAAGGAAGCAGCAGTGTCGGTCTCCAAGCCGTGTTCAGGAAAGACATGGAAGAGAATGAGACAGCAGAGGACGCAGAGATTCCTCAAGCTAAGAAAGTTAAGCTCTGACTCCCGTAGCACTTCCCCATAATGCTCTTGTACACTGTAAAGATTTGTTGCTTATATTGGTTTAAAAACAACTCTTGAGTGGCCAGTAGCTAGACAGGAAGTAGAGACAGAGTAGCCAGACTAGGAGAATTCTGGGAAGAGGAAAGCCAGAGAGCATATGCCAGCCAGACACAGAGGAAGCAAGATGAGAATGCTGGACTAAGAAAGGTACCAAACCACACGGCTAAACATAAATAGGAATTATGGGTTAAATTAAAATTTAAAAAAAGATTTATGGGTTAGTTTAAGTGTAAGAGCTAGATAATAATATGCTCGAACTCCTGGCCCAGCAGTTACTATAATATTAAGCCTCTGAGTCAATTATTTGGGAAGCAGCTGCTGGCTATTCAAGAGTTTCTGGCTGAGACAGAAACTGGCTAAAAATGGCACCCAATGCAGTATGCATACATCCACATACAGCCTAAGAAAGTTTAAAAAGAGTTCTAGGGCCAGAAACAGAGCCAAAAACAGCTTCCTAGTTGTGTCTCTCAAGTGGGCCTTGGTACGGAGTGGCATTTGGATTTAAGCTACAACATGGCGGGCTCCCTTGGTATAAGCACGAGCTGCATATGATGGATTTAAGGTTTCTGTTCATACAGACAAAAAAAGGAACAGAGTCAAACACAGCTTCTTGGTAGCAGCATTTTCTTGGTGGACTCTGTTTGCTAGAATTGAGCAGAGGTGGGGCTCCTTTAAAAAAGGCTTCCTGACTCAGTGTTAGCAGCAAACACAGAGGTTCTTTAAGAGGCCCTGATGCCAAACAAATAAGGTTTATGAGCAGTGGGCAGGGATTCTTTACTTGATGGCAGTGTGGACCCTAAAATTTCCCAGACTTGGTGTGGTAAACATGGCTCCTACCAAAACCTCTGCCATGAGGTTAAACTGTCCAGACCAATGAGCTGGGTGAAGTCAGCCACCGTAGCTGAGGCTTTAATCTAACCACACCAATTAGCAGATCAAAGGCTCATGTGGTCAGAAAAATAGAGCTATACAGTAAAGACAGATTCAGCCAAAAAAAAAAAAAAAAAAAAAATCCCTAAACAGTTTACAGTGTGTTTAAAAAATAGAGATACTGTATGCTATGTTGTCTTTGAATTGTCTGACTGCTGAGGAAAGAGCAGCAGCTGCTAAGAGATATTTAATTATAAATGCGCTGGATTAATCTAATTTATATATTTTGAAAATGCCTTGGCTTCAAAATTCAAAAGATATGTTACTTTGGAGAAGAGGTTTTTTTTTTTTTTCTTTATTTCCACAGAAAAATTAGAGGCTGTGGATTTATTCCAGGTTAAAGGAAATAATGTTTGATCAAGGAAAACTCCCTGAAAAATCTCCAATGGAAACAGATGGCCCAGATGATCCAACATTTCAGAGTACCTCTGGTACAGTTTCCTCTGAGTTCTCACAGACTACTCCACTCAGGACTTGCCCATAACCTGAATTTTATTTGGGTTCCTATAAAATTACCAGATCCCCTAATCAGGAAAAATAGTCTAGAGAACTATGCCCACATTCCCAAAAAATGTATTATGGATGTTTGTTTTTGTTTAGAGCATTGGTTCAAGTTGTTGCGGATAATGGTCAGAAAAAAGCTAAACAAAGGAGATTAGATTCAGGGTTCTTACTTTTAAAATTAAAAAATGGGTAATGCTGTGGAATAATGCTCTTATACACTGTAAAGATTTGTTACTCGTATTATTTTAATAAAACACTGATTGGCCAGTAGCCAGGTAGGAAGTAGAGTTGGACAACCAGGCTAGGAAAATTCTGGGAAGAGCAGAGCTGTAGTCCCGGGGCAGATGCAGAGGAAGCAAGATCAGAATGCTGGACTGAGACAGATCAAGTTCCAGGACAGCCGGGGTTACACAGAGAAACCCTGTCTCGAAAAACAAACAAAATATACGTGCATATATTTAGTATATTTTTAGAATTGAGGACATAAATCAGCCTTATAATGCTTACCTAGCATGCATCAATCTCTGGCTTTTAAACCTAGCACCCTACCCCAGCCATTTACTATACATTTCTAAGTTACATCAGTAGCTGTCAGACTGGCTTATACTACCACTAGCAACATAGTAAGAGTCCCCACCATTCCACTCCTCCGTCAAGTAGTGTGTTCTTTGTTTTACTCTTCTTTGACAGATTGATGGGTGAATAGCCTAGAACTCACAGAGATCTGCCTGCCTCTGCCTTCCGACCAATGCTAGTCTACATAGGGAGGTCCAGGAAGCCAGCTGGACTGCATACAGAGACCTTGTCTCAAACAAGTCCCCTAAGGACTGTTGATATCATTTGCATATTTTTATTGAATTATCAGTTGACTTGTTGACCTTTTAAAACTTACTGAAATAAAAAAAGTTCTTTGTTTATAATATGGGATACATTTAGTCTGATGTTTACATTTTGATATTGTCTTGATTTATTTGTATTGTGGAGAATATATATATGATATATATTCACATATATGTACATATGTGCGTGGGCACGTGTGTGTGTGTGTGTGTGTGTGTGTGTGTGTGTGTGTGTGTGTGTGTGTGTGATAATACTAGAAATGGAACCCAGAGCTTACCATGTGGTAGGCAAGCACCTTACCATTAAAGTCTTATATCCAGCCCTTACAGACTCAAATTTTTATTATCTTTTTTGTGATTTCTAGAGCTTTGTTTTTATGGTATGTTCTCTGTGTGTGTGTGTGTGTGTGTGTGTGTGTGTGTGTGTGTGTGTGTATGTGTGTCTGCCTTTTCTTAATTTTTTTGAGGCTGGGTTTCACAAGGCCAAGCATAGCCTCAAACTTTGTAACAGAAGCTGGCTTTGACCTTCTGATCCCCCTTCCCCCAACTCCCCAAGTGCTAGGGTTAAGGCATATGCCACCATTACCAACAACATCTGGGGTTTTTATTGTGATTAAAAAGAGATTCCTCCAACATTACTTTTGACTCTTCATAGTTTCTTTGAGTTATTACACTTTTGTTTGTTACATTAAGAGTTTTGCCCATTTACACTGGACCTGGTGGCACAGGCCTGTAATCCCAGCTACTGCCTTGAACTGGTAGATGTGGTAGAAGCTGTGTCTAGCGCTACCGTACTGACTGTTAAATCCTTGTTTTCTCATTGGTCTTCAGAGGTTTGCTAAAAACAAAAGTGAAAGACAAGTAGCTGGAACAAAAATTCAGTCTTGAGTAGCACATCCTTCGTTACCAGAAAAGATTAGAAACGTAACCTCCTGTTTGCTCCTTTGACCAGCTCGTTGTTTTTCAGGGAGTGTCACATGCAAGGCCTAACACTGAGGATATTTCACTGTGCTATGCCAATCGCTCTGCAGCCCTCTTCCGTCTGGGTCAGTATAAAGTGAGTATTGAGCTGCCTGGGGTCCTGCCTGTGGCTCCAGTGGAAGGCAAGGTCCTCTGTGTTTGTTCTGCACACACTGAAGTCAGTTAGCATGGAAACACTAACATCCACCAACCTCATTCTTTCTTCTGACTCACGTCACCTCTACAGGTGACCAGGAAGAGTAGTGTTAGTTGACAAGAAAAGCTAAGGCACTGTCCACAAGGCATGGACTGGATTCAATAGACCAGCACATCTCAGTGTTCATATCAGCCAGATGTGTTGCTAATGGTGCTTTAGATTCCAAGCATGTTAAAATATTAGCTTGGGAGTTGGAAAGATGGCTCCTAGGTTAAAAGCACTGGCTGCTATTCTTCTTCCAGAGGTCCTGAGTTCAATTCTCGGCACCCACATATGGTGGCTCACAACCATGAGATCCGGTGCCCTCTTCAGACCTGTAGCATACATGTGGGCAGAGGACAGAACACTGTTTACATAATAAATAAATCTTTTTTTAAAAAAAGATATTAGCTTGTTCATTGGTTTCTTCTGAATAAGAAGGACATGAGGACTGGAGAGGTTGCTCAGTGGTTAAGAACACAGCTGCTTTTCCGGAGGATCTGGGTTTGATTCCTAGTACACATATGGCTGCTCACAATGGGCTGTAACTCCATTTCCAGGAGATCTGACACCCTCTACTGGCCTCTTCAGGCACCAGACAGGCATGTAGTGCACAGACATATTTGCAGGCAAAGCATGTACACATAACAGTTTAAAAGGAGAAATTAAGTAAAGCTTATTTAAGATTACCCTTTTAGTGCAGCTCTTCTACAGTAAGCATCGAAAGGATCAAAGTGCTACAGCCACAACAGAAACAACAGTGGGGCATTGTGTCCTTGGCTGTGAGTCAGGAAGTGGCAAAAGTCAGATCTGTGTTTTAGGACGGCACCCGTAAGCCCTCTGATGTGTATTGCAGACAGGCCTAAGGACAAGTTCTACCATATCATTCATCCATGTATGAATCCTGCATGAATGCAGTTAGACATGGGAATTGAGGAGCGCTGGAATGGTCGCGTGTTCACACGCCCTGCCCTTCACTGTAAAGGGAAGGGACAAGAAGCTCTCTGGGCACAGTGGTACACAGCTGTAATCTTAGCATGGACGCCTGAGGCGTGCTGTGTGTGGCTATCCAGGGTTACATAGTCAATCCTATCCGATCAGAGCTGCTACTGAAAATTTTTAATGGAATGTGCAAGATGTCTCTGGTTTTTGTTCATATAGCTACAGAACCAGGAACAACTGCTGCTATTGTTATTGATGCCTAACTTACTGCTATTATTTGAATTTTAATATATTTGTAAGTGTAAATTTATATAATGTGTATATGTGCTTATATATATGATTTGACTTTTGGGAAGCTTTAGCTATGCTGTCAACTTTGATTAAAAAAAAAGTCTGCCAGTTTAACATGTTAAATTAGCATTGTATAGAAATCAACAGCCATATTGGTCCAGACACATTAAACTTAATTTTGCCATTTATCTAGAAGTAATACATTGTAGTAAATATTCAGAGTCTTATCTACATGAGTTTGATTACAGAAAATAACAAAATATTCTTTAAATAATGAAAAAGCTCCAAGAATCTGACTCTGGGTCCTACAGAAGAAAGACTAGACTCCTAAGGACAGGTTTAAAGAACGCAGGAATCACTTAGCCCTTTTCACCTCATGCAGTGATTGGCTGGTTTATTTTGATGATGATGAATTATTGGACACACCTAGGAGTCCCTTTCATCATTGATCTCGTCCCTAAAATGACCTGTTGATGTATCATTTGTTTTTCAGATGAGAAAACAAAGACATTGAAAAACTTAACTTGCTTACATAAGATCACACCTAGTCTCTTACTCATTCATAGTGAATACACATTTCTTTGGCTTCAAAATCTACTCTCTTTTTCTTGGTTTCTTGTGACAGGGTCTCATTATGTGACTGGCTGTCCTGGTACTCATTATACAGACCAGGCTGACCTCAAACTCACAGAGACCCACTGTCCTCTGCCTCTCGAATGCTGGGATTAAGGTGGTTGTGGTGAAACAGGATTCATCTTAATCTCAGCACTCAGGAGACGAAGATAGACCCGTGGATTTGGGGCCAGCCTGATCTACATAGAGAGTTTCAGGCTAGGTATATAGCAAAACTTTGCCTCCAAAAAAAAAACCAAAAAAACAAAACCTAGAACTGCTTAATAAGAAATAATATTTCCAACAAGTATTACTAGTCACTCAATTAAAAGGTCACACAGGAGCTAAAACCAGTCCCCAGAATTAGGAAGGAAAGAAGAAAGGAAGAGAGGGAGAGGAAGGGGAGGGGAGGGGAGGGGAGGAGGGAGGAAGAGAGAAAAGTGAAAGTGTAACTTAAGTTCTAAATTCTCTGTTGAAATGTCCACTTTATGATGCTTTACCTGCCTGTGACTTAGCAGTTTTTAGTGTATGTACTGAAAGGTAGAACCCAGAGTCATCCTGGAATTTCCTTTTTGTTTTTAGGCCTGTCTTAAAGACATAGTAAGAGCAGGTATGCATGGGTATCCTGAAAGACTGCAGCCCAAGATGATGCTGCGTAAGACAGAATGCCTGCTGAATCTGGGGAGATTACAGGAGGCAAGGCAAACCATCACTGACCTTGAAAGCAGCCTGGCTGCCAAGCCAACACAGGTACCTTCCTCTCATCAAATTCTGCAGAGGAATCTCCAGCATCTAAAGATAAAGATACAAGAGAAGGAGAATCTTCCAGAAACCTTCCCAGCAGCTCTCACCAGAGCCTTTGAGGATATGGCCTTGGGGGAAGAGAACAAACAGATTTCTGGGGCGTCGCCCTCTGTCAGCTTATGCACAGACCCTTTGAAAGGCCGCCATCTAGTTGCCACAAAAGACATTCTCCCAGGAGAACTCCTGGTGAAGGAAGATGCTTTTGTAAGTGTCCTTAACCCAGGAGAAGTGCCACCACTGCATCATGGCCTAGAAAACAAGTGGGATACCAGAGTCACCAATGGAGACCTCTATTGTCACCGATGTCTGAAGTACACTTTGGCCACAGTACCGTGTGGCAGCTGCAGCTATGCCAGGTATTGCAGCCAGGAATGTATGCAGAAGGCATGGGAGTGCTACCATAGCACAGAGTGTCCTCTAGGGGGCCTGCTGCTCACGCTCGGGGTCTTCTGCCATGTTGCTCTGAGGATGACTCTTTTAACCAGATTTGAAGATGTTGACAAAGTTATAAGAATGCTTTGTGATGAGACTTGTAACAAAGACATCTGTTTACCTGAAAACAAGAATCTGGTCAAGACATTTAATTATACAAATCAGGGAGAGAGTGAAGAGAGCAGCAAAACAGGTGAAACCCCAATTCCTGGATGTAACGTCAGTGGGAAGTATGAAAGTAATTATAATGCTGTCTTCAGCCTTTTGCCTCATACTGAAAAACATAGCCCAGAACACAAGTTCCTCTGCGCCATCAGTGTCTTTGCATTATGCAGGCAGCTCAAAGCAGCCAGCTTGCAGGCCCAGACCATGAGCTTAAAGCCCTCCAAGTTGAAAGCAGTGACTCGAGGAGTGTGTGCAGACTGGACTATTTGGGGAGTGGCCATGCTTCGACACATGCTGCAGTTACAGTGCAATGCCCACGCCATAACCTCCATATGGCACACGGGTAAGGCAAAAAACCTGGTTTACCTTACATCGTTAGTTTGAGCTAATGTTGAAGGAGAACAGACTATGGGAGAAGACTAGCGTCAGTCGAATCTGTGACCTACAGCTAGACAGTGCAGTATAAGCTACATAATATGTCATTATGCTATCAAGAAGCTTTGTGTGCATTTCTGTAATACCAGAGCTTGGGAGATGGAGACAGATGGTTAAGACAGCCTCAGCTATAGAGCAAGTTTGAGCTTACTCTGGGCTATATTAGACCCTGTCTCTTAAAAGCTTAAGGTGGTGCATGCCTTTAATACCAGCAATTAAGAGACAGAGGCAATCGAATCTCCGAGTTCCGGGCCAGCCTGCTTTACAAAATGAGTTCCAGGACTGCTTACGTAGAGAAACCACTGTCTCAAAAAAACAAACAAAACAAAACAAAACACCTTATGGAGCCAGGCATAGTGGCACATGTCTTTAATCCCAACACTTGAGAAGCAGAGCAGGTGGATCTCTGGATTCAAGACCAGCCTGGTCTATATAGCAAGATCCCCACCAGCCAAGGCTACATAGTGAGATTCTCTCTCAAAATTAATAATAATATTAACTAATTAATTAAAATTTAAAAACTAAAATATTTTTAAACTTAGATATTTTTTGTGTGGTACCCATGTCAGCCATAGAAATCAGTTCTTTCCCACCATATGTGTCCTGGGGATCAAACTCAGGTGGTCAGGCTTGGCAGCAGGCCATTTCCATGTTTTTATTGACTGTTTGTCATCAGAAAGTGCCTTTGGAGGCCTGAGGAGATGGCTCAGTGGGTGATGCACTGCTATGCAAGCATGAGACCTGGAGTTCAGATCCCTAACACCCAGGCAGGTGCTAAGCAGGCACAGCAGCCTGCCTGTGGCTCCAGCACAGTGGAGATAACAGGGTTCCTGGAGCACGCTAGCCAACCAGACTAGCCAGATTGGTGAGTTCTAGTGGAGAGAGACTCAGGCTCAGTGTGTGTGATGGAGATTGAGTGATCAAGGAAAATATCTACTTAATATCAGTTGCTAGCTTCCATGGACAAGCCCCATACCCTACACTCCCAGAGATAACAAACACCACACAAATACATGCAAGGGATGTGGGGGAGAGAAAGTACTGTTTACCTTTTTTGTTCTGTTTTATTGCCAAGTGTGGTGACACACTCCTTTAATCCCAGCATTTGGGAGCAGAGGCAGGAGGCCCTTTGTGAATTGGAGGCCAGCCTGGGCTACATAGCAGCTCCAGGACCACGTAGAGAGATACCCTGTCTCCAACTAACAAACAAGCAAAAATGGTTAGTTTAATATATGTAAGTGTTTTGTGTATGCCGTGTGCCACATGTGTGCCTGGTGTCTGTGGAGGCCAGAAGAGGGCATCGGATCCCCTGGAACTGGAGTTACAGACACTTATGAACCACCGTGTGGGTGTTAGGAATCAAATCCACATCCTCTGAAAGAGCAACAAGTACCCTTTACTACTGGACCATTCATCTCCCCATCTCCTTTTCTAATTAATTCTGCTAAACTGGAAAAAGTAGATAAAAGCTAAGATTTGCTGGCAGATTAATACGCTGTTAGCCTAACTTAACTGTAAAAACTTACTTTTCAGAATTCTCATGTGATATTGTCTAGATTTTGCTATCCAAAATGTGTATATGTCTGCAGATCTTAATTCAGCTACCAAATTATACAGTATGTAGTCATTCTTTGGAACATGGATCTTTTTCCCATCTTAAAGTAATGGAATTTGAAAACTAGCATTTGTCTGGTCCTATCAAGTCACATTTTAAGTTAGTCTGTTTTCTTTTCTGCCTTCTTTGCCTCTTTGAGCCACTGCTATAAAACACCCAAATCTGGACCAGAAAAATGGCTCTGCTAATAACAATGCACGCCTCTAAGCCTAAGGACCACGGCTGTTTCACTTTGGTTTGGTTTGGTTTTTGGATTTTTAAGACAAGGTTTCTCTGTGTAGTCCTGGATGTTCTGGAGCTTACGCTGCAGACCAGGCTGGCCTCAAACTCAGATCCACCTGCCTCTGCCTCCTGAGTGCTGGGATTAAAGGCATCAGCCACCACCACCACCTGGCTAAGATAAAATATAGAAGCCATCACAGATTCACACGTCCTCCTTGCACAGGGCTGTGGTAATCTCATTCTGCCCACATGATAGAAGGGAGAACCAGCCCCTTCTACACATCATGACACGTGCTCCCACCCCACACAGAGTAAATAGATATTGGAATGTCCAAAATCTCTGCACTATAAGTGCTTGATACAGGTCCCCTGTGTTTTTTAATTCAGAACACAATTCACGAAGTGGAACCATATACTAGTAATTTTTGAAATGGTATAGCCATTATTCATTCAAGGGAGAAAACTTTAAACTTTGTGTGTGAAAAAGACAAAGAGATGGGCTGTGTGAAGGCTACAACACAGGTGTGCCTGTTAGGGGCCAGCTCTTTAGGAGGTCAGTGGCTCCTTCTACCTGTTTTTGAGGCAGAATCTCTCGTGTTTCTGCCCCTGTACTTTATACATTCAACTTCTGTTTCTACTTCCCATCTTGCCTTAAGCATGCTGAGCTTATAGTTGCCAGCCACCACATTAGCATGGGGCACCAGGATCAAGCTAAGGGCATCTGGCCCCTTACATGGCAGGTGCTTTACCCACTGAGCCATCTTGCTGCCCCAGAAAATGTATTTTCACAGAGCAAAAGATAATCAATAAAAATGAATCTGTCCTGTAAAAATGTAAATGGGCAGTCAGGCATAGTGGTGAATACCTTTAATATCAGCATTCAGCAGGCAGAGGCAGGTGTATCTCTGGGAACTCTAGGCCAGCCAGGGCTACCTAGTGAGACACTGTCTCAAAAAAAAAAAAAAAAAAAAAAAGAAAGAGGAAGGAAGGTAAATGGGCTAAACTCTTCAAATAAGCACTCTTTTTAAGTGAACCAGAAAATAGAAAATTAAGATCCTTCTGTATTCTGTTCACAAAAGTGACTGCCATAACAATAACAGAGCATTTGAACATGGCAAGAATCATAAGTAAACCATGGTATTAGTGTTAATATGAAGTAGCAGAACCCAAAGTAAGATCTCTAATAAATCAAAGTATTTTATTATAATAAGGGAGCCTTTCCATACTGAAATATATTATTGGTGTTAGCTCTCAGAATCAGAGATTGTGTCTATAAAACAAAAGTGGTTAAGTATACAAGAAGGATCTTGGCAAAAATTCCTTTGTTGTGAGAAAATTTAATGTGCCGTTCTGACATTGACTGGGCAAATATATTAAGGATGTAGAAACCAAGATTACATAATAACCTGGGGATTAAATAGCTATATCTATCAAAACTTGTATCCCATAGATCAGAGGTCACAAACTTTCTGTGAAGCACCAGATGGTATAAACATTTTAGGATTCACAGGCCATATACTCTGTTACAGCTGTGCACTTCTGCCATATAGCCTGAAAACAGCTGTGGATAATGCATAAATGCAGAAGTCAGCCTGCCCTGATTTCAATCCAAGTTCATTATAGACATTGAAATCTAAATTTTTGTAATTTCCTGTACTCAGGATTATTCGGGTTTATTTTCAACTACTTAAACATAAAAAAATAAAAAATAAATAAAAACAGCTGTGAAGATGGTTCAGTGGGTAAATACTGCCATGCAAGTGTGAGAACCTGAGTTCAGATCCCCAGAACCTACATCTGGGTGAAGTAAGGTTGTCTGTAATTTTAGTGCTCCTATAACTACAGAGGAGCAGAGACACGGACATCCCTGAAAGCTCATGAGTCAGCTGGTTTGTACACAACACTGAACAGCAAAGAGAACCTGTTTGAGTTATGTCTTAGTTAGGGGTTTCTATTGCTGTGAAGAGACGCCATGACCACGGCAACTCTGACAAAGAAAACATTTAATTGTGGTGGCTCTCACAGTTTTAGAAGTTTAGTCCGTCACCATCATGGTGGGGAGCATGGCACCTACATGTAGGTAGTCATGGTGCTGGAAATGAAACTGCTGTATCTTACAGGCAACAGGAAGTCACTGGGCAGTATCCTGAGCATAGGAAACCTCAAAGCCCACCCCCACACTTACACACGTCCTCCAACAAGGCTGAACCCACTCTAACAAAGCCACATCTCCCGATAGTACCACTCCTATGAGATTACCTTCAAAGTACCACAAGGTAGAGGATGAAGACTGACCCAGAAGATGTCCTCTGACATCTACACACATGTGTACTCTCATAACCACACTCAGACACAACACACACACACAGAATGTAAAAGCCATTATTAGGCCATGGGCTATACAAAATAGGCAGCGAGTAGGAGTTAGCCCACAAGCTTCAGTTTAAAGATCGATGATATAGACAAAGACCTGGCAAACCTAACAGTCTCTAGATAAGGGCTGGGAGCATGGCTCGGTGAGTAACATTCTCAATTAGGGGTAATACCAGAAAAATCTACCAGTGAGCAGTGTGTGCTGTGCCAGTGTGAGGAGCACCAACATAAAAAGCTGGATGTGGCAAAAGCATGCTCTTCTAATCCCACCACTAGGAGGCAGAAGCAGGAGGATCCAGAAAACTCCCTCACCAGTCAATCTAGTGATCCATACGTGAACCAGTGAAAACCCTAGTCTCGAAAAATAAGGTATTAAGGTAGAGTGAGGTCAAGGAAGACATCCTGTGTCCGCCTCTTGGTGCAACGAGCATACTTATGAGTACATATACCCATGCCGCGTCAAAGAACTCTGTAGTCAGGCCTGGTAGTGCAGGCTCTGTGTTCCCAATTACTAAAAAACGTGAATGCTGGGCTGTGGTGGTGCATACCTTTAATCCTGGCACTTGGGAGGGAGAGGCAGGCAGGTCTCTGTGAGTATGAGGCCAGCCTGGTCTACAGAGCAAGTTCCAGGGCAGGCTCCAAGGCTACCCAGAGAAACCCTGTCTTGAAATACAAGAAAAGGGAGGGATGGAGGGAGGGAAAGAAAGAAGAAATGAGTCAGTGGTTAAAAGCACCGGCTGCTCTTCCAGAGGATCCGAGTTCTCAGCACCCAGGCGGTGATCACAAACTGTCAAACTCTCTAACATTGTTTTCTGGCCTGGAACACCAGGAATACAGGTAGTGCACAGACATAAATCCAAGGGAAACACTCATGCAGATAAAAATAAATATATTAAAATTGGAAAAGAAGCAGCAGCTGATCTGGGTCAGGAGGAAAGAGCGCTCAAGACCTGTCTGAGCTAGAGAGATCAAAGGTGCCCGAGCAAGTCAGTGAGACCCTGTGTCACAGGGATATGTCTCGGTGGAGAAGCACTAACCCAGCACATCTGAAGCTCTGCACTCAGTCTCTAGTGTGAGAGTAAGGAGAGAGGACGTCTGTCTGTCTGTCTGTCTGTCTGTCTGTCTGTCTGTGTAGGGGAAGAAAAATTCCACAGAAAGATTAACAGCTTTAGCCAGGCATAGTGACACATGGCTGTAATCTGAGCACTTGGGAAGCTGAAGCAGGCTTATAACAAATTAGCGTTTCCACACTTGTCTACACCCTTAGTCCAGCTACCTGGGAGGTTTAATCAGGATCATTTGAGCCCAGGAGCTCCAGGCCAAGCTGGGCAGCATAACAAGACCCTGCTTTCTCTTTTTATAAATTATGTAATTTTACAGAACTAAATTTAAAACTGTTACATAGACACAACTTTTAGAGAACAAATCGCCTTAATTGTTCTAGAAGTAGAAAAATGCTTTGTAAAAGAAAATAAATAAAAACAATAATTCCAAAAAATCAAGTTATCAATAGTTCTTTAAGGGCTTGAAGAGCTAGATCAGTCAGTGGTCCTAAATTCTACTCCCAGTCACCCCCACAATGGCTCGCAGCTGCCCACAATCCAGTCCAGCCGTCTCCTGGGCTCTGTGGACATTGCACTGAGAGAACCTGTTTGAGTAGATGAAAACTGACAGGGATGTTGTCCTCTGACCTCCATAAGCCTGTGTATATGCCCATGCAAAATACCCATACACATAAAATAAGTGGATCTCAAAAAATAATTTTAAATAGTTCTCCAAAGCAAGGCTGTACCCTCTGTGTCATCTGAGTTCTTTAAAACCTATGTTTTAATTATTATTTTCCAGTGCTGGTAATTGGACCTAGGGTCTTGCCCATGCGAGGCCAGCACTTCCAAGACTGAGTTAAATGCTTTTACTCAGTTGCATTTTGTTTTGAGATTTACCACTAGGCCCCACAGGTTCTTCAAAACTTTCATGAAACATTTAACCATAATTTTACAAAAGAAAAAGGAGCATAGCAGAGCACACCTGTAATTCCTGCACTTGGGAGATGGCAAGAGAAGGACCAAGGTCATTCTACACTATATAGAGAGTTTAGGGCCAGCCTAGGATACACAAGAGTCTGCCAAAAATAGAGTGTAAAAGGGGCTCTTAAATTAGGTCATCTCCTAGGGAAGACACACACAGACTGGAGAATTGCTAGAGAGACAGCCCATTAGATAAAAGCATGTACTACTCTTGCAAAGGACCTAGCTTTCACACATACATACACACACATGTATATAGACATACATAGAGACAGACACTCATACATATAAAAATTTTTTTTAATTTAGAGATAAGGTCTCACTGTATAGCCCTGGCTGGCTTGAACTCACAGAGATCCACCTGCCTCTGCCTCCAGAGTGCTAGAATTAAAGGTGTGTACCACCATGTCTGGCCTGTTTATTTTTAATATTTTTTTGAGATTTATGTATTTTATGTATGAGTGCTCTGCCTGCATGTACACCTGCACACCAGAAGAGGGCATCAGATCTCACTATAGGTGGCTGTGAGCCACCATATGATTGCTGGGAATTGAACTCAGGACCTCTGGAAGAGCAGTCAGTGCTCTTAACCACTGAGCCATCTCTCCAGCCCCTATTTTTAATATTTCCATTATTTATTTTATATATAAGGGTGTTTTGTCTGTTGTTGTGTATGTGCACTACCTTCATGCAGTGCTTAAAGAGGCCAGAAGAGGGCATCGCATCTCCTGGAACTGGAGTAACTGATGGTTGGGAACCACCAGGAGGGTGCTGGGAACCAAACCCAGGTCCTCTGAAAGAGTAGCTGGTGCTCTTAACTTCTGAGCCATCTCTCCAGCCTCTATTAATGATTTATTTCATTTTATTATGTGTTTAGATATTTGATATGGTTCTGTGCCTCTTGCATGCCCTGGTACCCAAGTAGAACAGAAGACAGAATTAGATCTTCTGGAAATGGCGTTAACATATGTTTGTGAGTTACCATCTTAAGTGCTGGGAATCGACCTCAGGACCTCTAGAAAAACTACAGTAATTAAGAACAAAATGGTGGAGCCATCGAGATTTAGGGACTCAGACTTGGTTATCAGGTTTGTGTGACAAACAGTCCACGAGGTGGAAGGAAGGAGAAATCCAATCCACAGAGTTCTCTGACCTCCTGTGGACCACTCAATAATGATGATGATAATAAAGTCTTAAAGGGAATGCATGTTTAAAAAATAAATTGAAAGCATAGCCACCCAGGAACCAAGCTAACTACTGGATGATTGATGCAATCCCTGGAAGAGGAATACACTGAACATGATGTCTGGAAAATTAGTTTACAAGAAAAGATGTACAACATTTATCTATTTTTAAGTGGAAAGAAATGTAATATACACAGTAGGATAGTGTTCCGTTAAATAAAAGTATGTATCTGTTAATAGCCAGTGAGATGCTCAACTGGTAAAGGGTTCCCCATGGTGGAAGGAGAGAACCACTCCCCAGTGTTGTTCTTTGACTGCCACACCCATGCCATCACATGTACACACAGAGATAATAAAACAGAGGGGTATAATAAAAATGGAATGTAGGCTTGATTTTTACTTGTGTGTTCAGGCCCTATGCTTATGTAGCAAATATTTTACTAACTAAGCCATCTCTTCAGGTCCTAGAAGCTCCTATTTTAAAAAATATTTAACTTAGGGGAGCTCTAGGGATAGCTCAATTGTTAGGAACACTGGCTATTCTTTCAAAGGACCTGTGTTCAGTTCCCAGCACCCATATGGCAACTCACAATGGTCTGTAACTACATCATCTGGCCTCAAGGGCACTGCATGACTCATGCAAGCAAAATATTTATAAACATAAAATATTTAACTGGAAATAAATTTTTGAGGCAGAGTCTCTCAGAGCCCAGGTTGGCCTAAAACTCATGTACATCGCTGAGGAAAACCTTGAACTCCTGACCCTCCTGCCTGCACTTCCCAAGCGCTGGGATGCACTACCATACCCAGTAGAATTTAACTTATGACTGCCATGCATTCCGTATATATTTGTTCAGTTCTCCGTGTCTGCACTGTCAGACATCAAACACAGGGCCTTGTGCTTGCCTAGCAACTGAGCTACACCCACAGCCTCTTAATGAAACTTTTATGAATGCACATGAGCAAGCATATCATGATACAAAATGGCCAGTCTATCCCCACTTTCTAGAAGTTAAATCGAGATGCCATTTTGCTATGAGATTGGCAGTCTTTTTTTTTTTTTTTTTTTTTTTTTTGATGTCCTGATTAGTTTTTGTTAACTTAGTGCAAACCTAGATATGTCTTGGAGGAAGGAATCTTAATTAAGAAAATGCGTCCATAAGATTGGTCTGTAGGTAAGTCTGATTAACAGATCACATAGGTGGTACACTCCTGGGCAGGTGGTCGTCAATGTATATAAAAACAGGCTGAGCAAATCAGGAAGCAGTATTCCTCTGTGGCTTTCACCCCAGTTCCTGTCTACAGGTGACTCCCCAGTGAAGGCTGTCACCTATGAGCAGGAGAAAAGAACCCTTTCTCCCACATAGTAGCTCTCGGTTAGGATGTTTTATCTCAACAATAGAAGCTTTAACTAAGACATTTGGTTTGATTTTTAATGCATTTTAGATCAGGGTATTGTTTTTTAAATAGCCATTGAATATCATGTGAAAAAAAGTAACTTAAAAATCACCATGTGCCCTTGTCATAAATTATGTGAAAAATTCCTTACACCACGTATGATGTTCCATGCCTACAATCTCAGCACTCATGAGCCTGAGGCAGGAAGGAAGATGGTGAGCTCAAGGCCACCTTGGGCTACATAGCAAGATCCTGTCCAAATAATAACAGTAATAACTCCCTACTTAGACTGCAAAGGCAGTGCATCACAGCACTGGACTTGAGATCCAGGTCCTTGTCGCTCATTTTCAGTTTCTAACTTTTGCATAACTACCAGCTATTCTTTTGTAATTTTAATTAGTTTTTTATAATGAAACCTAAGTGCTAAGAATATTTTCATAGGAACATTGTCAAGGCACTTGATACATACTGCAAATTTGCCCTCTAGGTGAGTTGTACCAGTTACATGCCACTAGCAATATACTTTGATTTTTGTACTGTCTGATTCTGTTTTAGTCTATTCATAGTTCTAATCTCGTTATATCCCTTTTTATTGTTTCTTTGGGGTTACACCTCCCAGTGTAGTGTTCTCATTGAATTTCATTAGCAGCTGTTTCATTAGTGGCACAGAAGAAGGATTAAAGTGTTAACTAGGATAGACTTTGACAAAAACCTATAAAAATGTATGTTATTATCTTTGCATAAATTCTTTTTAATCAAAGATCCTCAAAAAAACTCTCTCTGTTCCCATCTCAAGGGATAAATGTAGCCACTGATGATCTTCTTGGTATAGGGATGTGTGGTTCTGTCCCCGCGGGAAGGGCACATCTGTATCACACCTGGATCCATGTCTTAACAGCCTTGATGGTCTTGAATACGCTAACTGCCCTTTGGTCTGCGTCAGCTCGGTCTTGATCCTGCGCACACTTCTCATTTTGAAGACTGTCCATCAGAGTAGCTGTGTCCTAGAGTTACAAATGCGTCTTTCTGTTGTTGGTTTTTGTTTTGTTTTTTTTACTTAAATCCCTTTTGAAATGTACCAGGGACACTTTTAAATCCAAGCTACACTTTTGCTAGAGAATCAGTCACACTTATTTTTATATACAAAATGTCACCCATTAAACTTGCTTGATAAGGTGCATACATACTCTCTCTTCCTATTATCTCCCCTAATAGATGACTAATGCAAAATATTGAGTAATTTTTAAAAATCAATACTCAATTTTTTAGAAATAATTAGAGAGACATTCAACTCTGACACCAATACCCCACTCAGTTCCTGAGCCGACTTCTGCTAGAAGATAATCTATAAATAACTCACAACGCTGACATTACTCACTGTGTTGCAGTCATTTTTTTCTGAGAAAATTTTAGCAACTGTTCTAATACAAACTGCCAGTTATCAATAGTTGAGAATGCAAGTCAGCTTTTAATTATGCAGACGCTGATTATTCAGACGACAAATTGTTCGTGCCCTGTACTGCTCCTTCCTGCTGCCTACCTTTTAGCATTTTCACTGCTCATTAGCACATATTCCAGAAGGTAGGCAGTGGAAGCGAGGAGGGGACCCAAATCAGCCAAGCACTTAGGAGAAGCTCTGATGAAAGATTTTAATGCAGTTTGTGGAACTATTGACTAAAATTGAGTCATTTGGATTCCAGTGAATTGTATTTACATGTCCTATTCTTGTCCCCCATAGCAACAGATAATAGAATTGTCTGCAGAGAGACAACATAATTTTTATATTTAATTTTTTCTTTGTAGAACATTTTCACATGATGGTTCGTGGTATTTTCTTTGTTCATTACATTTGTATCCAGACCAGTTACTTCTCTGGTAAATGACTGGCTGAGATGCCTGGCACGGGTACAGTGACACCACAGTTATCTAATGGTTCCCAGTTTTTAGAAAACTGTTTACCTTTAAGTATCAGTGTTTTTCACATTTCAACCAGTTTATTGGGAATGTGATTTTCCTTCTGCTTAAACTGAGTCTATGGTCTTAATTTAAGCCTTTCTAGGTAGCCAACATTACATATATTGTACCTACTCCTGGCATATGTTTGGCTATTACAGAAACCCTTGTAGGTATGCAGTCCCTCTAGGCGCCTCTGTATATGATGAAATTTGAGTGGGAATGGAGTTTTGTTTGTCCTAGGGCTATTGTGTTACACATAGGAGTTTTCCGCCTCCTCTAGTCCATCGCTGCCTTGCCGTTGTCAGAAAACCCTGTGCTGTATTCCCACATGTCAGTTCTCTGCTTCTTAACTTCTTTGACCTGAGAAACTATAACCAAATCAAGTAGCATTTGATTTGAAGAGCATGTAGGCTATTAGAGTTTGGATCTTACATGTCACCACAGGTCCTTTTGTTGAAGCCTTGGCCACATTAACTTCAGGAGGTGGAGGATAGTTGAAGGAACCCCATCCCCACCCCAGTGCCTCTTTTGTTACTGCTTTTGGTCTGTTTGAGCCAGGATCAGTTACATGCCCCAGGATGATCCTCGTGTCCTATGCTTTCAAATGCTAGGGTTACAAGCACGCATCAGTCAGCTTACCTTTCCTTGGCTTTTTTAAAATTGATTTTGCCATAGCAACAGAAGCCTACCATGAGCATAGCTGTGCATATGAATATGAAAAACTCACATATGCGTGAATGGAAGCTTGTGCAGACCAGCATCACTACTCAGGGCCCCTTTTCTTCCTTCCATGTTTGCAGCTGTGTGGATTAGCTGTGGGTCCTGCAAAGAGGTTGTCTGGGACGGTTCAGTAAAAGACCTACAGAGGGTTTGCTTATGTGAGACTGTAGAGAAGTTTCCAGAAAGATTAGATGAAGCAGGATGAATAACTGTGGGGTTTCATACACACTTAAGGCTGTGTAATATATAAAGTATGTTACACTAACTAGGACACTTATTCCAATAATCAACCAAAGACCTAACTAAAGCACTGGACTTTAAAAGGCCTGGGGAGATAATCTCAGGGGTGCTATGGATCTGCATCCTGTGAACACTGTAAAATTCTAGAAAGTGCCCTACTGATAATCCCTTTTTGATTTTTTTTTTTAAGTTCTAATATTGGGAGCTTTGAGTGGCATATACACATAATGGTTAGGCTCCAGCTGATTTTTCATGTACTCATTCACTTTGCTTCCTGGGGACCAGAGTTTGCTATGAGTCATGTTCCATCCAGTATATATTGGATCCGGCTGTGGAGCCATGACTCAGACGGGCTTCAGGCCCAGCTGCTCAGTTCATCCTGTTGCAGATTTCTTTCTGTTGTTGTACTTTCAGGGTCTAAAGAGAGCACGGTTACCAACAGCAGACAGGTTCGCCTTGCCACAGGCATCTTCCCTGTTGTCAGCCTCCTGAACCACTCCTGCAGCCCCAACACTAGTGTGACCTTCACTGGCACAGTCGCCACCATCCGGGCAGCACAGCAGATCCAGAAAGGACAAGAGATTGTGCACTGCTATGGTGAGAGCCAGCTTCTCTTTGCACTGGGCCGGTGGCTCCACTCATCCTCTGTATTTTCCTGGAAAAGGCAATGCATCCTTAGGCCAATGAGAAAGGTCTTCTGGCCATCATAAAAGGCCTGTTGAGGGCAGTGAGCCATGTCTCAGTGCTGAATCCCAATAGACTGCCTAGCCTGAAAATAGGCTAGGAGCGTCTTCTCGGTTCTTTTCCTTCCTGCCCCAGCAGCTTGGAAACCTATCCACTTGCTCCCATGTGTTGTTTGTTTTAAGATGATAGGATGGTACCCAGTGACACGCTAGTGTCTGTGACTGAGCCCCGGCCACAGCCCAGTTCCATCATTTTCAGTTCCATGATGAATATCCCAGCCCTTCTGTTGAGTAGGCTCTGACTGTCTAGAAGTGAGTGTAACTGTGGGGATGTCCTCAGGGCCTCATGAGAGCTGGATGGGTGTGGCAGAACGGCGGCAGAAGCTCACTTCTCAGTACTTCTTTGACTGTAGCTGTCCAGCCTGTCACACTGAGGCGCTCAGAGCAGCTGCAGAACCCAGATGGGAAGCCTTCTGCTGTAACACGTGCAGAGCACTCATGCAGGTAAATCTTCTCTACTGTTCCCAGAAGTCAGTGCTCCAGCCCAAAGGAGTCACTAGGAGAAAACACTGGGGGTTTCTGAGAGTTCTATTATTACTTCCATATTAGTAAATCATCTAAACATGTTGCCCAACCCTGGGAACAACCACAGGTCAGGTTGGATTTAGTAATGTTTTCCTTACAAATAACACAAAATCTTAACTTTGACCCTCTGGGAGAAAAAAAAGAAAAAAACTTAGAAGTTTACTTGCTTAAATAAATCATCTACAGTTCTATATTAGACCCGGTACTTGGCTCACACCTATAATCAATCCCAACTCCCAGAAGGCTGAGGCAGAAGGATCTCAAGTGAGATTCCATCTAATAAAGCAACGTCCCAGACAACTGTTCCACATACATCAGCAGCAGCAGCACATTTCCGGTCTTCTCAACCCCATTCCCTATGCGCTACTCTCATCAGACACACTCCTCTCTGACGGTGACAGGATGATTGTCGCCTCCTTGTCCACCCAGCCTAATAGTATGAAAACATGTGCCTGTCCAAAGTCAGTCTGAGCGAAGGTCTCACTGTGTGTCATGGGTCTAGTAACTCTGAAAATCAGACCCAGAGGAAGGAACCACATGTGAGCCCCTCAGGTAAGGGCATTGGCCTTGGGAGAGTGATTATAGATCCTTAGAGAAATTGGTCTGCTGTTGCCAGATAATAGCATAGACACTGGAGTCTTCAACATCCATGCCCAGATGAAAACTTTTCTCTACTGCTAGAGGATGGCCTTCTTGTTAGGAACACTGTAACTAGAATTAGTTGTGCCAAGACGCTAAAATTGTAAACCCACGGGTCAAATATGAGGCCTTACCTAGTGCTTTGTCTGTTGTTTTAGGCAGGGTCCCACTGTGTAGTCTTGGCTGGCCTGGAATTCACAGAGATCCACCTGCCTTCTGTCTCCTAAGTGCTGGGATTAGGTTGTGCACTGCCATGCTGGGCCCTAGCACCCTTTGCATTAGCTGTCTCCCTCACTGTTGCTCTATTGAGACAGGTTCCATTGTGTATCCCCAGTGTCTTAGCGTTTACTATTACTGACACCATTGAGACACCATGACCATGGCAACTCTTAGAATTGGGATGGCTCGCTTACAGTTTCAGAGCTCATCATGGCAGGAGAGCATGGCGAGGTACAGGCAGATTATAGTACTGAAGCTGAGAGCCCTGCATCTTTATTCAGAGGCCACAGGAAGCTGACCGAGTGGAACTTGAGAAGAGACCTCAAGGCCTGCCCCCACAGTGACACACTTCCTCCAGTGAGGCCACACCTCCTAATAGTGCCACTCCCTTCAGGGGCCACTTTCTTTCAAAGCCCCACACCACTAGACTAGCATTCATTTCATGGCCCATGCTAACCTCAAACTTGAGATCTCCTGTCCCAACTACCCAAGTACTGGGATTTTCACAGGCCTACAAAACTCCATCTGCCTTTCTCCAAAAAGACTCACTTTTTATTTTATGTGCATTGGTGTCTGTGTGAGGATGTCAGATCCACCCGGAAGTAGAGTTACTGGCAGTTATGTGCTGCCATATGGGTGCTGGGAATTGAACCCGGGTCCCCTTAACGGCTGAGCCATCTCTCCAGCCCCTCCAATAGATTCTTAATAAAATGATTCTATCCTTTAAGCCATATCTCTCTTCTCTTCTGCTTCTTCCTCTCTTCCCTTCCCCAAGGGTGGTCTAGAGTTCGTTACAAAGCCCTGGCTGGCCTCAGCGTCATCTTCGGCCCCTAGTTCCTAAGGGCCGCTGTTACAGCAAGGTGTCAGCACATCCAGCTTTCTGTGGCTGCTTTTCTTAGGGCTATTTAAAGTAACCAGTATATATATGTTTGTCATCTAAAGACCTGTTCCTAAAAAGAGGTAAGAGGGGCTGCTGAGGTGAAAAAGATTACAAACTATATTATTTCTGTCCAAACATGAAATCTCAGAGTGGGGTCGGCCACTGTTTTCCCTGGAACTGCTATTGGGCCGAATTTAGTCCCTCTTGTCTGCAGTGTGTCATTGCAGGAGTCTGTTCCCCATCAGGTCAGTGACCCTGTAGCTCAAGTAAATGTAACATGCAATGCTGCTACCTGCTCCGGCTTAGGAATAAAGAGAGAACTGGCTTCCGCAGGGAGCTCATGTGCTGAGCTGCAGCAACAAATCGTGCACAGAGTCTGTCAGCAGGGACCACCTGGTCTCGCGCCTCCAGGACCTTCAACAGCAGGTCTGTGTGGCCCAGAAGCTTCTCAGAAGTGGAAAACCAGGTGAGACTGTCTCCTGCTTGGGTTCTCCAGCCCCTTCTCTTTGTTTATTCTGTTCTCACCTTGTACCCAAGAATAGTCACAGTAGATGATTGAGGAATTGAATTTCATTATCCCAGCACTAGCCACAAGATGGCTATATAGGCCAATGAGACCAGACCCTACTCAGCTGTACTCTGGTGTCCTTGAAAGTACTGGATAGTTTTAAGTTGTGTCTACCTCATCAGATAGTTCTAGCACCTCAAGCATCAGAAAGACTTCCTGACTTCCGTGAGCTTTGGGTGACTCCAAAAGTCTTAACTCCCAGCCTGATGACTAACCATTCTGGGAAGGTGGTTCTGTCCTCAGCAGCCGCGGCCGATCCTGCTCTGAGCTGGTGCTGTGGCTCAGGGGCAGAGCTTGCATAGCCCCCCTGAACACTGAGAGAGGGAGAGGGGGTCTCTTTCTTTTCAGAAAGGGATTTGTGAAACCTGTTATTAGACCCTGATGTAGTAGGATTCTAGTTCACCTGTTGTAGCCTAGTTTCTGAGTTGACCTCTAGCCTAGATCACGAGAAGTAATGACTACAGGTGGGCTATAGAGTTGGTTAGAGTGGAAAATAGAAGCTAGGAGCCCAGGTTAAATGTGGGGATGCCTCATCTACTTTTCCTACTGAAAAAGGAAACAGAAATGGAAGAGACAGCAGCTTTCTTGGAATGCTGGGTGGTTGACTCAGGGAAATACTGGGGCATTTTCACATGAACCCAGATAGAGAACCTGTGGTCTGGGCTCTGATGCCCAGGTCTACGTCTGTTGTGAGGTGTTTTTCCTTTGACTCAATAGAGCAAGCAATTCAGCAGTTGTTGCGATGCCAGGAGGCTGCCCAGAGCTTCTTGTCAGCAGAGCACACGGTTGTGGGGGAAATTGAAGATGGCCTGGCCCAGGCCCATGCTGCCTTAGGTATGCTACAGCTCTCCTGCCCCACCCCTGCTCAGTCTGTTTGCTCTCCTGTTTGCCTTCCTCAGCCTGAGGCCTCGGGTGGTGGTTGTTCTTTTCTGGAATTAGATTGTTCTCACAGGAAACTGGCAAAAGTCTGCTACCCATATCCAGAAGAGTATCCGTGTGGTCGAAGCTCGCCATGGGCCATCCAGTGTTGAAATCGGCCATGAGCTCTTCAAACTGGCCCAAGTCTTGTTCAATGGGTAGGTCTTTCTTCTTTCTAGCACTTGCCCAGGGCACATACTGTTTTCTGCTTTTTACTAGGGCTTGTATGGATGACTTTTTGCTACAGTACTTTTAAACATGTTGAAATCCTTCTATTTCCTCTTTAGACCAGATCCGTACCCTCTGCTTCTCTGACAGACTTTAAGCTTTGAATTGCCTCCTGAGAGATGTGGAGAAAACTCTTAGGTCTGAATTGAGTTTTCCAGGGAGGCCTTCCAGGCAGCCTCGGCTGCCCTCTAGCATTCCTCTTGCCTGAGTCACACCTCCCTTAGCTTGCTGTTCCCACACTCTCATCCAGGGCCCCTGCCTTCTCCCTAGTTTGCATCCCATTCCTTTTAAAGCAGAGTAGTTTTCAAGCAGAAGGAATTCTTCCCTCAGATGGCATTGGCCAATGTCTGAAGACAGTTTTGATTGTTATGGGTTGAAGGAGGATCCTGTCAGCATCTAGTGGTAAGGGCAGTCTCCACAGTGGAGTTACCCAAGTGAGCTATATGAAGGTGGAAATCCCTGCTTTAAAGGGGAGGTGCCCAGGGAATGGCTCAGTTGGTAGCATACTTCCCTACACAAGCCCTAGGTTCTGTCCCTGGAGCTGCGGTGTTCTCTGGTAGTCCAGGCTGACTTTATTAAATATACACTATATCACCACACTGCACACAATAAAAGACAAGAGCAGAGTTAATGACCTGGCTGGTCCTTCACCCGGTTTTGCCATTGAGATCACTGGAAGTGAAATATGTCCCCAGCTGTGGTATTTTTGTATGGGTAACATCGGTTAGGGGTCAGGCTGAAGCTTAGACCTGCTACCCAACATGGGATCAAAGTCAGTCAAGCGAGACATGGGCACCCTAAAATGAACACTGCTATATAAAGCTTTTGTAAATGTTGGTTAGGGTTTTAAGATTTGCCCGTTTTTCTCAGGGTCCTGGAGTCTATCACACACAGACACATTTTTCTCCAACTCTTCTTTTCAGTGTGCTTGTGAAAGTTTCTGATCTATCTATCCTTTCTGATGGTAAGACCCTGGAGGACATGGTGAGCTTAGACCCTCTGTGCCTCCATCAGACCCTGGAGGATGGAATGAACTTGATTCTTTGTGCTCTGTCCACAAAGGAGTCAGCTTTCATTTTGGCTGAGTTAATGAACTGACCATATTTCCTCTCTTGGTTCAGGTTGGCAGTACATGAAGCTCTGAATGCCATACAGAAAGCGGAAAAGGTCCTGTTGGTGCACTGTGGCCCTGAGAGCAGTGAGGTTCAGGAGCTCCGGGAGATGAAATCCTGTTTATTGGACTTGTCATTCATCCCTGTGGGGCCTCTGGTGTAGAATATACATTCCAGCCCTCAGGAGGGGAACTCTGGCAGATGAGTTGCTTTGGAACTATAATCAGAAAGGTCAGGACCTAACCAGCCATCCTAAGCTGTGTCTTGATGGCAGGGAACGTTTGGGAAGCAGTGATTGAGTGACACTGTCCTGATAGCTGCTGCTTGCAGGAACTACTGCACTTCGCTAGAAATTCTCCATCCCCAGAAAAGACCTCCACCAGTGTCTGTGAAAGCTGAGTACTTGTAAAGGGTGGCACTGATCTGCAGGCAGCTGATACCAGCCTAGGGTTTTGGCTTCATTTCATCTCACTAAACGATGAGTTTCCCTGGAACATTCCTATGGTTTCTGGTAGTAATGAAGTGCTGTGTACCACTCCAGTGGGAACTTCATGTCTTAGTTGTATTGTAATTGAAAAACAATACTACAGCAAGAAATTGCTGTGGCTCTTACCTCAAGAGACACATAATTGCACTTACAATATCCTGCTTCTTAAATTCTTCATTAAAACTGGTGGTGTGTCATCTGTGAATGGAGAAACAGTCACAGGGCTAATCTTACTGCTGGCCATTCTTCCTGAGGTGGCAGCTTCCATACTTGCTTCTTACCAATTTTCTAATTTAAAAAAAAAAATTAATTTATGTTCATTGGTGTTTTGCCTGTGTGTCTGTATGAAGGTGTCAGAAGCCCTGGAACTGGAGTTACAGACAGTTGTGGCTGCTGTGAATTTAGCCTGGGCCCTCTAGAAGAACAACCAATGTTCTTAACCTCTGAGCCATCTATTATAACACATATGCCTCCTTTCTGAATTATTTGTTAGCAAACCTGAGGTAGGCTACTCGAGTTGTTTACTTGAAGACAGAATCTCATTTTGTAAGTCAGTCCAGCCTCAAACATATCATCCTCCTGCCTCAACCTTCCAAATACTAGATCTAAAAGATTATAATGAGTACAAAGAAAAGAATCAAGAGTCCATCAAACATTCCATAGGATCTGGGGGTGCAGCACACTGGTAGTGTGTGAGGTTCATGGTTGCATTCCCAAATGCTCCACCCCAAGTGCTGAGGTTGTAGACATTGCTACTTATGGTTCTTAACTGAGACAGAAGGGAAGGATGGCACCTCTTTCCTCGAGGATGTGTAGTGGTGCTCCAGACCCCCAGAGTCAGATAACAGTGGCTTGTCTGACTGTTCCTTATTACATTATTACTGGTGGCCAATTTGTTTGGATGAGTTAGTAGGAAAGAAAACGAAGCCCATATGCACTGTTTTTGAGACCTTGCCCACTTGTCCATGCCCAAGAAGCTGCTGTTAGTTTCCATGGCATTACAATCAAGAAATAAATAGCCCTGAAGAGGCCTGAGAGCTACTTTCCTGGAAACTGGGTGATTAAAGGTAATTAGCATTCGAACTTTTGTGGGATGGAAAGTGGGCAGGATTTGATTTTCCTGCTGTCTATTAACTTAGTCTGACAGAGGTGACCTGCAAGGTTTTGTTTTGTTTTTATTTTGGGGGCTTTTGAAAAAGATTTATTTATTTATTTACTATATACAATGTTCTGCCTGCATGTCAGAAGAGGGCGCCAGATCTCATTATAGTTGGCTGTGAGAGCCTTGTGGTGGCTGGGACGTGACCTCTGATAAAGCTTTGAGCCATCTCTCCAGCCCCAATCTATAAGGTGTTTGTGGTAGAGGTTGTTTTTTGTTTGTTGGTTGGTTTGGTTTGGTTTTTTGGAAAAAAGTTTAGTTCTACAGACAGCTCTATCATTATTCAGTCCAAACACATACTGTGTGTTTTGTTCCTAAGAGCCTGTTACAGTTTAAAATAAGTACTCTTCCTCAAAGAATATGTTTAGAGTTTTACATATTAGGCTTTATTTTATTTATTTATATATACATATATGTGTGTATACATATATATATATATATATATATATATATATATATATATATATATATATGTAGAAGGGTTTTTTTAAGGAATTATTTCCTGAATTATGAAGTATGTCTCTTGGGCTAGAGAGATGCTCAATGGTTAAGAGCATGTGCTGCTCTTGTAGAAACCTGAGTTTGATTGCCAGTGCCCACATGGCAGATCATAACCATCTGTAATTCCAATTTTGGGACTCCATTGCCCTCTTCTGGCCTCTGTGGGCACTGCATGCACGGGGTGCACAGATATAAATGCAAAGCACCCATGCCTATAAATTAAAAATCAAAAAGTTAAATCTCTCATTGTCTTGTGTGACCTTAGCTTGTGACCTGTGCTTACATTACAATCTAGCATGGGCTGGCCATGGTAGCAGCACACTCAGGAGGCTGAGACAATATAGGCAAGGATTAGAGGGCAAGTCTGGGCAACAAAAGATCCTGTCTCAAAATGAAAGGCTTGGGCTGGGCAGGGTAGTGCATGACTTTAGTCTCAGGATTTAAGAGGCAGAGGCAAGTGGATTTGAGTTCTAGATCAGCTTTATAGAAAGCATATTTCAGGACAGCCAGGGCTGCACAGAAAAACCCTTTCTCAGAAAACAGAACAGATAATAAAAAGATAAGGACTGAGAGACGTCTGAGCAGTTAGGAACACATACTGCTTTTCCAGAGGACCTTAGTTCAGTTCCCGGCACCCACACTGAGTGGCTTACAACCCCCTGTAACTCCAGGTTCACTGGATCCAACACCCTAATTATGCACCATTCAATTATGCAGATGTATACGTGCACACACTGAAAAAAAGTAAATCTTTAAAAGTAAATAAAAATACAAATAAAATGAAACTACATTTAAGTTTGACATGGTAGCACACAACTTTAATCCCAGCATTTAGATGGCAGACCCAGGCAGATCTCTCTTGAGTTTCGGGGTAGCCAGGGCTTCAAAGTGAGGCCCTGCCAATAAATAAATAAGAGGGCTGGAGAAGTGACTCAGTAGCTAAGCAGACAAGCTATTCCTAGTCCAATTCCAAGTGGCAAGCAACTCAAAACCACCAGTAACTCCAGCTCCAAGGGGATCTGGTATGTCTCATCTCTGCAAGCACTTACATTCACTTACACTCATGTGCACATACCCACACATATTCATATACATGTAACTAAGACTAAATATAAATTCTTTTTTAAAAATAAAAGCACACAAGCCAAGTGGTTGTGGCATACACCTTTAATCCTGGCACTCAGGAAGGAGAGGCAGGAAGATATCTCTGAGTTAGAGACCAATCTGGTGTACAGAGCTAGTTCCAGGACAGCCAGGGCTACACACTGAAACCCTGTCTTGAAAATAATAATAGTAATAATAAGCAAATAAAACCACACAAGGCATAGTGTCATGTGCCTATAATCCTAGCACCTGGGAAGTAGAGGCTGAAGGTTCAGGAGTTCAAGGCCATTCTGAGCTGCATGAGACTCTGTCTCAAAAATAGGGGCCCATGCTTGTAGCTGAAAGTTTCTGGCCCGTCTGGCCCTCGGTCCAAACTTGCAGTCCTGTAGCTGCTTAGCCTCAAATAATCACACAAAAGCTTATATTAGTTACAGTCTGTTTGGCTTATGGCTCAGGCTCATTATTTGCTAGCTCTTTTAACTTAACCCATTTCTATTCATCTGTGTTGCCACGTGGCTCATGGCTTAACTGTGTTTCTTTACATCTTGCTTCCTTGGGCAGCAGCTCACAGCATCTCCCTTGACTCCGCCCTCCTCCTTTATCTATGCTTGGATTTCCTGCCTGCCTTTAAGCTGCTTTGCCATAGGCCAACAGTTCCTTTATTATCCAGTGGTAATTCACAGCAAGCAGAAAGCCATCCCACATCATTATCCAAGAATTCAGGAAGAAGTGGCGAATGGATCTCTGAATTTGAGGCCAGCCTTATCTACATAGCAAGTTCCAGGCCAGCCAGGGATACATAGTAAGACCCTATCTCAAAAAATAAATAGACCCCAGGCAGTGGTGGCACACACCTGTAATCCCAGCACTTAGGAGGCAGAAGTAGGCAGATTGCTGTTTGTACATGACCTACTGGGTCTACAGGATGAGTTATAGTACAGCCAGGGATATACAAAGAAATCCTGCCTCTAAAAACCAAAATTAAATAAATAGGCCTGATTGGTAAAAATTTAGCTGTCCTCCAAAAGAATCTAGGATCAACCTTCAAAAACCATGTGAAGAGAAGCAGAGGATGGTGGCACATGCTTGTGATCCAACATTGGTGAGGCGGAGACAAATGGATGCCTGGAGCCCACTGGCCAGGCAGCTAGCCTAATCTTAGACTGTTCCAGGCCAGTGAAAAAGTGCCTGTAAAAAACAGGGTAGGAAGAGGTAACAGGATGTCTCAGCATACAAGCTTGGCAACTCCAGTTCAATCCTCAGAAGCCACGTAAAGGTGCAAGGAGAGAACCAAGCCTATAGATCTGTCTCCTGACCTCCACATGCATGCGGTGGCAGCCACACACATCATGCATTCATACAAATAATTATTTTTAATTGTTTATGTGTATGGGTATTTTGCCTGTGTACATGTCTATACATGCATGCGATGCCTTTGGAGGCCAGAAGAGGAGATCAGATTCCCTGGAACTGGAGTTATACAAGGTTGTGAGCCACTACATGGGTGCTGGGCACCAAACCCTGGGTCCTCTGCAAGAGGTTCTTAATCCCTGAGCCGTCTCTTCAGCCCCTCAATAATATATTTTTTTAACTTTTAAAGTGGACAGCTCCTAAGAAATGATACTCAAGGTTGACCTCCGGTCCCTACAAAACTCAGTGCACAAACTCATACCTATATAAACACACCTAAATATACAAGTAAACCTAGTCGGGTTCTTTAGGAACATGTGCTACGTTTGGATTTTGAGTCCCTCAAGGACTCATGTGGTAAAGTGTGGTCCCAGAAGATAGTAGAACTATTAAGAGACCTAAACTGGGTGTATGTATGCCTGGTCTACATAGTGAGTTCCAGTACGGCTGGGGTTACACAGAGAAATCATGTCTTGAAAAACCAAAAAGCCAAAGAGAAGAAGAAGCAGTAGTACTTGGGCCTGATGGGAGGTGGCCAGTCAAGGGGATCACTGGCCTCTTCTTTTCTCTTTGCTTCCAAGTCATATGGCAAGTTGCAAGACTGCTTCACCACATGTCCAAAAGCGAGGGGGACAGTCATGATCTGGGACCTCTAAAACAACTGGATTTTTCCAGGAATGTGTTTGTAGTGAGAGAAAGCTAAGGAACAGCACTGCAAGCTTCAGTATTTCAGTAGTGGGGCAGGGAGGAGGGATGCCCCCCTGGGAGGCGGGGTGTGAGTCCTACACATTTGCCAGGGCTCCCAGAACAGGAAATGGTGAGTTTCTGTAGAGCTTAAGCAGAGCCAGTTACAAGTATGTAAATTCATAAGGACCAATTTTTCTCCATACTAAACATAGCTTCAAACAGAAGAAAGAAAGCGAAAATTAAGGAAAAGCTCTTTTATTGCAAAGAAGCATTGAAGCTATAGGGCAGCTGTCCTGAATGTGTAATTAGCCATCCCTCTGGAGCACAGTGAGCAGGAGCATTAAGTGCCCCTGGGGTCCAGAATTTTGCCTATGAAGAGAAGGGCCCCTGTGTCTGTGTCTCTCAGGACAAAGATAAAAGGTTGGTTAAGGTGATAGTCTAGCGGGAAGGTGAGCCGGACAGGCTGAAGGCCTGGGTTGGGGCTGGTTGCTGCTCCCTCCTCATTCCACTCAAAAGCAGCCCTGTGTTCTACTTGGGTTAGCTTGACAGCTTTGCCTGTGATCTTGCTGAAGTCAGGTGACTCAAACAAGGACTGTAGCTCTGCAGAGATTGAGAGAGATTTAATTAAAACCCTCCTTGTCCATCTCCTCCCAGCCCCCCCATACACACACACCCACACACCCACACACACACTCCTGGTTTGGGTAAGCTAATTCTCAAGAAAGACAGTTAGGAGCGGTGCACGCCTTTGCCCTGTGAATATAAGGTGCTCTGAGCCACTACAGGCTCAGTGACCTACCCGAGAACATAGAGCCAGCAAGGCTTAAATGAGAAACCAAGGGAACAGACCTGGCCTGAGACAATATTCTGGGCTGTTACGGGATGTATGCTCATGGGACCAAGGACTAAGTCTGATGGGAAGTTGGTTCTATGTTCCCTTCCCCCATAATAGTGTAGCAAGTGCCCAGAGCCACCCTACAAAGTCCTGTCAGCGAGGTGAAGGCCCAAAGACTCAGCCTCACTTGCAACCCCTAGAGCAAAGTGGTCCTGCAAACATACTCATCTCCTGCAGAGACTTGGTGACTCCGCCTTCAAAGCTCAGCTTCAGCCTGGGCATGGTCAACACAGCTTGGATGGTCTTCAGTTCTCGATCTATGTCATGAATGAATTCAGAAGTGAGGCTCTCCTCTATCATGGTCAAGTTCTGGGTCACCGTCAAGGGCAGGAAGAAGATGATGCTCATGCTTCCTGTCAAGGGCAGCTGGGCAATCTAACAACAGAGAAGTGCATGAGTTAGTCCTGATCCAAACCCCATACACCAAGAGATGTTTTCCCTCTCCCAGCATGCCCAGCCCCGGCCTCTGCAGGTCTGTCTGCCCAGGAGCAGGCGGTTTTCTTCTCAGCTTAATACCAATGGAGAAAGTTTGATGAAAAATGTTTAGCTTGTGCTTTATCTTAGTTGGGCTTTATATTGCTGTCATAAAGTGTAACCAAAAGCAGTTTGGTGAGGAAAGGGTTTATTTTATCTTAGAACTCTCAGGTCACGCTGATCACCACAGGAACCACGTGTTCAGGCATGGCACGTTCATGGTGGCTAGGCCCCTCCTACATCAGTCATTAATGGAGAAAGTGCCCCCCCCATGTGCGCCCAGAGGCCAGTTTGGTGGGCACACTGCCTCAGCTGAGGTTCCTTCTTCCAAATGCCTCTCGTGTCGTCGGTAACACTAACCAGGACCTGGCTCTCGGGAGCTAGACTTTAATGTCCTAGAGTCTGCCTGCCAGCATTTACTGACCATTTGCTTTGTGAAGAGCCCTGAACTAGGAATGAACAGTAAAACAGATCCTTTGAACCTAAGGTCCTACGGGCCCAAAGAACAGTGTCAAGGCTTCCCAGAGCCTCATACAGCCATATACAGCAATATATACAAAAATGGCATTTCTCTAGAGTGTGTTAGCCTTTTTTTTTTTTTTTTAAAGATAAAGTCTCTCTATTATGCTGCCCTGGAACTTTCTATATAGACCAAGCTGGCCACTGTTTCAGGCACTTTTGCCATATTTTCAAAGAAACCATGGCCTAGAAGAGGTTAGTAACTACTAAGAACTGAAGTTGGATGCACTGAGAGCCTTAGAATGTCTGTGTGACATCTATGACAGGTTGTCAGAATTTGGTGGCTCGCTCTAAAAAGAAGCTGTCAGGAAAAGAGTGTGAGTTCCAGGGCAGCCACGGCTACACAGAGCAACCTTGTCTTGAAAAACTAGAGGGGCTGGAGAGATGGCTCAGAGGTTGGAGCACTGGCTGCTCTTCCAGAGGTCCTGAGTTCAATTCTCAGCAACCATCTGGCTCACAGCCATCTGGAACTTGATCTGGTGCCCTCTTAACAAATAAGTCTTAAAATAAAAGAAAGAGAAAGAAAGAAAAGAAAAGAAAGAAGGAAAGAAAGAAAAACTAAAAGAAAGGGAGAGGAAGAGGAGGAGGAAGAAGAAAAGGGCCCAGGAACGTTACCAATTTGCCCAAAGTTCAGATAGCTGGCAGGTCTCAGTGGCCATCCGTCCTGTACCACCCACCCTGCCCCTCTCAGGCCCCTCCCACCCCCCATCCCTACAGACCTTGCAGTTGAGATCAGAGTCCAAGCCGTATCTTAAGATGGCCTTGGGTTCTGACATCATGGGGACTTTCACAGTCCTGTCCTCATCCAAGTGAAAATCCTGGAGGGTCGTCTTTCTCGAGTCAAACTTTGTTACCCACTGCCCTGGAAGGAAACATGGAGCTTCCTGAACCACTGTCCCAGAAAGGCCAGGGGACCATGCTGTGTCTCCACTGGCCAAAGGAACCTGAGCCGTCAGTAGTGTGGGCACAGAGCTGCTGGGTCCCAGCATGTGGAGTGTAGACCACAGGCTCTGGCTCTGTTCCCCAAGCAAACAGATGGAAATAAATGGGTGTCCTCACTTTGCCTTGGATCGCCGAGTTCCTTTTGTTAAAGGTGATCGTTAATATGCTGGGCTGTGCCTGCTCTCCTATCCCCTTGTACTTGGAGTAGGAAGCCCCAGGGCTTTCCTCCAGACTAGGCATCCACTCTTGCTGCTACTTGGTAAGATGGTCACATTTAAGAGAGAAATTGGTCAAACCATTCCTGCCGTAAGCCCTTTTCTGAATAAAGCAGACCTCATATGAGGCCTGTGGAAGGGTCTCCAACACATTCCTCCTGCCAGGAACAGCCAGCTGTAATAGGTAGCTGAAAGCAGTTTCCTGAGCACGGCCGGGGTCCCAGGAGTGGTACAGGATTGTGAGAACAAGATGGCGTATGTTACACAGAGTGTGAAGTAGATGTCTAATCCTCAAAGGAAAGCTGAGGAGACATCAGCTCAGGAGAAACTTAGACAGGGCTCTGTGTTCACAGGCCTCAGCCAGGGTTAAACCTGGTCCTGCATTCATGTTAACTACCACCACAGCACACACACCTACCGCCCTCCCTTCGCCAAAGAGAAGTGGGAAACCCTCACCCTTGAAGTAAGCCACGCCGAGGAGGAGGATGCTAATGCCACTGGGCATCTCCCGTGTGGACCGAGAAATTTTCCCTTTCATCTGGGCCTGCACCCAGTTATTAATCTCCTGGAGGTCTATTCGAGGGTTACCAGTGAGGATTCTGGGCCTGGTCCCATATGACTTCTCCAGAGGTGCAACAAAGCTGGATTTTACTCGAAGTTCTTGGGAGGAAGCAGATCAAAGTTTAGTGTGTGAGAGCTGAGTGAGCACCCTCACTCTGAAAGCATGCCAGACCCCAGCTTCCTGCCCAGCATCTTCCTGACTTGTTAGGGCATCTGCTGGCTTGTCCAAACCTTGGACAGAGAACAGTGAATTCCACCAGTTGCCTTTCCCCTCATGTTACTGCCTCCCCGCCCCCCACCACCCAGCTCTTCCTGCTGTCTTCCACAGCCACTTCCTCTTTCTGATCCTCTAGTCACGGAGTGCCAAGCCTGGCCTGAGCACACACAGTCTATTGTTTAGACAGAACTCCCAGCATGGGGCATACAGACAACCCAGGCCAGAAAAGCCGCTGTGTGCCAGGCATGATGGCGTGTCTGCACTTGGAAAGCAGAGGGAGCTCTGTAGTCGGGGGGGGGGGGGGGGGGGGGGGGGGTCAGCTCAGACTACATAGGCTTTGAGGGTGGGATGGGGTGGGCTACTGACTCCTCTCAAACACAATTCTGGAAGCACTCTTGAGGCCCTTCTCGGGGGCAGTAACAGAAGCAAGGAGTTCCTTGTAGGTGCTGTGGATGTCGGGGTTGCTGATCAGGTCATAGTAAAGAGCCCGGTGTATGACAGACTCTGTCCTCTGCTCAGCGCCTGCCAGGGAGAAAAGGATGGTAGGCTTTATAACTGCCCAGGGGACCCACAGCAGGACGGGGCTACCATACACCCAGTCTTTTGCCTTCTGAGGGCCTGAGGAGGCCATGTTGCAGAAATTCTAGGTGGACAAAGAGCTTTAGGGAAATAATTACTGCATTGCTAGGAAAACTCACGAAAATAGGCCAAGGCCATCAGACCTACAGAGAGAGAAGAGTGGAATGCTGCCTCTGACATTCTCCCATGTTACCTACACTATTCTGAGGAGGAACCCAGACCTGCTCCTGGAATTGTACCCCTTGAACCTGAGTAAATGACTAACATACATTAGGAGTCCATTTAAGGAACCAGGGATTGTCACCTTCACAGAGTGGTAGGAATTGTGTGTGTGTGGCCAGAACCTGGCCAGAGCTTTCCTGCCCCCCTGACAGCATCCACAGCCTCAGCTGCCACTCACCCAGAGAAAGAGCAGAGAGGGCTGTAGCCACGCTGAGTGGAGACAGCAGAACATTGGCAGTCGGGCTGGCACTGGATCTCAAGCGGTACAGGTCATAGCCGAAGTTGGAAACGGCTGCTGCCAGCTTGTTCACAGGGACCTTGAAGAAGGGGTCTTCTTCCTCCACTGGCTCCCCTGTGCTGTCGGGGGCTGGGGGGCCCTGGGTCATAATACAAGGACTAGTGATAAGGTACAGTGAATGGCATTGCCTCTGGGTTGGGTGTCCCTGGGGGCCATTAGTCTGGGGTTGGAGTGAGTGAGTGTGTGCTCTCTGACTGTATAACCTGTACTGGGGAGAGGAAACACAAAGCCTTGCCAGGCTGAACTGTGACCTGAGATCGGGAAACCTGGCCTACTTTAAAATAAAAATGGTAGGGTTGGGGAGCTAGCTTAGCTGGTAAAGTACTGGCCTGACAGCATGAAGACCCAGATTCAATCCCCAGAAGGCATGCAAAAAAGCTGGGCATGGCGGTGCTTGCTTGGAATTCCAGCGCTGGGGAGGAAGAAATGGACAGGTGCCTGGGGCTCACTGGCTGGTCAGCCTGGATTAGTCAGTTCCAGGCCAGCGAGGGGTCCTGTTTCAGAAACCAAGGCAGCACCTGAGAAGTGGCTCTGGGCTAACTTGTGACCCACAAACACACTGTCTCTCTCGGTCTATCTCTGTCTCCCTCCCTTCATCTCTGCAGGAGACCTCACTGCCACCAAAGAAACCTGTCCTCAGGCCACACTACGCTCTTCTCTGCCCAGAGCTTCAGACTGTTCTGAGTTTGCCTAGGTTTAGGTTCTGCTGTGACGTTCCCTGTCTCTCCTGACCATGCCTGAAGGGAATTTGTAGTTTTCTGACCTTTTGTTTTTTTCTGGGGCTGAGCATCAAACCCAGGCTCTTGTCTATGTTGGTCAAGTACTTTGACACTCAGCTACATCTCCCTCCCTTTCCCATTGCTATGGGGACGGGGGTAAGACAGGGTCTCACCATGTGATTCTGGCTATCCTAGAACTCACTTTCTAGAAGCTAGACTCATCAAACTCGGAGATCCACCTGATCCACCTGCCTCTGCCACCCAGGTGCTGGGACTAAAGGCACGAGTGACCACAGCAAGCTCAGGAATTGAGTTATTTAAGAGTAAAATCAAGGCTGGAGAGATAGCTCAGAGGTTAAGAGCACTGGCTGGTCTTCCAGAGGTCCTGAGTTCAATTCCCAGCTAACCACTGGCAGCTCACAATCATCTGTAGTGAGATCTGGTGCCACCTCCTGGAGCCTAGCCTACATGCAGGCAGAACACTGTATACATAATAAATAAATCTACAAAAAATAAAAAAAAAAGTTTTTTTAAAAAATACTCAGGTAGTGGTGGCGCACATCTTTAGTTCCAGCACTTGAGAGGCAGAGGCAGGTAGATCTCTGTGAGTTCAAGGCCAGCCTGGTCTACAAAGGGAGTTCAGGACAGCCAGGGCTACACAGAAAAACCCTGTCTTGAAAAAGCAAACAGCAAACAAACAAAAAAGCCTAACAAATGCATGTTTTAATCATAAGCAAAATTAGCCTCATATTTTGCTTGTTTGTTTGAGAAAGGGTTTCACTGTGTAGCCCTGGCTATCCTGAAACTGACTGTGTAGACCAGGCTGGCCTAAAACTCACAGAGATCTGCCTGCCTCTGCTGCCTGAGTGTTAAGATTTTTATATTTTTACCCATACCTACCAACCTCAGAGTAAGTGTTCATGGGTAGGACTCAGTTAGTACAGCGCATGCGTGGGGTCCTGCATTTCATCTCCAGCGGGGCTGGGAGGAGGGGCGCATGTGGTTAATAAATGCGGAATAAGTCAATGGCCAGAGTGGCCTTGTAGGGAAACAGACTGATGTAAGAGGATTTTAGCTAAGGTCAGTAAACCGAAATCCGAACTCAGAACCCACATAGCTAATATACCCAACTGGCTTGTCCCTTGTGTGACAAGAACCTACTCCCACTTCCTCCATACAGCTGAGGCTTCTTCATACCCCAAAAGGTGAGGCAGATATTTGTGTTGATGCTAGAGAAAGCAAACTTGTGAAGAGGAGTGAAGGCCAGAGCCTACCCTGGACCAGCGCTGCCTCCTGTGGTGCCACCTGCTGCCCACCCCACCAGCCCACTGACCTCAGAGCTGCTGGCCACATTCTGGCTGCCGCCATGCCCAAGCAGGGCTCCAATCCATAGGAATAGCACCAGGGCCTGCATCCCGGGACTACAGGAGAAGGGAAAGAAGTCAAGTGACCACGCCCCCTTACCCCGTCCCGCCCCCATACCCTGCCCCACCACCCTACCCTTCACTGGATAAGAACCTTCCCTCCAGTTGTCAGCCCGGGAAGTGGACTCTCAGCTTGAGGCTTACTGTCCCCGCCCTGCACCTGCCTCTTCACCATGAGCTATGCCTCCATGGTGCTTTATATTGGGAGACCCATCTTCCAGCCTAAGCATCAGAGCAGACCCAGCAGTGGGCTCTTCTGGCCCCAAGAAAATGGTCTAGCACAAACACACACCAAGGCTTTTCCATGGAGGCGTACAGCCATCTCATGTGTCTCAGAATGGGAGCAGAACTCGGGGCTTTACAGACTCACAGAACATCGGTCTAGTCCTGCTATCCACCAAAAGTTTTCTGGCCAAAAAGCCTATGGTAAGGACACTCAGTCCTGTCTATCTGTCCCTCATCCTTTTTTTAGCTAGGATCTTGCCTATGTAGCCCAGGCTAGCCTTCAACTTGCAGCTACCCTCCTCCGCTGAGTGCTGGAATTCCAGATGTATACCACCATGCCTGATTTGACCCCATTCTTCCATCTCAAGAGCAATTACTTACTTAGTTAAGAGGGTATGGACTAGGGGGCCACACTTGCCTGGGATCTAACCTGACTTCATAGCTATCCAGAGAGCAGATCCTCTCTGTGGGGTACTTACCCACTGTTATGAGGGGTAAATTATATAACATGTCTCTCTTCTTTTTTGAGAAAGTCTGAAACGTGATCCTCCTGCCTGTGCCTCCCAAGTGCTGAGGCCATAGGTGTGCACAAGTACATCTACCTAGACAATATCTGCTTGGCTGCTAAGATACAGACCAGGGGGTGCTAAGATCCCAACTGTCTTTTCAGCTGGCATCTCTTCTGAGGACCATGTCTTCTTCCTCACCAGCATGGAAACAGCTCTTAACCTCACAGCCCCCCTCTTCCTTCAGGTCAAACACTAATTTTTGGTGGGACCTCCAACATCCCACCACCTCCCTAAGACCCTTTCTGCCCAGACTCTGGTCTGGCACTTGGATCACAAGGCAAAAATTGAAATCTGGGCTGTGGGTCCTCACAAAACATTTCTGTGCCCCATGGAGTCAGGTCTAGGGGCGGGGAATGATGTCCACAGAAAGCTCATCCTAGAGTCAAAACGATCACTGGCTGTGCTAGCTAGTCCTCCACCCATCCTGGAGCACACACACCCTGAAGTGCCCTTCAGCTTCATCATTATTCCACTCACACATTGCCCCACCACCACCACCACCACACACATCACTAACTTTTCTGACTTCCCAGAACAAATAGGATCTGAAAGTTAGGAGTGCAGTCCTGCAGTCATTGGCTAAGGTCCTTAAGGTTAAGTCACATAATCCACTAGACAACTGTAGACCATGGGGGCGACAGGAGAAGAGTTCTCAGAGTTTACTCTGCATCCAGCAGAACCACCAGTAGGAACCAGCCTCTCTCTTCCTCATGTGTGGCAGATCTCCCAGTGAGAAGTCTAGAGACCCCTGTGTTCTCACCCAGGGACACAGCCTCACAGCTTCATGGGGAGAAAAGCCATGGGAACAATAGAGAAAGTCATACAGGTTATACCTCAACACACACACCCAGCTCTACCCATCACAGGCAGCGGCCTCCCTCTGCTGAGCCTCGACAGGCAGATTTATCAGAGATGCACAGAAAGCCAGCCTTCTCTGGTCCTTCTGGGTGGGTAGTGACAGAGAAGGGAGGAGATGGTTACCCTTGGCATCCTATTTCAGGAAGCACATGACACTTGCAGATGGGACCCCCTGGAGTTCCTCCAGGGTCTAAGTCAGATCATTGTTACCACATGAGTGGAATGAGAACCGAAGCTGAGGTGGGGAACCTGGTAGGTGGGGAAACACAGGGGTCCAAAACTGGCCCAGGGACGGGTGTTAGTGAAATGTCTGAATTCTCCACCTGAAGCCACAAGAATTAAGGAAGTGGAGACCCTAAAGGGCAGGAAGTGAGGGTCTGCAACAGGGACCCCACAGGACACATACAATGCCCTGGGAGTGATAACTGGATTGGGTAAGCAGCTATTGGCTAACCAAGGGCCCCGGGACAACGATGCCATCCTGTCCAAAGGGCAGTGTCCAAGCCAGATTCAGGGCTACAGGTGGGGGAGGGCTCAGGGACGGGTCAAGATTGTCCCCTCTGAGCCAAGGTCTGCCCCAAATCAAGAGGCACAGAAACTGGGATGTTGTGGTCTCAAATCCGAACTGGAAAGCCAGTACATGTGTTTCCGATTAAACCCAGCTGGGGGACAAACACGCTGCTCCTCCCCCACTGCAACCTCCTCCCAGAACCAAGCAGCCTTCGAGCCACATGGCAGTGGACATGTGGACAGTGCAGGGGAGGACATCTCCCTCTCCACTGGCTCAAGGGTCCAGGCTGGCTGGCTCATGGCTACACCACTCACCTCTGGAGCAGTTTTGTTTTTTTCCTGAAATTTTGGAACCTGAAACACCTCATACTTGCACCTCCCAACATCCCAGAAATGCCAGCCCTGGGACCAGAACTCCCTGGTCCCCACCCTCCCCCTCAGCCTGGGGCTGAACTGATGGGCAGCTAAGGTCCAGA